>CP126890.1:171402500-171922500 GCA_030440675.1 Furcifer pardalis | reverse complement strand
GTATGGTTTCCCACCTGTTCCTGTTATTCTTCAGATTGACATTGCTACACACCACCACTCCCAGACTTGCTCCTTACGTGCAGCAAGAATACAAAGATACTGTAGTTTGCCTCTAATAATCTGTGTAGTATCAGAGTTGAATATATCATAATTTATGGTAAAGCCAGGAGCTGCCACTCATGATCCTAGTGAGCAGGACCAAGTGAAAGGGGAGAATAAACAGGGCCATCTTTTGGCAGTCTTGTGAGAGGCAAAAATTATTAACGTTGGCTTTGTTTGTTGAAGAGATATTTGCACGTTTTTATCTGCCTATTTTTGGTTCTGTGTTTGACTGCCGCTCTATACTCTTCTCCAATCATGTGATGCTGGTGGAGGACTACCACTGAGAAGAAACACATGCTGAAAGAATGTCATTCGTGTGGAGCTAACAGCTCTCAAGTCTATAGCTTTTAAGGATCAGACTTTCACATTTTAATGAAAGAAAAAGAACACAAAAGAGGTCCTCTTTTTCATTTTTGTGTTCTGTCTACCAAAAGAGCTCTAACATGCAAATGATTTGTATTAGCAGAAGAGTACACAACAGTTTTGTGATTATTTGTCCTTCTCTCCTTTGTTTAACCTTTCTTTCTCTCGCCATCTGTCATATTGCCTGGACTTTTCCCCCCATCCAGTAGTATTGCAAGAACTGCTGTCAGCAACCAATCAGAATATAGTATCCAGATATCAGATCAGGAAGTCTAAGTCCTAATATTGCCTTAATAACTTTATAGATGTCTGCGGGGTGGGGGGATCAGAAGCCTATGCTAATAACAGCTGGCATTTATCTCAATAATTCAATCCACAATGATACCAGAGAATCATTTCCAATCATACCAAAATTCATCTGGGTATCAAGATATATTAATACCCCAGATAGCGCTAAAACTTGGTTCCATGAGTTTTAGCGCTATCTGATTTTTAACGTTATGTGATACATTTATTGCACACGGTTTAAAAAAAAAGCCCGGTTACCTTTCCGAAGAGGTAGCACGAGAAGGAGGGCCTTTTCTGTGTCCGCTCCAGCCCTATGGAACCTCCTGCCAAAGGAGTTATGTCTCCAGACGGAGTTGCTGTCCTTTAGGAAAGATGTGAAGACCTGGCTGGTGGGGCATGTGTGGGGAGTGGGACAGAGGGCCAACTCAGTCGCCTGGCTCTTTTAAATATTCCACCTCTCTCCTCGGTGTTTTTAACTTGAATTTTAATTTTTATGTATGTGTTTTAATTGTTTTTAGTTGTAAAGCCGCCCTGAGTCTTCGGAGGAGGGCAGGGTACAAATGAAATAAAAATAAATAAATAAATAATGAAAAACTGCATAGCTAAGAGCGCCGTGGAACTGAGTTTTTTTCATTAAGGGGGGGGTTCTACTGTATATGGAAAGAAATGTATGGTATATGCTTCTTTAGAAGTTTCATTGTAAAGTAGTGCCTTAAATGTACATGCTCTGTAGAAAAAAATCATACGGTATCCCAAGAACTGATTGGTGGAAGAAATAAAATATAAATATTACCAGTAAGAGTCATGTATCTGATGCTATGATCACTTTAACAATAGTTACCTGTACTGTATGTGGTTTTAGAATTTTAAAAAATGGCTTATGGTTAATATCCGACCCCTTAAAGCTTCTATTTGAGACCTAAAATAAGGGCTCGTAGTTATTTAGCTAATGCATATTTCATCTTCTTCAAAGTGTATAAAGACACACACCATTGTCTATTCCCCCCCACTCATTTTCCATATTTGCATTAATAGTTTGAGAAGCAGAGATTAACAGAGGAATATGCCCTTTCGGGTCTGCCTGGGAAAACAATTAATGAAGGCACCACACATCTACATATACAAATCCATAAGTGTTATTTTTGACAAAAGCCTATTACCAAGCTCCCTCTGCAGGAAGATTTAATAAGGGCTCTCTATTCTTCCAAATTGCCTGCCTTTTCCAAGCTTCCTCGTTCACACTGTATGAGCAAAGGCTTATTTCTCAAGAGGTTCTCCTCAGTTACTGTTATCAGTGTGGTATTTTTATGCATCACTGGACTGAATTACATTTTAAGTAGCTGTTCTAGGTTTGACTACATTCATTCAGGCTGGCATAATTAAATCAATGCAACCCCAGCACAATGTAGCCTTTCTGCTGTGACATGAGCCAAAGTATAAAGGAACGCGACTGTGCCGGTTAATAGGAATTAAAAACAGGAGAATAATAATGTGGTGTCCACTGCTGGCTGAGAATGGTTTAGGTGTTACAATGGTATACTTTTCAGTAGATTTTTTCCCCCTTTTCATCATACATAAGACCTTTAGTCTTACATATGTGCTTTTGAAGTGATCCTATTCATTCCAATGGGATTTGTCTTTTTGGTAGTAACTCCCCCCAAATGAATAAGCCAGAGTGATGTGCTGATGCTGCTTTTACTTGGGAATGGGTTAACAAAGCATGGTTCCGAATATTTCGGAGCAGCAAGTTAACAAATACAGGTACAACTGAAATCATACTTATAATGGGAAATTACTGCTTGACTGTTTTCAGCATATTACCCTATACTTTTTCTTCTTTGTCTTCCTTCTATTCATTTGTTTTGAAAAGTATTTAGTTGTTGATCCTTCAACTTTTTTTTCAGTTGTGCTCACTCTTGCTCTCTTTCTGTATGGCCTTTTTAAAAAAAAAAAACTGAAGCAACCAGTCTGAAGCATGGTAAGAATAGTCCCTTCTTAGAGATTTACCATTACTGTATCACTGTATTACATGCAACTATGTGGGGGGAGGGGACATTATTACCATTTAGGATACCCAATTCAAGTGAAAATGGGATGAATGACAATCTGGATATCCAAAACTAGAACCCAACTGAGTGGAAGCACACACGTTTCAAATTCTTGCTACCTCAAAATCTATTCAGACACTCGTCACATCCACACAGCTGTCTCCTATACATGTCTAAGTCAAGCCAACAAAACTACTGCACCTCACATTTGTGACTGTAATGGGAGACTATGATTTTTCCGTACAGTTGTGCCTCCCTTAAAGAGCATAATGCGTTCCACAGGATTGCTCTTTAAGCGAGTTTGCTCTTTAAGCGAAACACCATTGTAAGTGACCAATTATGGGAGGGATTGTGAACCCCGATTTACGAGTTTTTGGTTGGTTTTATTTGTTAAGTGAAGCTAACATTCAGATAAAATTCTGCTCTTTAAGAGAGTTACTCTTTAAGCGAAGCGCTGTTTATGCGAGGTTTGACTGTACTCACTTTTAACTTCAAAAGTTTCAATTTGTACCTCAGCAATAACATTCAATTTCCCCCAAAAGTTAAGTAGAATAACTTCACTATCACAGAATTGTGGGCCTTAGATATATCCCAAGGGTCATCAAATCCAGACGCTAGAAGAAGCGGGACATCCAGAGCTGAAGCCAGTGTCCATTCTGAGTCTAGTTTAGAAATCTCCCATAAAGAAGAGTCCATCACTTTCTAAGGCAGTCTATTCCACTATCAAACAGATCTTATTATCAAGAAATTCTTCCTAATGTTTAGTTAAAACTCATATGTGTTGCCTTTAGATAATTGATAGAATTATCAGGAGAAAGTTGACCTATAAATAAAACAAACAAATAAATAGAAAGTTCAGATAACAATACTGTACATTACTCCATGGGTTTATTTTTTGATGAGTTGGGCACATTCCAGCTAAGTCTAAGTTCCTTTATGTTCAGTGTTTTCAGGCTTCTTTTAAATTGAGCACATGATCTTCCACAGATCTAAACACTTAACTTTGCCCACCATACATAGATTTTTAAACCAAATATAGATGAACCAGAGTAAATATATTGTTCATAACATACCAAATAAAATCCTATTGTGCAATGTCACATGCAACTGTGTGTGTTTTTGGAATGTGTGGGGAGTCAGTAACATACAGTCAACCCTCGCATAAAGAGCGCCTCACTTAAAGAGAAGCTCGCTTAACAGAATTTTCTCTCAACGTTTTCTTCGCTCAACAAATAAATCCAACCAAAAACTCGGTTAACAAATAAATCAGGGTTCGCAATCCCCCCCCCCCACCAGAAGTCACAATTGGTCACTTACAATGGTGTTTTGCTTAAAGAGCAAACTTGCTTAAAGAGCAATCTTGTGGAACACATTATGCTTTTTAAGCAAGGTACAACTGTACCCAATTGCACAACTGGTTGCATGACCCATTGGCAAGCTATCTCCTATTGCAGTGATGGTGAACCTTGGCACTCCATGTGTTCCGGAACTTCAATTCCCAGAAGTCCTGATCAGCAGGAGTGCTGACTTAGGCTTCTGGGAATTGAAGTCCAAGAACACCTGGAGTGCCAAGGTTCACCATCACTGTTCTATTGTTTACATGATTACTGTTACTCAGTCACATAATTATGTAATAAGATTCTGGCCACCAAAATAATGCAAAGCATATACTCCTGAACTGCCATATAGTATAAGCACAGGGCTTGGAATTTACTTTCAAGATGAATGAATATAATGCTATGCTGAAGCTATCAACTAGTAAGCAGTAGTAGCATCATGCTCTTGAATATGATTTATCTTCATCATTCTTTCATAGCTTTTCATGCCCTTACTCAGAAGACAGGAAGAAGTCAAGTGTTTCTGTAGTCCAAAATCCATCACATATCTTGCACCATGCATGAGTGGAAGGAATACAGAAACAACATGCAAAGTAAGGCACTCCTAAACCTAGATGTTTTACTTTAAAACTGGGGACTGCTCCTTAGAAGGTCAAATTGTAAAGATGAAGCTAAAGTACTTTGGACATCAAATGAGAAGATAAGATTCACTTGAGAAAGCCTTGATGCTGGGAAAGGTGGAGGGCAAAATAAAAAAGGGGGCGGCCAAAAATGAGATGGCTAGAATCGTATTGTAGAGACAATGGGCACAGAGCTGAGCGAGTTGAGGAGGATGGTGGAGGTCAGAAGTGCCTGGCGGACAGTGGTCCATAGGGTCGCAAAGGGTCGGAATCGACTGTGCGACTGAACAACAACAAACTATCTATTATGTTGCACAATTATAGTACAGTAGAACCCCGCATAATGAAAAAAACTCAATTCCATGGAGCTCTTCGCTTTTTTGTTGTTGTTGTTATGCGGTTCCCTAAGGGAGACGCCCCACATAATGGGGGAAAAATGTTTTTTAGCAGGGGTTCCCATTAACCGGGTATACACCGGTTACCAAAAACCCTGCATAACAAAAAAAATTGTTGTGCAAGGTATCGCCATTGCATAACGAACGCTTTGTTGTGTGAATTTTTCACTATACGATGCATTCGTTATGCGAGGTACCACTGCATTTCTATTGAAAATCTCTCTGGAGTAGGTTTCCATCAGGCTTGAAGAAAAGCCAAGCCTCAGAGGAGGAAAAAACCCCTCTGTGTTGCCCATAAGCATGAAAAATGGCAGCAGCTACATAATTCTGGAATCTCCTGTGCCTTCTCTATTTGATGACTTTGCCTGCATAGTAATGTGTCTTTTTAAAAAAGAGAGAAAACCGCCTGATATATGTTACAAGGAGTGTATCTCTTTCACTGAGACAGAACATTTTAATTTCCTGACACCTTTTAGTGATTGCTTCAATTTCCAAAGATTTTGATAAAATCATGTGGTTTAAGAGGATCAGGATTGAATGCCCTGCTCCAGCAGCAATTTAATGAAATGCTACAGTTTCACAGTGTTTCATTTGACATAACCTAGCTCAGGAAGTCTAATAAATGCTGTGTGATAAATGCTGCAGCTACAATTGTAAAAATATACTTGTAATTGGGTTAATATGCCTTAAAATACTGCCTATCAGTTATCTTTCTTCTTGCCCGTTATATGACTTGTACTGTAAAGACCAGGCCATGTAGCTTATTGAGTTTAATCTACCCCTTCCTGTTGTGTGTGACACAGTAATCGAAACAACACCCTGGATGGAATAAGTCCCTTCCCCTCTCCCAAGGCAAACCTAAAGGACTCCATGGAATAAAGTCTCTTTTTTGTTGCAGTTTTAACAGGAGCCTAAGAGGTCTGACATGCAATTTGGAACACCACGAAGCAAATGTGGAGGTTGTTGTTCAGTCGCACAGTCGATTCCGACCCTTTGCGATGACCCCATGGACCACTGTCCGCCAGGCACTTCTGTCCTCCACCAGCCTCCTCAACTCGCTCAGTTCTGTGCCCATTGTGTCTACAATACTGATATGTTTATCTTCTCAAACAGTTGGCACAAAAAAATTAACATTTTCACATGGTCACAATTTCCTGAAGTGCCTCAGAGATAAATGTTCAGAAACCAAAATAGCAAGCAGAAAGCGGGAATACAGTCAAACCTCGCATAACAAAAATATTTCATTCTGCGAGGCTGTTCACTACGCAAGTTTTTCATTATGCGAGTTTTTTTCGTATAACAAATTTTATTTAATTCTAAACAAGTGAACTAAATTCTAAGCAAGCTAACTTAGCACACACAATTCTACGTTCTAACTCTAAGGCAAGTTAAACTTTTTAACTACTTTACTTGTTTTCTATCTTATCCTAAGATACCGTATTACACATTTTAACTGAACTTCTAAATAGTTTAATTATTATTAACACTCACAAGAAAAATGCAGCCTAAGCATCTTTAAGCTTTAAGCATCTCAGGTTCATGACAAGTACCATCTACTTCAGAATGCAACCAAGCATTCCTGAGTAATCCCAGAGTTCACAGTGGCAGTGTTAACTTTACTTTAAAAGATTTGCTTTTAAAATATTTTGACATCACTAATAGAAATGGGTGATATTATGATAGAGCTTCTGTGAAAATAAGCAGGAAGGAACTTGGAGGACCTTCAGCTCTTTCCCCTGAGAACTCTGTAGTCATCACAGACACACATACATTTGTGGGTCCTCCTGCGAATGCAGAAGCAGAAAGTGGAGATTTGCCTCCTAGCTCTGCTCTCCCCTCCAGCACCAGCTCATCATCATATGCAGTGATGGGATGTAACAGGTTCTCACCAGTTCTCCAGAACCGGTAGTAACTTTTCCCAGTGTCCTGGAGAACCGGTTGCAGCTTTTGGGGGGAACCACCTCCAGGGCTTACCTTTTCACTATGCATGCACGCCAAGCACTTGGTGTGCATGCACACCTACAGTGCTTGGCATGCATACACGACCTCCTTGCTGTCCTCACAAGTGGGGAGGAGGAAGAGAAGCTGCTAGCCCGAAGTTCCCTAAAGCCTGCTCCCCTAGATATCCTAGAGAACTGGTTAGGCAAAGACTTAGCACCTAACTTCTTTAACTGTTGAAAAGTTGAAAAGTGCCAAAATGAAGCCATCTTGTGGTGAGTTCATTCTGTAGTTCCTTCCATCTGACCTCGTGTGCCAGAATAAGCTTTAAGTTCTGGTTTAAAACCTCTGGTTGATTTGTGTTGTGGGTGGGTGTATTTTAATGTATTTTTATTTTATTTATTTATTTAATTTATTTACGGATTTGTGTTGTGGGTGGGTTGAGGGGTGTGTGTGTGTGCGTGCGCGCGCGTGCACTTTATTTTATTTTATATTATTTTTAAATTTTTCTTTGTCCCTGCCCACAACGTCATGACGTTGGCTCCGCCCATGATGTTACAATGTTAGCTCCGCCCACACTGTGATGACATCATGGTGGGGTAGTAAAAATTTTGACATCCCACCACTGATCATATGTCATTGGCCAAAATCTTCAGTCATAGCTCACAGCTGCCAAGGATTATGGCAGTTTAGCATTAACGGATTTAATGGATTTGGGGTCATTAATGGAAATGATTCTATCAAATTCAACAACCACCCAATTTTTCCTTGTACCCATGCCATCTCCAATACCCTGCATTTTGTCCATGTCCTTCCAATCACTACCACACAGCAACTCCTATACTTTGATGCTTCTTGAGGTTTTCCCTCCCCCCCTTCCACATACAAACCGGCCAGATCAGGTAGGAAATAGGAATGTAGATTGGGTAGCAATATGTAGCATTGCCAATAAAGAAATAAAGAAACTGGAAATCTTCCACCAACTTATGTTCTATATAAAAAGTACATCTTCTGTTACAAATCAGGTTTTATTTTGAAGGGGAAATAAAACGAAGTTCAGGATCACAAAAATAGAAAAGGGACATTTTGGCATTTACCCTTTCCCTGGATAAAAATAATAAAAGCATACCTATCTATATGTCTCCACCTGGTCTTTGGAACATGCATACTCTAATGGCATTTCGTATACAACATTCTAATTTTTAAATTTTATTTATTACTTTTTTTATACAGCCCAGTGATGGGCAGTAGCCCATTCACACCAGTTCACTAGAACCGGTAGTGGCTTTTCCCAGTGTCCCGGAGAACCAGTAGTGGCTTTTGGGGGGAACCACTTCGGGGGCTTACCTTTTCCCCCACTGCGCATGCACACCTACAGCGCTTGGCACGCCTACAGCACTTGGTGTGCCTACAGTGCTTGGCATTCATATGCACCTACAGCACTCTGCCTGCCGAGCCAAGCAGCCATTTGTGGCAGTGTGGCAGTGCAGAGCATCGGGTGGCCACACACAGCCACAGAGGAACTTGTGGATGCTGCTGAGGCTCTCAGCAGCCTCCTTGCTGTCCTCCCAAGCGGGGAGGAGGAAGAGCAGCTGCTAGCCTAAAGCTCCCCACAGCCTGCTCCCCAGAGTAAGTGACTCGCCTTTGGATGTGGGGTGGGTGGGTGTATTTTAATGTGTATTTAATGAGTATTTATTGTTAATGTGTATTTTTATCTGTTTTAAGTGTATTTCATTTGTATTTTTATGTGTTTTTATGTCTATTTAATGTGTATTTATTTTTGATATGTGTTTTATGTGTATTTAATTTATATTTTTATGTGTTTTATTTCTATTTAATGTGTATTTTATATGTCTTTATTTTAATATGTATTTTATGTGTACTTATTTTTACGGGTTTTTTAAACTTTGGCTCCGCCCATGATGTTGGCTCCACCCATGATGTCATGACATTGGCTCTGCTCATGACATTGGCTCCACCCACAGTGTGGTAGTAAAATTTTTGGCTGCCCACCACTGATACAGCCCATCTGGGATATTTCACACTATGGCTGGTATACAAGCAATAAACAACAACAAAATAATAATAGTAATAAAACAACAATAAAATAAATACCTGATGGCATCTGAGGGCAAACATGCTCAAGACTGATTGGCTAACTTAATGTCGATGGCATAGTATTCTTAAAGGAAGTTTTAAATTTTGTGTGTTTTTTTTAATGTCCAGGGATGGGACCTAAGATAACCAAACCCATTTTTCATCTTTCATTCTACCTTTTCCTGTATGTTACCCAAAAAGGCTTTACTTTCAATGTTCATCATACCTACTTCTGTTCTCACAGTTTCCTTATCTTCAAAGGAAAGGAATCCACACCTGTCCTTGAAAGATACATCCCCAGACTTTCTTCACCTTCTGTTCATGGAGCAAAGAGCAAAGAACCAGTGACCATCTTAACTCACTAAAAACAAAGGCTCCATTTTGATTCATTACAGATCACAGCCACTGATTTCTGAATTTGTTTCTCCTCAGGATGAATTGATAGGCACAATTAAAGGCCTAGTAAGTTAAAATTCAACAAGGGTAAGTCATGATAAGCCACTTGAGTAAAAATCAATTCCTCAAAAACTTTCAGTTTATGACTATGAGATATTGTGCTTCTCTATCCACAATTCAGAATGCCAGGAAATGGCCTTATACTACTGCACAATATAATGCCCACATTGCCAACTGGAAAAAGGATGCCAAGTTTTATGTAGCAAATGTTGACAACACTAATGGCAACAGTCAGGATGATCAACAGCAGAGGTCAGGTCAACAAACTTGGCTCTCCAGATTTCCTTGGACTTCAATTCCAAGAAGCCCAAGTCCGTACACAGGGCTTCTGATCAGGGCTTCTCGGAATTGAAATCCAAGAACATCTGGAGAGCCAAGTTTGCTGATCCCTGGTCTACAGGATACACTCTTGTGCTCACTGCCATTTCAGAAAAAAGGAAAGATAAAAGTGTCATTCAAGAATACACATTGTCTGTACCTTCTTCCCCCTGCCTCCAAAAGAAGGCGGTCCTCCAATTGCTGGAGATTGGGGGGAAATGGACTTCATTTAAGAGGCCTTCTTAAATGAATAATGCAAAGTAATAGAGTAGTGATGTCCAACCTTTTAGAGACCAAGTACCCATAGGTTTGCCACCACTGTAATAGAGGAAAACACCAGAAGGGGAAGGACTAGAGATCTCTTCAAGAAAATTGGGGAAATCAAAGGAACGTTCAAGCAAAAATGGCCATGCTAAAGGACAAAAATAGTAGGGACCGAGCAGAAACAATAGAGATTAGGAAAAGGTGGGGGGAAATACACAGACTATACAAGAAGGACCTTATTGTCCATGACAACCACAATGGTGTGAACATTGACCTTGAGCCAGACATCCTGGAGTGTGAAGTCAAATTGGCCCTAGAAAGTATCGCTAACAACAAGCAAGGGAATAGGCCAGCTATGACCATTGATGATGATGGATTAATCATAGTAATGATAAAAATGAAGTTATGATTACAATGGATTTGACAGTATAAACTGCGGCCACCAGATAAGTCTATACCCAGAATGGTATAGTAAATAGAGTAGTGAACTAGGACTCAGGAGGCCTGGGTTCAAATCCCTGCTCCAACATGAAGCTCACTGGAGGAATGGAACTGGTAAAGTTACTCCTCCAATATCTCATTTACCTTGAAAGCCGTATTAGGATTGCTACAAATTAGTTCTGATTTGATGGCACATAACATATATAGTGACATATAAGGATCATTAATCATATTTGTGTGTGGCAGGCAGGGATTGTAGTCTTCCTATCTTTGAGCACATACATATACCTCATTATTGCTGAGAGGGAACAGAATGTAGATGTGGTTGTGTAATGAATTAAAATTGAGGCTTTATTTTGTGGAGTTTAAAATGGTTACTGTGTTTCTTTGCTTCGTGAGCGAGAATGAAGAAAGTTTTGGAATTTGACCTTCAAGACCATATTGGCATTCCTCCACCACATGGCACTTCCTGGTGGGGTGTAGGCAGTGGGGGACCACATCAAATGGTGCCATGGGCCACATGTGGCCTACGGCCACAGGTTGAGAATCCCTGTAGTAGTGGTAGAAAGTATCTTTAGTGCACTGGTTAGTTTAAGGTTTTCTCCAAGCCACATTTTGCATAACTTATTCCTGAATGCCTGATTTTTATTTTGGCCTTTGCAAAAGCAGTTCCACACTCTTAGACGTGCATTTAGAGGACTGGGTTGCTGGTGGGTTTCTGCAAACTCTGCCAGCCATGATACTGAAGTAATATGAAGTCGTACTTACTTCCCCCATCAGAAAGCAGAGTATCTTTCAAATTACTTTAGTTTTACCGTTCTTGAAATAAAAATATATTACTCCCTGGACTTCATTTAAAATAGTAATAAGTGTGTGCTGTCAATTTCAGCAGGTAATGGCTTAAGGATGGTAATAGAAAGTCAGCCATCACAAAGCATCCATTAAATTCCTCATTATCGCATACTTAGTGGTCCTAAGTGTGGGAGGGGACTACAAACTTTTCTATATGGACCAAATGACTTAGAGAACTCACTACATTAGAAATATTATTGCACATTTAACAAAGCCACTCTAATCAACAGCTTACCCAGAAGATGCACTGCAACGTGATAACAGGTAAGCTGTAAGCTGAAGAGTTGAGATAACAGAGGCTAAATGCACACCACCCAAAACATGTTCTATTGCTGTTTTTGTCTTTAAAATGTGCACATCAATAAAATATTGAAAATATACCTTACTTTCACATCAGTATTATAGTTTTAAAAACATATATTTTTTTTATAAAAATAAAAAGTGCAATTTTTAGCAAATTGTTACATTTTTGTAAATATAAAAAATTAAAAAAAATTAATTCATGCTACAAGAACTTGTTGGCATAAGAGACAATACAGTCACTAATGAACATATAAGTTTGAGAAGTATATACATTTTAATAGTACAGTATTGGTTCTGATTAAATGAGAATAATTTTTCCCACTGATCATGCAACAACATAAAAACAGCCAGAGTAGAAAAAAGTTCAACTCCAACAGAAGCACTAATGGAAGATTTAAAAATGCAGTTGCAATGAAGGGTCTTCCTTTGTAGTTCCCCTGTCTAGATCATTTTTACTGCAAAGATACTAGAAAGTGTGCATTCAAGCAAACACTCTTCACTGAAATCCAAAGAAGCTTTGAAACAAAGAAGTAGTTTGAGCCACCAGATCAAGGAGGATTTGAAATGAATTGATGTGTTCTGACTCGTGAGTCAAAATAATACACTACTGCCCCCCCCCACACCCGTGTAAAACCAAGTCAATTTTTTTCCAAACTATATTTGATATCGTATTGTTTATTTTCAGTCAGCAGACAGCAATTTTCTAGAACAGCTCATGATATACAGCTCAGATATCTTACAGGTCACATGTCATTCAAGAAAGGTCAACGATTCATTTAAAGTTTCATCATTCTTCACGTAAACAGGCAAATGCCATTTCATTCACAGCACCACCCTTTGTGACTGTTATAGGGATCTGTGCTAACAAAAACCATGCGCTCCTGTCTGATGTCCAAGAAACAATGAATTGGCATTATTATCATTACCTTATCATATATCTTGATGCACTTCCCAAAAAAGTAGATTCTCCCAAACAGAGTTTCATTTAAAATCAATTCCAAAGAACTGTGTAGAACTCTGGCTTCTGCCCTGATTCTTTCTCATCACTGATAAAACCAGAACAGTGTTAAACTCATAACACTATGGAGCATGGCCAGAATATGCCATAAATGACTGAAGCATCAATAAATAACATAAATATAAGCAAAATATCTTTGTCTTGTTCCCTCTTATCATAAACCTTTTCATTTGTTGAAAGCAAATGTGGTTTGAAAAATTCTCTATACGGAAGGTCTACATGATGAATGCTCTTCCATTAAGTAAGATATCTTTTTAAATCTACTACTCTACAGTTGCTTTCCGTTATATACACTGAATCCATACTGAATAAATTGTTACCATACAAAAGTGGTTGGGTTTTTTTGTTGTTGTTTACAATGGAGTCCTTATATTGTATCCTTGCCACATAGGGGCTACCTTTACTTGAGTGGTTTCTGTGGAACTAGATAATTTGAACAAAACATGAATACCAAAGAAAGAAAGAAAGAAAGAAAGAAAGAAAGAAAGAAAGAAAGAAAGAAAGAAAGAAAGAAAGAAAGAAAGAAAGAAAGAAAGAAAGAAAGAAAGAAAGAAAGAAAGAAAGAAAGAAAGAAAGAAAGAAAGAAAGAAAGAAAGAAAGAAAGAAAGAAAGAAAGAAAGAAAGAAAGAAAGAAAGAAAGAAAGAAAGAAAGAAAGAAAGAAAGAAAGAAAGAAAGAAAGAAAGAAAGAAAGAAAGAAAGAAAGAAAGAAAGAAAGAAAGAAAGAAAGAAAGAAAGAAAGAAAGAAAGAAAGAAAGAAAGAAGTCATGTTGAAGTAGAAACTAAGGTGTTTCTGCCAAAGGAAATAGTTGTTACTTTACGAAACACCACACTGATGTTGCATCCTTGGGTTTTAACTCATTCTTAGCAGGAATACATAAGAGCATCACACCACAGTAGGTAGAGGCTGGCTCTTCATCTCCTGCCTAAGAAATAGGTACTCTGCTGGGAAAACAGGAGCCAATTCTAGCAGGCAGGCAGGCATACTGTGCTTGTTTATCTGTTTGTTTGTTTCTCATATCCAGCAATAGTTCTGTGATACATCTTGAGCTGTTCTGGAAGCACTTAATAAACAAATGAGTGTAGAAAATTGTGGATTCAAAGAGCATCTATGTTAAATGCTACAGTGCTGACCCTTATGTTAAGAGTTCAGGTGCATCACAATATACTACTGTCGTCAATCACTCAAAGCTGCAGTAGTTTATATAGGTCAAAATCCTATTAAGTAAATCATGGCTGCGTAAAGACTGATGTTATAGAGGAGGGAAATTGCTAGTAATTAACCATCCTTCTTTGGTCACCCAGCTGATCTGAATACAGGTGACTTGCAGTTAAGCCAGGCGAGTCTCACAACTGAAGCAGGAAGAAACTCTTTAATAGCTGATATTCTTTCCCCACCCCCACCCCTTGCTAGTGGTGTCATCATCCTTATGCAAGTGTAATTTACTCAGCAGGGTTTTTGGCCCATAGCCTGCAAGAAAATGGCTCAGAAGATTAATCTGTAGCTTAGCAGTTTAAGTTTCTCTTTGGTCTGTTTGAAGATTACTTTCTGGTGGAAAGACTAAGCACCAGCTTGTCTATAACAATTAAATAAATGTCCAGCATACACAATGTCTTTGTAATTGCATGTTTGTAGTTTTATGCCAAGGCATTTATAGTTCCATGAAAGTTACTGAATCAATGTTTCTTTACATTTTATATAAGGGAAGGTCTCAAAACACGACAAAATGTTATCTCAGCATCATTCAGTTCCTGCCATGGGGTTTTCACCCTTCTTGGAGGACAAAGGATTGTTGTTAGATAACTCAATCTGAAACAGGAGGGCTGTGGCAGGTTGGAACCACAGGTTGTTTCTTCAGATGACGATGTAAGTATAATAGCAGTTAGCCTGACTGTAATGTGCAGTTTAGTCTTGGGGGGGGGGGGATAGAGCAAACTGAGGAGTGTAGCAGGAAGTGGAAGAGATTTCATCTTTCTCTCCCCCTCTGGACGGTGGAGAAATAATTCAAAATTGACTTAAACAGTTGTCCCTCCCCCCCCCCTTTCAGAATGAGAACCCCTTCTAAATATTTTGTCTCTGGTGATAGTTGGTTATTGTAGAAAGCTGCTGCTGCTGCAATGACAAAGCATGATGTTCAAACCAACATTAAAGAGCCTATGTAGACGGACTTCCTGTATTTCCTAGTTCTGTCAAGGTTGCATGTGCCCCAAACATGCACTGAAATACTTACGTACACACTTCGAAGGAAAGTTTTCAAGAGTGCATTACACACTAGAGCAGGCAGCAGATTGCTTAAGATTGCTCTGACATCCTGGACCAGTCGGAGCAGTAATATCTTCATGTTTGCTGTCAAGGCCTGTCACCCCTGCTGACCAGCAGAGATGCCAAAACAGCCCACATTACTCAATCAACTTTAAGTGTTATAAATACTGAGGTCCATAAAAAAAAGTACAATGTAATGATGGCTTTAAACAAACCCAATTCATCATCCTTCCTGCACACATATCATTTCCCTCCGGGTGACCAACCAACCAGAAGTGGAACGAAACCAGGCCAGTTTGAGAATCCATTTCTCTTCATCAGCTTGACTTTTTATTCTGCCTCTTTCAAAGAAAAAGAAAATAGTAAAATGAATTTTTTAAAAGTCTTGCAGATCAAAGAGAACTGTGCTGCCCTCTCGTCCTTGCTGCTGCTGCTGCTGTATACTGTGTCCGTTCCTTTCACATCCAGGGATATAAAGGGAAAGCCTTCAATTTAAAAGTCAAATATGGGGCCACGACAATAGGATCCAACAGTTGTTAGACTAAAATTTGTTCACAATTTTTTAATTGTTAGAAATACTAACAATTGTCAGCTGAGAAAACATATTCTTTATTCTTATATGTGTTCGGTGGAGAATCACATCTACATGCCCAGTTATGGTCATATTAAAACTAATGCTGATGTGTAAAGGAATTTGAAAACCATATATGATAACAAAAGATAAATAGAGCAGGCTATCAAAATTCTTTCATTGGGTACCAGTTAGACAGAGATGGTCCAATATGATATTGTACTTAGTCTGCTACAGTCTTTCAAAATAGAAAGATGCCAAAAATATGTCTTTCCATTTTGCTAGAAATTGGGGATAAAAATGCCCTGCCCACTTATGAGATCTGGTTAATTTACAAATAGCAAATGCAAACCCTAATAACAACAGGAGTTTGAAACAATTGAAGATAGCAAGGTTTACATCAAGTGTCCGAAGGTGTGTACTCACAGCTTCCCATGTAATGAGGGTGGATCTCTTCGAGGTGTTTTTTCCCATAAACCCAGAGGATACCTCAGTGAATGGGGTACCTGGCTGCTTAGCCACAAATTGACAGTTTGATTCCTCATCGTGTGCCCCAGTGGAAGAGCCAGCCTCAGTGAATGGGGTACCTGGCTGCTTAGCCACAAATTGACAGTTTGATTCCTCATCGTGTGCCCCAGTGGAAGAGCCAGCCTAAGTGGCTTTGGCTAAGTTGCACAGTTTCAGGGTGACCCCAGAAGAAGGGAGTGGTAAACCACTTCTGAGTACTGTATACCTAAAGAACCGTGGGAAATGTTGCCATAAGTCAGAATCGATAGGATGGCACATAAGTATTATTCTTATTACAATCAGGAAACAATAGAAGGTCCATTTAATTTTGTGTTCTGATGTGCTTAGCTCATGTAAGATGATATTCCACATATCAGCGTACTGTATATATTGAAGTGTAAGTCTATTTTTTTTAGCCCTCAAAATGAGGTCCAAAAAGGGGACTCAACTTATACTCGGGTCAACAACCCTGAGGGTCCCAAAACTGTGGTGGTGCAAATTCAAACATACAGTTAAAAAAAAGCACTAACACTACCGTAAAAACTCAAAAACATGTCTACACAAATATCTAAATTAATTTATTTTACTGTACTGTATTTTCATGTATTTTAATTATTGAAACTCACTAGCAGCTGCTGCATCCCCCCGCCCCAATTTATAATCGAGTCAATCTATTTTCCTAGTTTTAGAGGTCCAAATTAGGTACCTTGATTTATATTTGGGACAACTTATAGTCGAATATATACAGTAATCTACATCCTGGGACAAATTTATTTATTTATTTATTTATTTATTGCACATATTCCCTGCCCATCTGGGATGAAATCCCACTTATTATTCTCTTTCAGTTTACAACTACAGTAAAACACAGGATAATGTTTACCTCGGATAACGCTAAAATCGCATAACATTAAGTAATCTGGGGAGGAGAATTGGATCGAATAACGCTAAGGTCCTATGGGATGGATCGGATAACAACCGCTAAAGCCTGTGCGGTTACAATGTATCTCTATGGAGCTTTAACGTTATCCGATCCATCCCATAGGATTTTAACATGCATCGGATAACACTAAAAATCGGATAACACCAAGACTTGTGGAACCAAGTCTTAGTGTTATCCGGTGTTTTATTGTACTAGATAACATGGAAGAACCCATTGTACCTTTTCCAACAAGTGATATGCAGGTAACTTTGCCCATAACATCTACGTCAGTGATGGGATGTCACCGGTTCTAGACGGATCTCTGGAACCGGTAAGACCAATCCCGGAGGGTTCTCCGTGAGGGGAGTCCACTTTTGGGGCGTCCGGTTCCGGACGCCTGACCGAAAGAAAAAAAAAATTAAAATCGGAGCGAAAATGGCTCCAATTGACTGCGCATGCGCAGAAACTCAATCTGACGCATTGCACATGCGTCAGATTGAGTTTCTGCGCATGCGCAGTCAATTGGAGCCATTTTGCTCCGATTTTTAAAACATTTAGAACTTTCAGGGCAGCGGCGGCGGCAGCAGCCCTCTGAGGGGGGCGCCTCCCCGCGGCACGTTGAGGGCTGCCTCGGCCGTCCGCTGCTGACAAGCCCCATGCCCTGGGGACGCCCGGCGGGGTACACCGCTGCCGCCGCCTCCGCCGGGCGCCTGTGGGCCGGGTGCCTGCACCCGGCGTCCACAGCCGCCGCCCGCCGCCGCCGGAGCTGCCGCTGCCTGAATCCCTGTGGACTCCTTCTTGGGTCGGTCCCTTTTGAGCTCGGCTGCCGCGCGCTGCGGAGGAGGAAGCTGTAGGCGGCGGCGGCGGTGCGGCATGGGGACGGCCCAGGGAGGCGCGGCAGCCGCGGCTGCCCGTCGCCCCTCGCCATGGCCGGAGCCGGGCTAAAAAGGTACCGGCCCAAGGAGGACGCCACAGGGGTGCAGGCAGCTCCGGCGGCGGCGGCGGCTGTGGACAGCAATCGGGGTGCCGGGTCCCAAGAAAGGTAAGCGAGAGTTTTTATTTGGGGTGGGTGGGTAATTTATTTGTGTTTTGGGTGGGTGGTTGTTTTTATTTTATTTATTTATTTGTGTCTGGGTGGGTGGGCTGAGAGGGAGGGGTGTGTGTGTATGTTTATTTTTATTTTTTATTTATTTTTATTTTGGCCCCGCCCACAACGTCATGACGTCATGACGTCGGCCGTGACGTCATGACGTCATGCCATTGGCCACGCCCATGACGTCCGTGACGTCATGGCGTGGTAGTAGATTTTTTGTCATCCCATCACTGATCTACGTCATCTCCTAAGAAAGACATACAGTATTAGAATTGTAGTTTCCTATCAGCCAGCACATTTGTAACTGTTTCATTGCTACAAAAATTATACTTACATAGCAATTACACTTATGTACACACACACACACACACACACACACACACACACACACACACACACACACACACACACACTAGTGCTACACACACACACACACACACACACACACTAGTGCCACACACACACACACACACACACACACACACACACACACACACACACACACACACACACACACACACACACACACAAAATAGTGCTTAGAGCTGTCGCCAGCCCCGCTCCCCACTGTACATCCCAAATCCAGGCTCCCAAGCAGGGCACGCAGCTGAAGAGGGAAAGGAACCAAGTGCCACCTATTATGGGACTGTCAGTCAACAGAATTTTACTCCCACTGTAGGCCTGTGAAGATATCTACAGTCTGAGCTGCTCCTTTGATCTTCTCCTGGGCAAACTTCTAAAGTCTTGCAATGGGAGTATTGCAAGATCTCACACTCCAGTAGCACAGTTTCTCTTGATGCTTGAACCAACAATCCTGTTTACAAAGCAAATCATCCATTTGTCTTTCTTGGAAATGAAACCAATCATAGCTCCATCATGCTTTTTATTGTAGAAGTGATGAGAAGTAAAGAATAA
Source organism: Furcifer pardalis (assembly GCA_030440675.1). Classification (NCBI taxonomy): domain Eukaryota; kingdom Metazoa; phylum Chordata; class Lepidosauria; order Squamata; family Chamaeleonidae; genus Furcifer; species Furcifer pardalis. The sequence goes on along the minus strand of CP126890.1, from coordinate 171,903,391 downwards.
TTCATTGAGAAATCCAAACAGAAAACATAGCTAAACCTAAAATAATAATTTCATACCACACTATAGAAATAAAAGTTCCCATTTCTGGGTTCCTAATCTAATTCTACTGTAACACGCAACTTATACTGAAAAATAAGAAAATGTGCAGATTCTAAGTATCAACCTGGGCTCATCTCCCAATTTCAAAGTCCAGCCTTGATGAAATTCTAAGTGTCAGCCTGGCGAGATTTCTTCTATCTCCCAAATAGTGGCCTGACTTGGCCCCGTGGATCAAAGCTACATCTCCTGATGTCCTCCCAATCTTATCTTCAGAAGCACAGGGCTTCGCCTCCTTTTAAAAAGCACTCTCAACTAAACAAATTCAGGAAGTTTTACACAAAATTTCTCCCCCTTCCTCCCTCCTAAGGAATTTTTAGGTGGCCTTGGACCTAGATCTTGAGCTAAGCCTTATCATCGCAAAATCTTTCAAGGTCAAGGCTTGTTGGCAAGGTGCCAAGCTCTCGTTTTGGGGTCCCTCCTATCTTTTGGCAAGGTCAATGACAGATGGTTCAAAAGGACAATGAACTTGATTACAAAATTCACTCCAGAGCAATGAACTCTGAGATTACTACAGATGTTTCTCTGTCCACTATAGGCACTAATCCCAATTACGTAATGCACCCAGGAATCACTTTGAATCGTTGCACTTTTTAAAGCTCCACTTCTCAAACTTGAGACACGGTGACGTAAAACAAAGTAATGTTTCTCAAGTTCATGACAAGAGCACTCAATGGCACTTCACAAGGTAATTAGCATTTGCACACACACCCCTCAACCTGGGTATTCATTTTACTGACCTTGGAAGGATGGCAGGCTGAGTCAACCTTGTGTCCCATCAGGATCAAACTCACATCAGCAGTTATGGCTGGAGTACTACATTTTCACCACTGTGCCATGAGAGTATTCCTACTGGTGTCAATCAGGGTACAGTAGTTAGTAGTTTCATGTGGAAGCTTCAAATCATAAGGATCAAGATAAAATTTTGTGAAGACTCTTGAAACAGAACAGTAGTGACTGGGGCCACCTGGCACAAATGCTCCCCATTCCATCCCTGTGAGGCAACCCAGGGTGACACCTTATCCCAGGAATTCTCAACCTTTTTAAGCTGTGGCCATGGGCCCCAGGTTAAGAATCCCTGCCTTATCCACTAGGTTCAGATTTTACCAATTCCAGCCGAATGAAAACTGCAGCATCTGAAACAAGTCACTCACTGAGAGAGCTAAACCAATTTCTCTCCTGAAACACACGTCAAAGTGTAATCCTGCAGTGGCTCAGTGGTTAAGAAGCTCACCTTGTTAGCTGGAAGGCTGGTAAGTTGGCGGTCATCTGTCCCAGCTCTTGGGGACATGAAAGGAACCTCATTTGGGCGTTCCCTTAGCAGAGTTTCTTCCACAAAAATCCTTTCAACCCAGAATAATTTCTGACACAAAATTATTATTTTTTCTGCACAATGTACCATTGATGGTCCTTTTTTTAAAAAAGCAAAATGCCAATGTACGCACGCTAATCTCATTCTTGCTTTGTATCCTCATATGCAATGCAAGGGTAGCAGCAAACCAACTGCAAAGACAGAGGAGACAGGGCAAGAGTTTTTGTTCTTCTTTCCCAGTTTAGATCAAGCTAGCCAGGATCATTTGAAGTATAGGGGTAGCTGATCCTACCATGTGTATCCAAGGGTCTATCTAACAACACACCACATCTCAAAGCAACCCAGTTTAGCATGAAGTAGATTTGATCCAGGACGGAATAATTTACCATAGCTGTCTGGTTGCACTTCAGTCCATGACATACATTTCTGCATCTCACTGTAAAGCTTCAAAAGGTAGGATTATGTGGCAGAATATTTAATGTAAACTGTGACTAATGAAGTTTCTGAGTCCCTCTAATAATGTTAATGGTGAACTTTCTTTTGTGGGTTAACCAAGGGTTGTGTATTAGAGAGACAATGTGCCCTTAGTTACAGTTCTGCCCCCACCTTATTGACTCTTACTGTTGTGGCTTTTATTTTTAGACAAAACCTGAATATTACAAATTAGGCAGAAATTAAAAACTGGAAAAGAAATGTACAAGTTTTGAGTTGTTCAGCAACATATGCAATACTTATTCTGATTCTTCAGCATGAGTATATATATTACTCTAAAAATAACCCAAGATAATAAATTAGCATCAATTAATAAGAGGATGGTGTGAAACTGCTATAAAGTTGCTCAAAATGTTTCTTGAACAGGCTCTAGTTCATGTAGACTCCAGTTCATGTAGACTGGAATCTGTTTTCATGGCTTCCACTGGAACATGGAAAACAGTAATAAAGGAGGCATGAATGAACTGGTAGAGAGTGTCATATGCTACCGAACAATCATTGTCAGTCCACAATTATATATCAGCTTAGAAGATAGGATTAACTAGCAGAGAAGTGGGAGCTCTCATTGTAAAAGTTAATTGTAAAATTCCCTGTAAAAATGTGCTGAATTTTGAAGTAATGTACTTTTGGATTACATTATCTGTGGCAACAATGGTTGTGTTTCTCATCTTTTAATAGTAGGAAATGTTCAACCCATCTGCTTTAATCTCCCAGCATACTTACTTAAGAGGAACAGCTGCCTTTTTTAATGCCTTCTATAGTGCAGCTATTGAACCCTCACGGGGAGGCAGCCAAATGCTCTGACAATAATGTCCCCAAGGAGAGGACAACGAAACACAGATCAAGCGTGGCAAGGAAGGTAGAATGTTCAAATGTAAAACAAAACTGAAACTCCCCATATTTTGGGTTCTGTGAATGCTCCCCATTTCTCTCCATGCAGTTCAGCGCAAAGTCAAAGTTCACTGATACGTTCTCTGTACTTGGTATCATGATGATTTTATATTAGCCATTGACTCAGTCCTGCATCGATCCTTGAGAATGTATCGCACAAATCATTTTGCACTAAACTGCTGAATCAATGAAGAAATCTCCTGGAAAATTTATATTAAAAGTCACTGTTTGCCTAAATGAGTTCCCTGTGCCCCATATTGAATATTTTGCTGATGAATTGAGTGAGTTTAAATTTGAACATTGCAGACCCATTAAAGAATGAATTCTTAAATCAAATTCTGCCATTTATGATTGAAATGAGATTTCCGCTGCAATAGGCTAGCTGCTGTATAAATCAGTTGTGCATTTTATACTGTACTATAAACAAGATATAATTCTTTTAAATACACAACTAGTCCCTTAAATCTTTTGATGCATCTTGCTTTTCTCCAGTGTTGTTGTTGCTATATTTATACCAGGCAACTAAAACAGCTTTGTGAAAGACCTTTTGAAGGTTAAAGATGCCACAGGAGTCTTTAATAGCACATTGTAATTTTCAGTTTATCTCTTATGTGTTCGGCATTTAGACCAGTCCAGTTTTTCCAGTGGACTTCCCTACCTGCACTTTTGTGCTTTAGGCGCTCACAGAAATTTATACATAAGAATCATATCATAGATTTCCATGTGTGAGTTGGTGATTTGGGCTGAAACAGGAGCCTATTTACTTATAGCTACCCAGTCTGGAAATTTATGAAAAAGAAAAGACATGATAATGTCCATTAAATGTAACTGTTCTGAGTCTTGTTTATTAACCATTTTAGTTCTCCTTTTAACCAGAAATATACTTCTAAGACTGTGTCCCAGCTTCAATTTACAATAAAAAGCATTGAAACGTACAATAAACTAAATAGCCTGTTGGAAGTAACTTCCTTGGAACCCAAAGTAACTCAAAGGGGGGAAATCCATACTAATCTAAAAACAATATTAGCAAATTGGGCAAAGAATTCTATAGAAATTCTCCAATGTAGACTGCAGGACATCTCAAGACTTATTTGATGTGTTACTAGGTAGCATGGATTTTTCGAATGGTATGTTGGACAGGAAGCAAGTCTGCATTCATCACCTGCTTGTAATGTTCACCAGGTCAGTTGCAGGAGTGTTTTGAGCTCAGAATTTGGCTCACCTGTATCAAAGATGAGGGGATATAGTTTTTTAAAATGTCATATGTAGTCTCTCCTACCTGAAGCTTTGGAAGGACTAGAATGCATACAAACTAAACAAAATGTATTGGTCACCCCTTCATGGTAACTCAAGGTTTTATGAGTTTCTTGGGGGAAGATGTATGGTACTATATTTCATATTCCACAAAATAAGTGGGTACTACTTTAATTTAGGGACAAGAAGAAAATAAGGAGCATACCTTTCATGAAACTGAGAGATGTCCAACTCCTTGACCTCTTCACCTTGGCTTTTGGTCTTTGTACTAAATTGTATAGATCAGTGATGGCAAACTTTGGCACTCCAGGTGTTCTTGGACTGCAATGACCAGAAACCCAAGTCAGCAATCCTGCTGATCAGGACTTCTGGGAATTGAAGTTCCATAGCACCTGGAGTGCCAAGGTTTGCCATCACTGTTATAGATGTTCCTTCTATGTGCACCTTTTCAGCAGCATTTGTGACAGTACTGCCTGTAATGCACCAGAAAGTTGTTGCTGTTCAGTTGAATTGAACCCTTTGCGACCCCATGGACCACTGCACACCAGGCTCCTCTTTCATCTGCCATCCTACATAGTCCACTCAGATATATGCCCACTGTATCAACAATGCCATCTAGTCATATAGTTATCTGCCGCCCCCTTCTCCTTTTGCTTGCCATCTTTCCCAGCATCAAGGCCTTCTCCAGTGAGTCCTCTCTTCTCATTTGGTGGTCAAAGAACTTAAGCTTCAGTATTTGTCCTTCCAAAGAGCAGTCAGGGTTGATTTCCTTCAGGATGGACTGGTTTGATTCTCCTTGCAGTCCAGGGGACTCTCAAGAGTCTCCTCCAGCACCACATCTCAAAGGCATCTATTCTTCTGCACTCGGCCTTCCTTATGGTCCGGCTCTCACAGCCATACATTACTGCTGGGAAGACCATTGCTTTAACTATGTGGAGTTTTGTTGGCAGGGTGATGTCTCTACTTTTTATTATGCTGCCTAGATTTGCCATAGCTTGCCTCCCAAGAAGTAAGGGTCTTTTTATTTCATGGCTGCAGTCTAGGCCTTGACTTAAATATGGCTGTGGGAATTTCACTTACACTGCCCCCTCTTGGATGCATCCCTTAACATAGTGAAGGAGTTTGAGGGTGTCCGAGAAGCTGACAGCAATGCCATTATGAGTCTAGACTCCATTATGAGTCTAGACTCCTAGTAGGGTAAAGAAGGCAGAATGACAAAAGCAGAAAACAGGAGGTACATCCACCCTGTTCAGGGTTAATGGTTACCTTAGCATACGAGAACAAATAGTTCCAATGGTGATGGGGGACAGAGAAACTTCTAAAGGACAATTTTTGAAGTGGTAGCCATGTTAGTCTGTGCAAGCATATCAGAGAGTACATAAAACAAAAAGACAAAAAAGTTGTGGCACCTTATTTATTATTTATTTATTTATTAGTTCAAATTTATATTGCCGCCCACTCGCGGTGGCGACTCAGGGCGGCTTACATTACTTTATATTACAATATGTTGGGGTGGGCACAGGGGGAGGGGCAGCAAGGTCCTCATCCTGCCCTGGCTTCTTCTTCCCCTGGCAGTTGGTTTAGGCACAGGGGGAGGGGCGGCAAGGTCCTCATCCTGCCCTGGCTTCTTCTTCCCCTGGCAGTTGGTGTAGGCACGGAGGGAGGGGCGGCAAGGTCCTCATCCTGCCCTGGCTTCTTCTTCCCCTGGCAGTTGGTATAGGCACAGGGGGAGGGGCGGCAAGGTCCTCATCCTGCCCTGGCTTCTTCCTCCCCTGGCAGTTGGTATAGGCACAGGGGGAGGGGCGGCAAGGTCCTCATCCTGCCCTGGCTTCTTCTTCCCCTGGCAGTTGGTATAGGCACAGGGGGAGGGGCGGCAAGGTCCTCATCCTGCCCTGGCTTCTTCTTCCCCTGGCAGTTGGTATAGGCACAGGGGGAGGGGCGGCAAGGTCCTCATCCTGCCCTGGCTTCTTCTTCCCCTGGCAGTTGGTTTAGGGACAGGGGGAGGGGCGGCAAGGTCCTCATCCTGCCCTGGCTTCTTCTTCCCCTAGCAGTTGGTGTAGGCACATGGGGAGGGGCGGCAAGGTCCTCATCCTGCCCTGACTTAAAGACTAACTTCTGTATTTAAATCTGAGCTTTCATGGATCAAGCCCACTTCATCAGACATAAGAGTAAAACTGCATGGCATCAATTTATACACAGGTACAGAGGCATACAATGGCTGGCCAGCCCAACAGAAAAGTAATACAGTAATACCCCGGATAATGATTGTACCATATAGCGCTAAAATCACATAACATTACAAGATTTTTGGAAAAATCTTGTATCGAATAACGCGATTTTTAGCGTTATCCAGAACAATCGTGGGGGGAGGGGTTGGATTGGGTAGAACATCTACCCAATCCAACAGCCCCCCCAGCGCCCACCCGCCCACCCATGTTTGGAAAGGGTACAGGGATCCGTACCCTTTCCAAACACCGTGCAGGCGTGCGCGTGTCAGACAGGGTTTGGGGAGGATACAGAGATCTTCTCTGTACTCACCCCAACCCCCGTCTGACACGTGGGGTCTCCCCGGCCTTGTAGCGGCTCGCTGTGAGGCCGGGGAGTCCCGGGCGAGGAGAGACGCCTCTCCGCAGGGTTTTCCCGGCCTCGTAGCGGCTTGCTGCGAGGCCAGGGAGTCCCGGGCGAGGAGAGGCGCCTCTCTGTGGGGTCTCCCCGGCCTCGTAGCAGCTTACTGCAAGGCCGGGAAGTCCTGGGCGAGGAGAGGCGCCTCTCCGCGGGGTCTCCCCGGCCTCGTAGCGGCTCGCTGCGAGGCCAGGGAGTCCCGGGCGAGGATAGGTGCCTCTCCGGGAAGAGCTAATTAGCCACCTTCTGGATCAATAAGATTCAGCCCAGGTGGCGGGGGGGAGGGAACGAGTGAGCGAGGCAGGGAAGGGAAGGGGGTGGCTGGGGGTGGCTGGGAGCGAGAGGGGGGAAGAGTAGGGGGCTGGGAAGGTGACGCCAGGGAGGAGGAGGAAGAGGAGGAGGGTACGCGCACCCAAGAGAGGGAGAAGAGGAAGGCAGGAGGAGGGAGAGCAGCCAGCAACCCCCCCCCATGCACACACATTCCTCCGCAGGGCCGCCTCCCCGCCCCCGCCATGGGACAGGACAGGCCGGGGCTAGAATGGCGAGAAGTTGCCGTTCAGCAGGAGAAGGCAGCCCGACTCGGCGGTGGCCCCGATCCCTCCAGGCAGAGCAGCTAACTGGCCGGCCTCGGCTCTTCCCGGAGGAAGCAGCTGCATTCCTGCATTCCCCGCTGATGCTTGCTCTTTGGCAGGGGTGGGGTGGGGGCCCGAGGAGAAGTGACTGCAAGTCGCTCGAGGTTTCCTGTTTCCAACTAGGGAGGAGGAGTAGGAGGAGGAGAGACTAATCTGGAACCTGGCTGTGAGGAGGAGGTGGTTTTGTTTCTTGGGAGTTTAAAGCGAGAGTTTTGTTGTTCCGTGGCACAGTAGATTCCGACTCTTTGCGACCCTATGGACCACTGTCCGCCAGGCACCTCTGTTCTCCACCATCCTCCTCAACTCACCCAGCTCTGTGCCCATTGTGTCTACAATACCATCTAGCCATCTCATTTTTGGCCGCCCCCTTCTTCTTTTGCCCTCCATCTTTCCCAGCATCAAGGCTTTCTCAAGTGAATCTTCTCTTCTCATGGGAGAAAGCTTATGGGAGAAAGACCTTTGGGTCAACCAGCTGGGCGGTGCCCAGGACAGAAGGAAGGAAGAAGGCAGTCCGTCCATCCATCCTTCCTCCTGGTCGACTAGAATTTGGGACTCCGCATTCCTCGCACGTGGCACCCATGACAGCTGATTCCCCCGAAAGGGGGATAGGGACCTTGGAAGCCTCCTCTCCACCGTTTTCGTGGGACTGAAATCAACCCTGACTGTTCCCTTGAAGGTCAAATAGTAAAGATGAAGCTAAAGTACTTTGGACATCAAATGAGAGGCGCCTCTCCACGGGGTCTTCCCGGCCTCATAGCGGCTCGCTGCGAGGCCGGGGAGTCCCGGGTGGTAGGTAGAAGTTGAGATAATATTAACAGAATGAAACTTTTTTTTGCCCTCTTAACTGCTGTACAACCAGTGGTGGGCTTCAGCAGGTTCGCACCAGTTCGCCAGAACCGGTAGCAGAAATTCTGGCTGGCCCTGCCCATCCAAGTTTTGAAATAAATAGGGCTCCCCCCTTGGCCATGCCCACCATGCCACGCCCACAGAGTAGGTAGTAAAAAAAATTGAATCCCACCACTGGGCAAGCATGACTAGATCGCCCACCCAGTCACACGCCCACACCCACGCCCACAAAGTAGGCCACACTCACAAAGTAGCCCACGCCCATAGTTTGGTAGTAAACATTTTGGAGCCCACCACTGAGTACAAGAAGTTCTCACCGATTTCCAATCATACTCACTTCGAGCCCTGCACTACCTGTGTTCTAGCTGTCATCATCATAACACGCAGATCTTCTTCTGTAATCCAACAGAAATTATCGGCTCTACTGCACCAGAGTGGGTGCTTGGGAGTAGCTGCTATCAACTTCCCTCTCCATCTTGCTATTCCACAGTGAGACCAAGGCCTCAATCGAATTGTACCCTGTGAGGTTGGCCAACGATCATGGAGAGGCAAAATGTCCAGCGTAGCCAGTTCCATTCACTTTGTTTTCCAAGGCGCAATGCATTCCTTGGTCCTGAAGCAGGTGTGTTACAGCTTTCCTCAGCTTTAAGATATTTCTGTCACTACATGGGGTTTAAAGCAGTTTCCAGCAGAAAGACACCTCTAAATCACGGACATTGGAGAGCAATGGGAATCTCTCACTTTAACCAGGTTGTAAAATCTCACTATTGATGTGCTGGTAACTAATGTTTCATCCCAGGGCTGCTAATGCTTTTATGTCTCTGTGGGCCTCTTTCATCCAAGGACAAACATCAAGGGTTTTATAACTATCACTTGATCATTTCTGCTAAAGTAGGGGAGGTGGATTTTCAGCAAGATAACAGAAGTGTTATCTCTACCCAGGGAGGATATAAAGGATATTGGGAAGATAACATCTAATTGAAGTTTCAATTTTCCACGTGGCAAATTGTTTTCATGGCTAATTGATTTACATCAACTGGATTCATCCACAAAGCATTTTTTAAAAGATCGTTGCTACTGTTTTTTCAGTTACGATAAATATCAAGAGTTCAAAAAAATCCACAATTTTAAGAATATTTTGAAATTCTCTCATTATGTTCAATCAGCTTTTATGCTGATTAACACAAACAGGTGTCTTAGCACAGAAGAGCAAAGTTCTAAAAACTATTCTTTTAAATTCCAACTGCTTATAGTGAGCCCAGAAAAGTGTCAATTAGCAATTAATATGTGTCAAAGCCTAATGCTTTCTGATTTTGAAATCTCTTTGAATGTCAACTGCTGATGTCCTGTGAATGGAATTTAGCTGAGCACTTTTCTGTACAATGGATCTTGGATTTATTTGCTTTTTTTGATTGGTGCATTTATCACACAAATCCTTTTGCCCCAGTGAATTCAGCTCCACTGCAACTTTCACACAACTGCTTTCATTTAAATTCAAATTATACGTCCCTGTCATCTGTATCACTCACCTCCCTTGAATTGGAAGATTAGCGCATTGAACTGGCTTTCTATTATAATGGAGCCAGGATTTAATGTCTTGAGTAGTTCACCTAATCACAGTACTGGATAATTGTTTGTATGTTGACTGTATTAAAATCTGAATAGAAATTTCAATAACTTTCCCTTTTCCTGATTTATTTCACTGTAAAATTATTGAGACATGGCTTTTTATAATTCATTCCTACAAATTGCATGCACTTTGAAAAGGAGTTGCCAATTAATAATTGCTTCCATTGGCTTAGACAAATATATTTTCCTTCGCCCATTTACCTTCTAAATTGTTTACAGTTGCAGTATTTGTGTATAACAGGTTGATGTTGCTTAGTTTAAAAAAATGTTAACTTGATACTAGTTCACTGATTTTGATAAACCCTTAAGATATCTAACAATAAAGAAGCATATTGGTTCCTTAAATAGTAAAAAGTTTATTCAATAAGCTATTGGACAAGTTAATCCATAAGACTTAGTTTTGCCGTTGAAGGCTTTGGCCTCCTTCCCTCCCAATTTGGGAAAGTGGACCATTCTGGTTCTGTGAAGGTGATAACCTTGTGATAACCCATGTGTTCATCAGTCAAATTACTGTCCCCAGTAATGATAATGCTAAAGCTCTGGAACACCAAGGCAGCTAATCTGTATTCAAATTACACTCAATGAAACAGCAAGCACAATTCAAGTAATAATTCACTTGCATTGAGAGGTGAAGGGAGATGCTCAGACCCCTTCATGCAGATTGGACATTATCATACATTTCTTAGGTGTTGGACAGGTCTGCATGAGAGGGCGGTTAATGAAAATATCAATCAAAAACTCTGCTGACATAATGGTCAATTTAAATTAATTAATTGGAAAGGGAAAAAGTTGAGAAGGACAGCACTGATTGTTTAGCTTAAAGCCATTGGCAGACAATGTGAGCCAGGCTATCCAAACAGAACAATATTTCCCTATGGGGGAAAATGGGTTGTGTTTAAAAAGGTTTACATAGAAAAACAAAAGCCAGCAGAGGAGAGCAGAAACCTGTCGGCTGAAATTCTCTCAGCTGGATGTGTTGTGCTACAGGAGACAAACGCGGCAGGGTGCTGACATGGAATTTTATCATCGAGGTTCAATGGAAAAGGCTCTTTAGCTGTAGGTCCTACTCAGAAGTTGGAAGAGTTGCTATTTGTTTGCCATGTTTCCTACAATGAACTCAAGGCCATGCTTATTTATCTACTCTCTTTTTTTATGGTAACCATGTCATCCAGAGAAGGTGTGACTGTCACAAGGTCAAAGGTCAACCAGTGAGTTCCTTAGATAACTTGAGGTCTGAACTCAGTTCTCTCAAATCCTAATCTAATACGCTTCCTTATACAGCCCAGCAACTATACCACAGCTTGCTGGGATTTCTAGGAGAAAATGGTTCTTGTGATCCTAGTATCTCCTAGAGATCTTAATGCTAAGACTCAACTACCTTATTGTGGTAGACAGAAAGGGCCTTCTCAAAGACTGTGGTAATTTTGAACCACAACCAGGCGTACCCCAGGCAACAGCAACCTTGTGCTGTCTAATCTTTCTCACACTAGGTCAGGCAAAAGGAATTGTGGAAATGAATTCACCAAAAGGTGGCTTCATTTTGGAAGTTTCACATCTGGCCTAGACATGGAAGAAGAAGAAGAAGAACTACCTTATTTGGAGGGAAAGAAGAAAAGTTTGTGAGTTGAGGGATATCCCCCCTGCCCAACTTGTGATATAAAGGAAATTCATTGGCTGAGTGAGATGCATGGATTTCACTCTCATGGCACTTTAGAGTGTGCAAAAGAAGATGGATGAGCATGTGAGATAGGAACCATCTCCAGCTAATCAATACAATGTAATATAACACAATATAATATAATACAATGCAATATGTCATTATCAAGATGTCTCCTCTTGAGTGTTTTGGGCTCAGTGTATTTTCATAGCAGTTGTCATTTCCATGCTATGAATTCAATATAGCAAGGAACAAACAATCACTTAAAATTGTGATTATGACATGCACATTATTATTCAAAATGTTATCCTAAAGTATGAGACTATCTAACTCTACTGAGACATTCTGAAAGCATGTGGATGACTGTGATGAGGAACATGTGTTAGCCCTGCCTCTCCATTGTTGCTTTCAACACAAGAAACCAACACTCTGAACAGAGAGAGGGTGTATCCAGGTAGACTTTCGACAGGAGCCAGAACATTGGTGGATGGGGTGGGGGAATCAGGATCCTGGCACCTATGAAAAGCCATACAAATAGAATCCTGCTCATCTTTGAACAGTCACTGACATGACTTGAAAGCATCAACAGAGAGGACAGGACCAGTGAATTTCCTTCTTCATGTATGCTACCCAAATATTTTGAAAATGACATAATTGGACTTGTGTATTAGGGAAGGGGGATTTGATTTGTTTCTCTACCAAGGGCCCCTGATAACAAGGATTGAGTAGACAGCAGAAAAATAAGATGGGGTTAAGTACCCAAAGTAGGAATCCCACCCAAAAAATCTAGCAGGATTCTAAATACCAAACACCAAAATACATCAACCACTCCCTAACCCTAGTATCGTCCTGCTGCCGTCTTTTGTCAGTTATGTTATAGAATAGATTTTCCCCCTGCTCTATTAAATAGATAAGATCTTAATTTGTAAATAAAAGTATGAAGTGAACTGATGATGAAATCAAAAGCTGAGCCTAAGTATGGTCCTACCTTGTTTTAGTAAAGCCAAAGGGACAAGGGAGGGGAAATCCTTTCTCTCTTTTACCACAGTGGATGAAACAACAGGGAAAGTGAGTGGGTAGTAGGCAGGGGACTGGAGACTTGGTAGTAGGGATTTAGAGAGTTGAGAGTTTGTGAGTCACAGGTGGGTAAGTAACCTTTCAGGATGAGGAGATATGCAGTACTGAATCCACAGTCCAAGGTGGTACAGACCATTCTCCATTTGATTCTGCTCAAAGTTTGAAGTACTTATAAAGTTTTGCACTCTTCCAAATCACCTGGGCAAAACTGAACATGCACTATTACTTCAGGAAAGTCCTGTGGACCACTGAGATGAAGGGCTAAAGTACTTGTACAAAACCAATATAAGTTTCAAAGCAGTTACCAACCTCAGTCGTATGTGTTCTATTAAAATGTTACAGGTCCCAATAAGAAATATCCCATCTGAGGTTGTCTGGCTGAAGTAGAGTCTATATGCCCACCTTGCAGGCTAATTTCTGTTAATGTCATGCATGGTTAGTTTACGTCCATTTGATCTGTCTTTTAGAGATTTATTTTATCAATAAAGGTGTTATTATGCCTTTAATGATAGTTAGTATCATTTATATGAATTGTCTATTGACGAACACATTTAACAAAGGGTGTTTATGTGCTGAACAATCACATATTTTATTTATCCAATAACGACATAATCAATTTTTTAAAAAAGAAAATCAAGTCGAGGGACTTCTTTGAGATATAAAGATTTCCCAGTCTGTGACTGTGTCTAAAATATTCAGTTTGTGTCAGCTCTGCATTACTTTTTATTACCCCTGTTCTTAACAGTGATCAAATATTGATACTGAGAAACAGAAAGTTCATTGTGTATTATTACACAAACAGAATTACAACATCTGTATTAATAACTACCACAGAAAACCTACCTAGAATGCGTAAGTTCTAGAGTTATTTTTGTTGAGTTTCACAAAAGTATTGATGTACGTATTTGTCATTCTTTTTTATTATTCATATCAGAGTTAAACTATTTAAAACTATGGGTATATATGAAATATAGGTAAAATTCAAAACAAAATAAAATATTAAAATTATTAGATTATTTTTGATCAGAATAGTGACAATACAGTCAAACCTCGCATAACGAGCATTTCGCTTAGCGAAAAACTCGCATAATGTGCAAGATTTTTGCTAAGCGGTCCGACTCGCATAACAAATTTTTCGCTATGAGAGTCGGACTTTTCCCTATGGAAAAACTCACACAACGAGCGATTCTATGGGGAAAACCCGCATAGCGAGCAGCCTCGCAGAATGAATTAAATTCGTTACGTGAGGTATGACTGTAGTGTTATCTTGGCCATTTACTACATCTTCTTTTGTGTATGTGGTGGTGCACCAATTAAAGGTAAAGGTAAAGATTTCCCTTGCTCGAAAGCCAGTTGTATCCGACTCTAGGGTTCAGTGCTTATCTGTTTCAAATCTGAAGAGCTAGCACTGTCTACTTCTACAGACATTTCCATGGTCATGTGGCAGGCATGACTAGACACTGGAGCACACAGAATGCTGTTTACCCTCCCACCAAACTGGTCCCTATTATGTATTTACATCAATTGCAGATACATAAACGCTGCATTGATTGTATTGCTCTACATTAAAAAAAATTTGTCCTATGTTCAAATAGTCCCACTTTACTTTATTATTCTTTGATCTCCCTACTTCACTTTGAAGCCTATTAAAGGACTTCCAGGTGGTCCAGCCATAATCTTGTCCTTTGTATATAAGAAAAGCTTTTCTAATGCAGAGTTTAGCTGGTGCTCAGTGGATTCAAAAGTCACCCACTGGACTGTCAAGATAAGATCATCAACATGAAACTCCTATATATGGGAATGTCCATTCTGGATAGAGTCGCATTCTTCCTGAAGGAACAGGTGCATAGTTTGGAGTTTCTCCTACATTAAACTTTGCCATTGAAAGCTCACTTGCATTTGGTGGCCTGCAGTGCTGAGGTCAGCTTTGGCTGGTCCACTAACTACAATTATTCCTTGGCAGAAGATAACTTAGACGCAGTAGTCCATGCCCTGGTAGCTGCCTGGTTAGATTACTACAATACATTCTAACCAGTGTTAGCAAACCAGGATTGCATTGGTCCTCGTGAAACAATTGCGGAAGCCAACACACAGTTGGAGAATATCCTCAGAATTTAGAATTTGACACCACTCATGCAAAGTACAAGAGCCATTATGTACAGTGGTCTCTTGCTTTACGAATTCTTCGGTTAACATACTTTTCGCTTTATGAATAAAAAGCCATTGAAAATAATGACTTGCTCCGTGGATTTTTTTTTCAGAACAGATTAATTGGTTTTCAATGCATTCCTATGGGAAACCACATTTCATTTTATAAAATGTGTATGAATTTCATTTTATGAAATTTCCTGTGGGAAATTGCATTCAATGCATTCCTATGGGAAATTCACTTCACAATTTTTTTGTAATACGAAACGTCTGGGGAAATGCATTAATTTCAGAAAGCAAAGGTACCACTGTACTTCAATACATTTCCAAACAGCAAGAACATTTTTTTGCACCACATCTCAACAGAAAGTCTCTAGAACAATTTCCCTTTCCTCTGGTCGACAGCTTTTAAAGCCCTCCACTCCACTTAATGCACAATGCAGGGATGGAGGAATCACAATTTGGGATCAAAATTGCTGGAAGAAACATCAACAATTTGAGATATGCAGATGATACCACCCTAATGGCAGAAAGTGAGGAGGACCTAAAGAAGCTCCTGATTAGGTTGAAAGAAGAAAGTGCAAAAGCTGGCTTGAGACTCAATATCAAGAAAACCAAGATAATGGCAACAGGCCCTATCAGTCCCTGGAAAAGAGATGGGGAAGAAGTAGAAGCAGTGACAGATTTTACTTTCTTAGGATCAAAGCTCACTGCAGATGGTGATTGCAGCCATGAAATAAAAAGGCGACTGATTCTTGGGAGGCAAGTGATGAGAAACCTGGGGAACATAGTGAAAAGTAGAGACATCACATTGAAAACAAAAATTCGCATAGTCAAAGCAATGGTATTCCCGGTGGCAATGTATGGTTGTGAGAGCTGGACCATTAGGAAAGCTGAGAGCAGAAGAATAGACGCCTTTGAGATGTGGTGTTGGAGGAGAGTTTTGAGAGTCCCCTGGACAGCGAGGAGAACAAATAGGTCAATCTTAGAAGAAGTCACACATGACTGCTCCTTAGAAGGTCAAATAATAAAGATGAAGATAAAGTACTTTGGACATCAAATGAGAAGAGAGTATTCGGTTGAGAAAGCCTTGATGCTGGGAAGGGTGGAGGGGAAAAGAAGAAGGGGGCAGCCAAAAATGAGATGGCTAGATGGTATTGTAGATGCAATGGACACAGCGATGAGCGAGTTGAGGAGGAGGGTAGAAGACAGAAGTGCCTGGAGGACAGTGGTCCATGGGGTAATTGCAAAGGATGGAATCGACTGTGCGACTGAACAACAATAAGATTTGTCTTGACTCTCAAAAGAATCAAGTTTCCAATCAGTTGTGGGTTTTTTATTTTTAATGATCAAGTTAAGGTCAACTGGTGTTTCTGCCTGTTTGCATGTCCTTTGTGGAACTTTGCCAAAACAAGTTTGTTTTTTAACACAACAGCCACTGTTACCAAGCAGCTTTCTGATTTCCCCTTCCTCTCTGGCCCCCATAAAGTTTTTTTAAAAAAGAAGCTTATACTCACTGCTGCTGGCCAGCTGTTCGGCAGCTGGGCTCCATTCCAAAAGGGGAGGGGGAGAATCGGTTGCCACTGCGCTTGTTGCCTCTACCTCCACCTCTGCTGCAAAGCTTTCATAGAGGTATCAACTGTGGGCATATTCCCCATCACCTACTGACTCTTAACTCCAGAGCCAGGACCCGAGCGGTGTGGTTCCAAAATCTCTGAACCGAATATCTGGTGGACCATGTACACCCTCTTAATGGTGGTGGTGATGGTGGAATCAAGAACAATACTTAACTACAGTGGATCTTCGACATACAAACGGTTCTCCTTACAAAAAATTCAACATACAAATAGAAATCCTGGCTAAAAAAATTCAACTTAAAAATTTTTAATAGGAAAAATTTGACATACAAAAGAAATACAGTGACATCTCATGGCCTCTTCTGGTAATGCAATGTGCTTTCGACAGTACAGTAAAACACCGGATAAAAGTACAGTAAAACACCGGATAACGATTGGATCGGATAACGCTAAAATCGCATAACGTTAAGTAATCTGGGGAGGAGAATTGGATCGAATAACGTTAAGGTCCTCCTATGGGATGGATCGGATAACAACCGCTAAAGCCTGTGCAGTAACAATGTATCTCTATGGAGCTTTAACGTTATCCGATCCATCCCATTGGATTTTAACATGCATTGGATAACACTAAAAATCGGAGAACACCAAGACTTGTGGAACCAATTCTTAGCGTTATCTGAGGTATTACTGTACTTTTTTTTTTATTACATACTATCGTAATAACCTTGTGGAACAAAAAATTCATATTTAGAGGTTTTACTGAATTATAATGCTGCAATCATTCTTTGGCATGACATCAAACAAAATGTTGAATGTAGCATTATCACTATAAGGAGGGGGAATAAAACATTTTCAGGTAGTGAGGAATCCTTTAGGGGATAAACTTTATATGGTGACACATGAATGCACACAGAAGAAATCAGTGGTTCAGGAATCAGTGTGAAAAAAAATGATCCTATTTTGGTGGTTGAAAATAACCTGCATTTCAACAAGATTTGAATCAATTGTGAACCTGGAATAAGCAACACAATTGTAATACTTTTTGCTAATCAAGACACAACCTAACTAAAGGAGAAATACCAAAGAGTTTTAGTCACAAATCAGTTTGTGCACTGTAACAGATTGCAAGAAATCCGATAGTTGCTTGGATTATTGTAAAAGGAACGGGTGGCATATGGGCTATTGTCCTCAGGAGAGGCTACTGCTCAGATAGAATAAGGAGAAAGGATGGAATCCCATTGGGCAGAATAACTTGTTGAAGATAAAAGAAGAAAGTGCAAAAGTATTTTGAACATTAAAAAGAGAAAAGTAGTTTTAATAATGAAGCGACTCAAATTGCCAAAGATGACCTGTAACCTGGTTCAAACATCAATCCAAAAGGCAGCCACAGGCAAGAATTCAGAAGAAGACTAATGTGCAAAAGGGAGCACTGAAGCATTTAAAAAAGATATTTAATTGCAAGGTCAGAACCAATTGCTATTTAAAATTTGAAAGCTACACAGTGAAAATAGCTGAGAGGAAAACTGGTGATGAGAGGAAAATATGGTGAGGCAGGAGAATTTTACAGATAGTATGAACTACAAGAAAGAGAAACAAGTGGGTTCTAGATTAAGTAAAGCCTGAACTCTCACTAGAAACTAAAATGACTAATCTCAGTCGATTGTACTTTGAATATATCATGGGAAAACAAGATACATTTGAAAACATGATAATGTTAAGAAAAATGGAAGCTGGTAGGAAAAGAAGAAGATAGATATACAAGGTCTGGGGAGGGATGTTAATGATAGTAGTAAAATGCATAATACAGTCAAACCTCGCATAAAGAGCACCTCACTTAGAGAGTAACTCCCTTAAAGGGCAGAATTTTCTCTTAATGGTCGCTTCGCTTAAGAACTAAAACCAACCAAAAACTCGTTTAACAAATAAATCAGGGTTCACATTCCCCACCACCAGAAGTCACAATTGTTTACTTACAATGGTGTTTTGCTTAAAGAGCAATCCTATGGAACACATTATGCTCTTTAATCAAGGTACCACTGTACATATAACAAGACCAACAAAAGCACGATTCATGAGAACATGACAACCATTTGAATGTTTTCCTTTGCAGGCTGATCCAAATCTTCTGTGGGCAAATATGATTCTTATACTGAATGAATGAATGGATGGATGGATGGATGAAAAGCATTAGCTAGAGAACACAGTGGTCAAATTATTTCACATGACCAGCAATGGGTTTAAGGTCTGTGGGTGACAGACTGAAGCCAATAGTCTGGAATCGCCCATACCCTTTTCCATTCCAGACAGTGTCAGCAAGGAGGCCTTCACCAAACTACTCTAAACTTGAGACTGCCTGGTAAATGGACGACGCCCTCCTATTTTGGTTTGGTTTGGTTAATGACCTTAAATTATATGATCATTTCAGTTGTTTGTGTTTCTTCTTTCTGACATTCTTCTCCTCTCTGTTCTCTTTTCCATTAAATACATTCTCATCCAGATTTTCCCATGGGTATGCCTATTCCATTGTAAAAGTATCAAAGTAATATTTTGATATATAACTAATTTGCTTTTAAAACATGCCCAGTTGGGCTATGAGCTAGATGGATAGCTCAGTGTCTGGCTGCAGAACCAGAGATTGGGAGTTTGACTCCCCACTGCACCTTTTGGGAGCAGAGTCAGCTCACCAGAAGAAGGAAAGGGCAAACCACATCTGTGTATTTTCTATGTTGAAAATTCTGGGAAATGTTGCAGGATGACAACTACTCATGTTTATTACAGTATCAGGGTTTTGGAAGAACTTGATAAAGCCTTGATGCTGGGAAGGGTGGAGGGCAAAAGAAGAAGGGGGCGGCCCAAAATGAGATGGCTAGATGGTATTGTAGACACAATGGGCACAGAGCTGAGCGAGTTGAGGAGGACGGTGGAGGACGAAAGTGCCTGGCGAAAAGTGGTCCATGGGGTCATCGCAAGGGGTCGGAATCGACTGTGTGACTGAACAACAAAGTAATCCTGCAAAGACAGAATCATGTGTCAGTTCAACAGAGCATTATAGGATTTGTTTCTTGTAGAGTTTCAGCAGTATTTTATAAGGAATTGTTGACCCTAACATGTGAGGCTTATGTATGTGGATAGATAGCCCTCTGCACACACTTAGAATTCTTAAATAATATTCGGTGCACATCAAATGAACATACAGTAGTACCTTGCTTAAAGAGCATGGGAAACACCATTGTAAGTTAGCAATTGTGACTTCTGGCAGGGTGGATTGTGAACCCCGATCTAGTTGTTAAGCGAGTTTTTGGTTGGTTTTACTTGTTAAGCAAGGCAACCATTCAGAGAAAATTCTGTTCTTTAAGCAAGTTACTCTCTAAGCAAGGCACTCTTTATGTGAGGTTTTACTGTACATTGTACACTGATTGCTTACCTGTATCCTAATACTTCCTCATGGTTGCCCCAGTCTGTTTTTTCTTTGCTCTTTACATGGTTAATTAAAAGCAGTTTATGTAATTTGTATAACTGTATGCATTATGCAGTTCATATACAGTCAAACCTCGCATAAAGAGTGTTTCGCTTAAAGAGTAACTCGCTTAAAGAGCAGATTTTTCTCTGAATGTTCGCTTCGCTTAACAAATAAAACCAACCAAAAACTCGCTTAACAAATAAATCGTGGTTTGCAATATCTCCCACAATTGGTCATTTACAATGATGTTTAGCTTAAAGAGCAAAATCGCTTAAAGAGCAATCCTGTGGAACGCATTATGCTCTTTAAGCGAGGTACCACTGTAATTGTATGCGCTATTCCTGCTTTTGATTAAGTGGCAGTCTTCTGTTTAATTTCACATCAGTGCAGATAAACAGGAACTCCATTTAATAGTTGACAGCCTAAATATGTGAGGTGGGCAAAAGAGTAATAAAAGTTATTTCCTCCCAAGAAGGGTGACTTCCTGAAAAAGAAGAGCTTCTTCCAGCCATGACTCTACAATTTCTAAGCTTCTTAGAGAAACACTTTTCTATAAACTTTCAGTTCTGTCACACAAGGTTCAGTCAGAAAGCAATTCGAGTGCCCAATAACTAAAATAAAAAAGTACAGTACAGTCCTGGTAATTCTCTAAGAGAAAAGACAGGGAGGGAGAGATGGTAGTGGGGATGTGTGTGTAAGGTTTATTGCTAACATATATTTTTAATGTCCTTTGGTTCCATCCAGTGGATTACTCAGGAAGAACAACAGCAAGATAACTTTTTGAAGTACACTAGTACCTTGGATAACGTGTTATCCAGTTTTTAACGTTGTATGATGCATTGATCGCTCAACGTTCTTTTAAAAAAACACACTTCTGTTCCCTTTCTGGGTGGGCAAGACGAATCCCTCACTGTTAACCTTTCAGTGTGGGATTCTTCTAACAGTGATGGATCCCTCACTGTTAGGTTTGCAAGCCTTTCAGTGTGGGATTCGTCTAACAGTGAGGAATTCGTCTTGCCCACCCTATTGTTTCAGCACGGGAGGTAGGGAGAATCTCTCTGCCTTTGCCTTTGGGTTGGAGGGGGGGGAGTACGGGCTCCGGTTCAGCCCCCAACCCAAAGGCAAAAGGCAAAGGCAGAGAGATTCTCCCTGCCTCCCCTGCTAAAATGACAGGGTGGGCAAGACGAATCCCTCACTGTTAGAGGAATCCCACACTGAAAGGCTAACAATGAGGGATTCATCTTGTTTCAACAGGGGAGGCAGGGAGAATCTCTCTGCCTTTGCAAAGATCTCTGCCACAAAGCCCGCAGGGACCTGCCCTGCAGGCTTTGGGGCAGAGATCAAAGTTGGGGAATTTGAGACAAACATTTGCATCACACAACGTAAAGTTGTGCAATGCAAATGTTTGCCTCAAATTCCCCAACATTATCCAATTTTAGCCTTATCCAATATAAACGTTATCTGAGGAACCGCTGTACTGTATAGTACTGTATTCAAAAAGTTCTCTTGCTGTTGTCCATAAACAGGGAACACTTTGGTGGGAAGGTAAACAGTGCTCCATGCGCTCTGGTGTCTAGTCATGCCTGCCACATGACCATGGAAACATCTGCAGAAGCTGACAGTGCTGGATCTTCGGCTATGAAACAGAGATGAGCACTAGAGTTGGATATGATTGGCTTTCAAGCAAGGGTGACCTTTACCTCACTGTATTCAAATGGATGGCATTGTTGAACCGGTGGGCGTAGACCTGGCCGTGTTGCGGAGGATGGCAGATGACAGAGGAGCCTGGCATGCAGTGATCCATGGGGTTGGACTCAACCATGTGACTGAAGAACAGCAAATCCAGACGGTTAGACTGGGAGAGATCTCATGTCCCTAGAGAAGGCTACATAGGTCGGAACATTATTGCAGCCATAGCAAAAAGAAGTATGGGGTTATTTTGAAGATGACAGTGTCCTTGCGCCTGTGAGTCTAACAGTTGGCTTGGAAGCTTTGCATAATAATGAAATCTTAAAATTGCTTCGAGATATTTGCAGAGGGAAGACTTTAGCCAAAATCCTCCTACGTGGCTACACAAGTGGCATAACTTTGGCGCCAAATTGCCCCAGATTAAGAAATCCTAATAGACATCCGTTGAATGGTGAATCATACAACAAACTATGCAACTGACAATGTCTACGGAGATTTAATAACATGGAGCAATTCATCTCCAAGAGATGCACGATTTCCTCTGCACCAGCATAACTATTTGAGCCAGTATTGGACTTTACTAGAATTTTAGAAGTCAGTAATTTCTGAATCAGACTTATACATATAACATGTTGCTATTTCTTTGTGATCCTCCCAAAGACCTTCTGTTCTGTTTGTTTTTTTCTGAGCCTATGAGATTAACTTATTAAATTGTTTTATACAGTACAACTGTGTAACCTGCCCTGAGATCCTGTGATACAGGGTGGCCTAGAAGTGTCTTTAATAAATAAATAAATCTGGTAATTTAAATAAAAATACAAAGCACTTCCCTATAGAGGGGGAGATGGAGCCCTACGTGCCCAATGGCTCTGCTATTGAAGCGCAAACTCTTCAGCTTCCTGGTTCCTGCAGTGCCTCCTTGTGGTTATCTTTAACGTAGCACTACAGTGGCATAGTGGTTATGACGCTGAGCTTGGAGACTGGAAGGTCGGGTTTTGATACCCAAGTGCTGCATGACGGATCTTGGGGACATGAAAGGAGCCTCATTCGGGCGTCCCCTGAGCAGAGTTTCTCCAGCAAAAATCCTTTCAACCCAGAGTAATTTCTGACATGAAATTTATTTATCTTTAACCAGAGCTCAGGTTGGTAAGGCAACCTGTCAAGCAGAGGAAACCCCCAAGGAGAGGGTTGCCTTATGTAAAGCAAGACATGGTATGACTTCATTGGGGAACATGAGTTAGTGGACTGCATCTACAATTATCTGGGACATATTTCCATATGGGCTTTGTTTGAAACAGCACATACTTGCATATTGTGTGTGTGTGTGGAGGAGAACTATAGTAAGACAGCTGAACCTCATAGCATTAGCTAAAGGTAGCCCTTGCTCCAAAGTCAGTCATATCGGACTCTAGGCTGTGGTTGTGCTCATCTCCATTTACAGCTGACTCTGTCTGCAGACATTTCCGTGGCCGTGTGGCAAGCATAATTAGACAATGGAGCGCACAGAATGCTGTTACCTTCCCACCAAAGCGGTACCTATTTCTCTACTTGCAGTTTCTTGCTTTGATACTGCTAGGTTGGCAGGAGCTGGGACAGTCAAGGGGAGCTCACTCCGTCATCCTTCCAGTCATCAAGTTCAGCGTCTTAACCACTAAGCTATAGCATTACCAAAACACTGTATTCTTCTCATGCCTCTTTTATAAATGTTGTAATTGTTATTTCCTTTTGAGGATTTGGTTTTGTTTCATGGAATCTGTTGCTTGGTTAGCTTGTGCAGAAGTCCTGCATATTCCTGCACTTAAAAGTTTTGCCAGATACCAGTTTTCTTATTTTTTGTGTCCTGATTAGAATTTTTGACTATCAAAATGAAACCACTTTCTGCCAGAAAACCAGCTGTGGACCTTGGGAACTGTTAACATGATGCTATCCCATATTATTATTGTATCATACAGTCTTGGTTCCCATACATATATGCACAAGATGAACAGAGACCTTTGACTGCCACATCCATGAGAATATTTGCTTGTTGGACAACATTGAAATGAATCCTGTACCTGTCATGGTCAGCAGCAAGTTGGGTGGGACCCTACTGCCATCTTGTGGGTTATTGCGTAACTATAAATTTTCCTATAAAAATTAGTGCATTTCCCCTCTCACAGTGAAAAGAGGATGATTCCAACTTCATGGCAATTCCTGGCAAAGGGCACTTGTCCTGGTTACAATAGGTCCCATTTCAGGGGTTCTTTCCTTCCCAAACGTAGTTTGTGCCTAACTGAACCATTATGTTAGGAAGAACGATTTAATAGCCAGCCTCTCCCTAAACTCCAGTGTACCTGATGTATATACAGTAAATTGATGCCATGAGGTCTCACTCTTATGTCTGATGAAGTGGATTTGCTCCATGAAAGCTCACATTTAAATACAGGAGTTAGTCTTTAAGGTGCCACAACATTTTTTGTCCTTTTTTTTTTTTTGGAGGGGGGCTTTGTTTTGTTTCCTCTCTGGTATACTTGCACAGACTGATATGGCTACCACTTCAAACATTTATTTTCCAGAACTTTCTGTTAAGTGTGCCACTAAATTTAATCTCCAGCTTTCCCCCTCTTTTTGTAAAGGGATTGCCATCAGTGGTGGGCATCAGCAGGTTTGCACCAGTTCGCCAGAACCAGTAACAGAAATTCTGGCTGGCCCTGCTGATCCTAGTTTTGAAATAAAGTACTGTAGCCCTAATTCAGGTGCAATGCAGGGCTTTCCCCCTGGCCACACCCATCATACCACGCCCACAGTATGGTAGTAAATTTTTTTGGAGCCCACCACTGATTACTATGTTACCAGGCAAATTCAATGAAAGGGAACGGAATCTTTAGTTCATCTATCTAGGTTTGACATTCATTTATCAATAGAGATGGAGGCAGAATTAAACCTATAGTCTCTGAAGTGAAATTTGGTGCTACCACTGCATCTCAATGTGATTGTTAAAAGTCTCCTGTCTCAATCTTAGACCTTTAGCTTAACTGCAGATCCTGAAGCTTCAAATACCACCAGAGATAATTTTTTAACTTTTCTGTTAATCCCACCCTGCATCTTTTGATCTCAGTAAAAGCCAAACTGATGGAAGACTCAAAAGCTCACCCGCCCATGGTATTTTAATTTCAGAATTAACACGGGCAGTTCCAGTGTCGTGTAAATGGGGGAAGTCATATTACAAGGAATGAAGAGTGGGTGAAAGAATGATTTAAAGATTAATGAAAGACCTAAGAGAGGTAAACATTTGATGATAAAGTGGATTAGACTTTTTAGAAAGTTTTGGTAAAACATTATTTGAAGATTATTAAATATATGTCTTTCCATAGTTGGTAATGTTTGGATAGCCTATTGTTCTGTCCTCTGTCAGTGTATTGTAAAACCTGGCACCAAATGGCTAGAATTGTCTCTGGTATAGGGGAAAGGGGCTGGGGATTTAGCTTCAGCTATACGGCAAGTATGGGCCATATTTCACACCCAGTTCTTATGTTGGGCTGCACGAGACCTAGAAATGTCAGAAGATACCAAGGGGATGAAAAAAAGGAAGGGAAGAATTGAAATGGAAATATTTTTCTGTACTGGGGGGTGTCTTCTGTTTGGTTTGATATAAAAATGGCTGCTCTTGGAAGCCTCCATGTGTGTGCAAAGAAGTTTTATTCTCCTTTTGTTTCTGTCACTGGTGAGTACTGGAGAGGTCCATTGGGCCTTTGGTGAATGTATGTACAGTACCTGCAGATTTCACCTCACACCTGTTGAGCTTCTTCCCTCTGGCTTTTCCCTTTTATGCATCAGTCCTTTCACTTCTACCCAGCACACATCAGCCAAAATCATTAATATTTCATAGGTATCCAGACAGTATGGTGCTTCTCTTTAAATTCTTTCCTTTTAGCCTTCCATATCAACATAAACTCCTCATCCAACATTACAAAGCTTTCTGTGGCCTCAACCTCATCTGGCAGGCGGCTGAGAACATCGCCCCCTCCTCTGGGCCCACACCAATGGCCTGAGGGAGAAGACGCCATGATCAGGCAGGTGGCTGAGGACCTCGCCCCCACCTGCAGGCCCCCACCAACAGCTAGAGGGGAGTTAGTCTGTGTTATGCTTTGGTTTTTTTTTTTGTGAGGCTGTATTTTATGATTGTTACTGTACTGTTGCTGTTTTGACTGTAAGCCACCCTGAGTCGCCTCAGCGAGTGGGCAGCAATATAAATCTGAACAAACAAATCTTACCGTCTATTTTGGACCTTGTTTTAGATGACATCCCCCCTCCTGCGGCTTAAGTCCAAAAACATCTGAGGGCATGAATCTCATTTTGCAGACTGCTGCAGTCCACTTGCATCCTTGTGACCATCCAAATGCCTCTGAGATGCTTACAGGAAAGACAAAACATGAGCAGCATCCGTTTGTCCCACTTACCTGGCATAATACCTCAGAAGAGAGCTTCCATCTAGCTTCAGGATCTACAGGTGACACAACCTTAAGAAGATCTCAAGACTTGCCTCCCTTCTGTCTTGGAAGCATGAAAACTTACCACCACCACCCAACACATGCATTTTCAACACTTCTGTAAGTTTGCTGATTTATTGATTGACTGACTGATTGATTTGAACGATTCAAATTCTTAGTGCATTCACAGCTCCTAAACAGGTATGAGACATATTTATTGCACTGCTTAACACCTATGCTTCCTAAAGTAATGCATGTATAGAACCAAAGTGGTAATTTGTACCTAGCAAATTCTTCTCTCACAAATGGAAAGTCTGCACTATATCTCTCCTATGGGACGATCAATTATAGAACTGACACCAACACAAATGACCAAAATGTGTCTTCGCAATAAACAGAATTCAAACAAAACTGAAAAGTAAAATGTAATTTAATTCAAGGTCTAGTTTCTTTCTAGTATTGCTGAAAAGATTGCCTCTTGAGGGACTTATTCCAAAGTCCCTTCTGGTGCTTTTTGGCATACATTCATCTTAACCATAGAAAACAAGATCAAGGCAATACGCAGGGTCCCGTCCACTCCAGCCCTCTTCACCTATTCTCCATCTCTCAGAACGCACCGGGGGGGGGGGGGACTATGGTAAGTGTTGTCCCCATTCACTGCCAGATCCCAGTCCCATCCCTTGAACAGCCACGGTCTGAAGAGGAGAGCATTTGCTACATATGAAGAATCTCCCATTCATTTCAAAACCCAAGACTCCAAAGGGGATGGAGCATCTTTGCGACCCTTTTCCTATTCAGATCGTTACTCTCCGGGCGACAGAACTGGCAACAGAGGCAGGCATGCCTAGTATGACCCCCTTCATCCAAACACAGGGAATGTTCAAACTCTGCTTTAGGGTATAAGACAGTTTAAGCAGAAGAATATTAAAGGTAACCTTCACAAGGTTTCGACGGTTTTACTTTGCAGAAGCTGCTATTTGCCAACATTTGTTTACACATAGCTATCCTTTCACCTTCTTTACTCTTCGCATAAACTAAAAGTACACAGGGATTCAGCTACACGCAGTTGCTGAGACTCCTGTAACTATATAACTCTAAGAAGGGCTGCAGTAGTAGCCAGGCGTAGCACTTAACTCTTCAGGTCCACATCTTTTTTATTCCCTGTAAAGAAAGGCAAGAACACATAAAAGGAGATTGAGGGCATCACGGCCATGTAAGCCAGCTTCTATTCGCATGGAAAGTTACCCCTACATGAAATTCCAAAGTACTCCTTGCACAAAGCAGTCACATCTTTTGGATCATTCATGATTTAATTATGTAACTGACTTTCTATTTAAATAATAGATCTTAAACTCTCAATAGAAGTACCTGTACTGCAAACAGCAGCACCGAATGTCCTTTTCAACGACATACTTCTGTGCCCTTTCTAGCAACGGAAAGAACAAGAACAAGGAGTTGTCTAAAAAGCACAAAGCTTTCTTGACCTATTTCCTTCTTCTGTGCTTTTTGTTACCTTCATGAGTAACCTGACTTCTCACCCAAGCTGCAGGCAGCTTGCACATACTGTAGAAACTCAGGGATGTAACATCAAAGTCCACTGCACCTCTGGTACAAAATGAGAATCCAGGCTTTAGCATGCCTCTTGCTCAGTTATTTTCAATCTGCTCTAAATCTAAGGCCTCGCAGTCGAGAGGAAAGATCCCGTCTTCGGTGCTCTCACAGTCACTGGTTTTGTCGTCACTTTCACACATGGCAGGCACTTCCACAGAATCTCTTGCGCTGAAGCTGGCTTGCCGTGAACCAGGGTACCAACCCACATTTGGCTGGTCATTTTCTAGGCTGAAACTAGGAACGTGTAAGTTTGTAAAATCATCCGAGTCACATGGAGAGGAGACAATGGTCTTCATCTGTGCCTCATCATCATCATCATCATCATCCTCGTAATCAAGTGAACAGAGACTTTTTGAATTTTTTAAAATCTGTAATCAAAAAGTATGCAATCAAAGTTAAACAAAATTATGTATCACAGAATTTACACAGCTACACCATAAATCTGTATTTCTGTATAGAAGTATTCCCTTTAAAAACTCACCATGAATTAATGATCTGTTTGCAAATAATTAACACAAAAATCAATCTAAAATGGCTTCATTACCTGTGTTACAGTTGACACAGAACGCTGCACCAATGAACAAAAATTATAGACTAGTCACTTTACTTATTTCACAGTGGACAAAATCCTGTTGTTGTCATGCACAAAGTATAACTTTTAATGGTGAACTATTGCAAGTTACTAAATCTCTAGAGGCATCCTCTTTGCATAATAGTTCATGTGATTCAGCATGTACTGGTAACTGATAATACCTACAGAGGTTTCTTAATTTGGCAATTTGCACCCAAATTACACCTTTTGGATAATTCTGTAGCAGGATTTCAATGAAAGGCTCATCAGGCTGCTGAGATGTCTGTTATACACTAAGAGATAGCCATAACTTTGCTGCACATTTGATGTTGAAATGACCCCAGTGAAAATGCATTTATGTAAATAATATCCTCCCTGCCACATCCACACCATACCCTAAACTGTATGTTTTCTTGGGGAAGATTAAAACCTGTTGGGAGGAGAGAAATACCCATGATGTACTGGTTCATAGCATACAGACTTCTTAAAGGATTTAAACTTTAAATGTTAGCATTGTTAACAAGCCCAGTGGGCTGAAATGAGTGCTAGGTCTCTCTGAGGAGTGCGCAGTAGGCCACCACCAAAGTTTTCACCTGTTGGCTGCAATGCTTATTGTCCAATGTTGGGCACATCCAAAGATGCCAGATGAAGATTTCAGCACATGGACAAGTTGTCATTAGAGAATGACAGCAATTCACAGACGGCAGCTTAACTTTTCCTTGTCGGCTATGGTTTCCTCAGGTTGGAGGAAGTGGCAAGCTGGGCCAGTACGGAGTTCACCTTCGCCCTGCACATTTCTCCTCTGAAAATGCCATTTTACACAACATCACATAGGCTCAGAACCTTACACTGCTACGAAGTTCCAAAGCACTGGCTTACGACAACGGGATGTAAACCACTCAATGGATTATATCAAAATCAGCCACATCACCAAAGGTACGAGTCATGGGGACTGTTGAGAGGAAAGGGGGTGTGGGTGGGGGTGAGAGGAAAGGCCTGTTACACAAGTTCCCTCTCATCCTTTTACCTCTTCCTGTGCCAGAGATATGTCAGCAGAGGGAAAGGCCATGAGCCTTTCTTACCTAAGGCAGGAATACCTTGGGGCTAAGATGGACTATAAGGGAACCTATGTGGGGCCTTTGCTCCCTCCTCCAAAGGGCCAGGAGGTGACACATGTTCCTTTCTATTCTTTATCCTATCTTCTCCCTTGCCCTTTTGGAGAGCTGAGATAAACAGGAGTTCAAACTGGGCATGGCTTCCTCAGAGGCAGTGTTGCAAATCCATTCACAACAAATGGAGAAAGAACTGTAATGGAAACCTATTAAAAGCAACTACAGCCTTGCACTGGACTTTGCCTGAGAGGCCTGGATCCAAGTTCTCAATTAGCCATTTCAGAGGAGACTTGCCCAATTTCTCCTCCTAGCCTACCTAACAGATGGCGTATGAATGGAACCATTGTGGCTTCCATATATTGAGTATAATGAAAAAAGGACTGAGTAATCTCAAAGTATCAAATACAGTAGACCCCCACATAGCGAAAAAGCTCCATTCCACGGAGCTCTTCGCTATGCGGGTTCCCCCCCCCCCCGCTATGCAGATCCAATGGGAGAGCCCATAATGGAAAAAAATGTTTGTTATACGGGTTTTCAGTTAACTGGGATATATCCCGCTTAGCAGAAACCCCGTATAACGAAAAAATTTTTCGTTATGCAGGGTATCGCCTTTGCATAACAAACGCTTCGTTGTACGAATTTTTCATTAAACGGAGCATTCATTATGCGGGGTTCCACTGTATATGGAATGCATCTGAAAGCCTGAACTTTAAATTTTCAAACTACAGTAATACTTTGGATAACGTTTCCCTCGGATAACGCTAAAATCGCATAAAGTTAAGTAATCTGGGGAAGAGAATTGGATCGAATAACGTTAAGGTCCTATGGGATGGATCGGATAACCACCGCTAAAGCCTGTGTGGTTACAATGTATCTCTATGGAGCTTTAACGTTATCTGATCCATCCCATAGGATTTTAACATGCATTGGATAACACTAAAAATCGGATAACACCAAGACTTGTGGAATCAAGTCTTAGCATTATCCGAGGTATTACTGTATATCTGTCTGCAGATGGTATACCTGTGTTTGCCCTTACTCACCAATATTGCCTACAGATATCTGTTCAGACTGTCCACTGCCACCCTTTAGGTCAATTTATTGATGAAGCTTTGTCCCAAATTCTGATTCTTTATTCACTGTTTTTGGATGAAAGCAGGTTTTCTTTTAAACCCCCCAAAAAGACGTTGCAGGTAGTAAGAATCTCTGATGCTTTGTTGTCCTTCAAAAGGAATTTTACAATGTGAAACTGGCACCAAACTGTAAGAGAGCTACTAAGGCAAGCAACCCCATACTGAAAATTCAAGGACTCTACAAGCTTCAGATATTTGAGAATGGGAAGGGAGTTTCATTGTCTTCATATTTTTAATTTGTACAAGTGGAATGCTTTTGCAGAACACTTGCTGATAGTTTATTCTCTTCTCCAGCTGTTGAAATTATGACTTTAACTATTTCATACATAAAAGTAATGTACTAGCAGATATATGAAACTTCTATGGACTGCTACACACTTCCTATTTTGCCATATTGATTGGTAGTGAATTGTTGAAAACCAGACCAGGTTGTCTGTATTTCTTGTGCTGTGAAAATGTAACATCTATTAAACTCTCCACTAAGAGTACAGCAGAAATGGATGGTGGCATGATTTTTCAAAATTGGGAATTCGTGCCTGAAAATCATTGTGCCAGTTGACCTATATCAGTGAATCAGACTCCAGGCAAGTAGGTACATTGTATAGGTGAGTTATGTAAGTAAAAATACTGCAGATAATGGTTTCACTGCTTCATGTCTTTCCTTAGGGCTGTGGGGGAGATGCATTTATCATTCTCAGAAATCAAGGTTAAGAATGATGACTAATCAGTTAATGGAATTATTATGAAATAGGTGGGGAAATTTTGGATTTTAAGTTGAAGATTGAAGTTGCAGCCCTATATGCAGGAAAAATACTTAGGATTAGAGATGTGCTATTTGTTTTTGTTGTTGCAACAGAATTCTCCATTCTTGGAGTCCTACCTGACAGACATTTGCACGTGACTCCCCTAAGAGAAAGGCCTAACCTGGAAGAATTCTGAGTTTTCTAGAAAAACAAATAGCACATCCCTAGTAAGCATAGTATAGCAAAATAAAACATTTATGGATGTTGAATTAATTTATTCAATTTGTAGCTTTCTTTCCGACCTACAGGATTAATTTACTCAAACAAGATTGAGTTCAAGTTTGCATTAGTTCATAATCTGAAAACTCCTAGTAGGAAAAAAAATCATTTTTAAATGTACAGTCAAACCTCGCATAAAGAGCACCTTGCTTATAGAGTAACTCGCTTAAAGAGCTGAATTTCCTCTGAATGTTCGCTTCGCTTAACAAATAAAACCAACCAAAAACTCGCTTAACAGATCAATTGGGCTTTGCAATTCCCCACCACCACCACCACCACCACCACCACCAGAAGTCACAATTGATCACTTAAAGAGCAAACTTGCTTAAAGAGCAATCCTGTGGAACACATTATGCTCTTTAAGCGAGGTACAACTGTACTGTCAAGTTCATCCTGACTAGTGGCAACTCTTGCCAGAGTTTCACAGGTACAAATTACTGAGAAGTGGTTTATTATTCCCTTCTTTGGGTGACACTCTGGAATTGTGCAACCTGCCAAAGGCTACACAGGACAGCTCTTCTTTTATGAGGCACAGTGGGAAAATCAAACTCCTGACCTCTGACTACACAGCCAGATACCCAACAAGCAAGCTCAAAAATGTCTTTACAGTATTCCCAAATACATTAAAAAAAACAGGCTAGACACCCTCAGGAGGCAATTTCTAACAGTTGGGCTCATACCACACATTCCAATTTCGGGAGAAAGTTAGTCTGCCTGTAGCAACTGGACACATGGTGAGTTATAGGTCACTGTTTTGAAACATTTGAAAGCTATGGGTGTATCTGCTGTTTAGCCACCTGTAACTGGGATAATTATACATTATAATGAATATAATTTATAATATAGTAATATACACTATATAATGTAGCAAAAGAATAAGAAAGAGAAGAGGGAAAACCAGTGTACAAAAATAATGTACAGTCAGGTCCAGAAATATCGGAAGGAGGATAACTTTTTTTGCATGTGGTCTCTGCATCCCACCACAGTAAAGATGAGAAGAAACACTCAAGACGTGAGCAAAGTCAAGGTCCGTATCAGCTTTAAATGCCAAGGGGATTGACAAAAGTGGGGTATTAACCATTAAGGAAGCCATTGGCAATCACACACCCTGCATTGTTCCAGTATTTCTGCAATTTCTCAATATATATCAAAAGCACAAATTGATAGCAAACCACCATCACCCTGCACCTCCAGAAGCACTCTTTTAGCAGATATTTCTTCCTCTATTGCAATTATCCAAGAACGTTTGTTGTGTAAACGTAGTCGTTTCTGTGCAGTGTGTACTTCTGTACACCAGTAGGTACCTTCCTTTAATTCTATTGGTTCTCCTTTTCTCCTAGCTCTACATCAAGAATGAGGAACCTGTGCCTTCCTGATGTTGTTGGCCTGTGGTTCTTATCAGCCTAAAAGTCAGTAGATACAGTCCAAAAACACCTGGAGAGGACATATTTCCCACCCACCCACCCCCATCCCTCCATTCTTTCTATATCATCTGTGAAACATTTTAAAAACATTTAATGCAACTGGGTCACACTTACTTGCCCAAGTAACATTTACATGAATATATATACAGCTTGATGTGATATGCATATAACTCTGCCATAAATTGGTCAGGTTGGTAGGAGCATTCTAGTGATCCAACTATTCCTACTCCTATATCTGATCTTGCTTGCGAAAATTAATGAATGTATGGCTTTTAGAAACCAATTGAATCTCTGTAAGGATAAGTCATTGAAATGGACACCTAGTTTCATGGATTGCTGCTACTAAGAGCTTTGGTAGATGCCAAGGAGGAATAGTCATGATCCTGCCAAACATGCCTGATCTTCATGGCAAAAAACCGGGTATTTGCTTACACACACACACATACATGAAGCAGATTTATTTTACACTGTTTGGAACCCATCTCTCCCCCCTTTAGAATTGGTGGCATGTAAAATAAAAAATAAACAATCGCAGTGTGTTTTTCAACTTGTGATACTTGGAGTACTGAATTATATCAGGGTCCATTAGGTGATACAGTTCACATTTTTAGAAGAGATGCTCCCTCAAGTAATTAAAGATTTCTGACCAGCATATGGTTTTCCATCTCTTGCATTTAATGTTTTGTGATTGGTTATTGAGATATAAATGCTTGTTTTGTAAGTCAGATTGTCTTTAACAGAAACTCACTGTGGGATGTAAAGAATGGAAGATTACCTGGTATATACAATGTCCTTAACGTATAGTTTAATTCTTGGTTTCCTAAAGTAGGACCCCTTCTCATTTTTCTTATTAAATAGACAGTGCTTGACAAATTTTTGAACATGTAAAGCAACTGGAAATCTATGGCAATGCAAGAATAAAGCTAGATTTATTTTGAAAGTCAAATAACCTGTTATTTGCAATTTACACCTGTTGAGGTCTTAGTATCTATCTTTACTAAGTACAGTAATACCTCGGATAACGCTATGACTTGGTTAAACCCCACAGGCTTTAGCGGTTGTTATCCGATACATCCCATAGGACCTTAACGTTATTCGATCCAATTCTCCTCCCCAGATTACTTAACGTTATGCGATTTTAGCATTATCCGAGGTAAACGTTATCTGAGGTATTACTGTACCATCTGTTCTAGATGGATGCTATTCCAAGTGTAATAATGTTGCACTGGAGTCCCTCTGAAGATTCTATAGAATTTCTTAAGTCTCAGCACTAACTTTACACGTTCCGGCGGTACCAGTGGCGGGCAGCACCTTTTATCCATGCCTGTTGATTTGTCTGATCTGGCTTAAGTTATTCATGCAGCAGATATTGCCAGATTGGATTACTA
This sequence comes from Furcifer pardalis, assembly GCA_030440675.1. Lineage (NCBI taxonomy): Eukaryota > Metazoa > Chordata > Lepidosauria > Squamata > Chamaeleonidae > Furcifer > Furcifer pardalis. Next base: position 171,869,279 of record CP126890.1, on the reverse strand, counting down.
CATGCCTTCTATGTGAAATTGCTCTTAAAGACAACTTAGATATTTCAGATGACTCTAAACGTGGTCACATTTGTCTGTTTGAATGTACACTGATGTGATCATAGAACACACTCTACAAGTTAACTAATTTGTTTCAGGTTCAATTTAAACTGTTGGTTTTAACCATCAGTGCCCGACATGGGCCAAGATCTTATCTAAAAGGATTTTCTTAAACAACACGAACCAATCTGATTTTGTTATCTCAAGCTTTATTGCCTGGCTTTTCTTTATTTACTTACTTATATTTTTTCTATCCCTCTTTGGTCCAATGAAGGGACCTAAGGAGGTTTTATATCACTTATTTGTTAAGTTCCAGAGAAAGGTCATTTTCTAGAACATTTCCCTAATTATGGAATTTTATCCTTTGCCAGCAAATACTTTTATGAAAAAAAAGTCTTTTTATGATTTTTAATCTGTGTATTATGACTGGCTATAAATCCCTTCAGCTATTCTGTTCTTACATGTATTTTATTGTCTGCTGTCTTAATAACAGATCAAATGTATGTATTTATAAGCTGCTTTTGGAAAGGCATTTTTAAAAATATGAGCTATAATGCCATAAAATACAATCATAAGTGAATCACAATGGTTTAGTCACTTGTAACAAAGTTGTGCCTCAAACAGCAGTTTCCATGTGCAGGATTCCATTCCCTTGCCCCAGCCCTGAACCTAAGCAGAACTCTCTGCCTACTTTAAAAGGAAAAAAAAGGACTTAGAAAGGCCCTTAAAACTCCATTATGAACTGAAGGGAGTGAGCATCTTCAGGTAGATTTATACCAAAGACTAGATGAATACAAGGCACCCAATTTAAACACTGGGTTTACAAAAGAACTTCTGAACCAACTATCTCCAAAGGACTGCCTTAGTAGTTAGTATGTGGTAGATCTATTATTATCATGCAGACAGACAGACAGATAATCTCACCCGAGTCATTTTTAAAAAGTCTAATGAAGGGCGATTCCATCGGATATCCTCTTCTCGTCTACGCTTAAGTTGACTTTTCTTTTCATTTAGGACACAAGGTTGTGAACGACACCTCAGCAAGCCCTGACTCCGACTGAGCTCTGGTGTGGAAGTTGAAGTGCTGTTGGCTGAAGGTAAGTTATTTCCTGTTTCAGGAATATGTTCCTGTGATAGGGAAAGGCGGCGTCTTGGGTTAAAATCGTAAGGTCTTCCAGAATTCCAATTAAAACTGGAACTTGTGCTTCCTTCACTACTGTCTACAAAACCACTACTTGCAGAAGATGGTCTGGGCACTGGTGAAGTATTGAAGCTGGTGGCTTGGAACACATTATTTGAATACTGTCCATGATGGAGCAGATTGGAGTTTGTGCTTTGTTTTAAGATGCCACTTCCATGGCTGCCGCATCTCTGCAAAGTGGTACTACCTCCACTGTGGCATCGTCTCTTAGACACAGGAGTCCAGATCTTTGAACTACCAGGTTTCCATGGGGATCGGCACCTGACCAACTCATCTGGTTCAGAGAGTGATCTACAATGTCGTTTGGTAGGCGGTGTCAATGGCTGTCTGGAGTTTTCATTAAGACTGAGTTCACTTATCCACCCAGAAACAAGGGACTGGTCTGAAGATTTGTGTTGCCAGTGTAAACCCACACCAGATGAACTTGAACTAAACGGACACAGTGGCAAAGAACAAACTGAATTCTTACTTGGTTCAGTTCTGACTCGACAATCTTCATGTGAAGATTTCCAAGGGCCCTCTTCTGCTGAGTGGAAATATGAATGGGGGGGAAAGGGGGGTTCTTGCTGTAAAATTAGTGGCATTATGAACTTTACTCCATGTGCCAAATGTGAAGAGAAACCAAACACATTTTTCTTATTGAAACAATATTTATAATCTTTTTAAGGAAGTGTTCTTAAAAACAAGTTGAAAATTCACAATTTTATTGCATATCATATTAATGTTCTACTCCTCCCATACTAAGTGGTCACTTACCTCCTACCAAGAACACAAAAACTGATTCAGACCATGGCTTTCTTACTTGACACATCCCCCTGGGACCACACTATGCCACCCCCACCCCCACCCCACATTGCCTAATTTCAGCAATATGGTGGTACAAAAAGTATTTTTAAATACTTTGAGTGATGATGATAACAGTACAGGATAGTGTTATCAGAGAGAGAATGCACAATGACAATTCATTTGACTATGAACTCCTCTCTTGCAAAAGAGAGTAAAGCATACCAATTATGAAACCTTCTAGGTGTAATCTAGGTCTTTGTGAAAATTCTTTTGTCCAGATATCATTCCTTTCCTGAACATAATAGCAGCTGAATACTTCATGATGATGCAGTTACTTTTCTTACTGTGGCAAATGCCACCTGCCCTAATGAATGCTAGAAAAGGGTCAAGATGGAAATTAAAAACCTCTCTCACCCCTGTACTGTAGGTTCCATTCAATGTGCTGACTTCTGTAACTTGCAATGTCTAGATTTGTACAGTATGAGCATGCTGGAGATTTTGTTTATTTATATAAATAATGTATAAATTCGATTTACATTACTTATACTTATGCTCATGTGGCTCTCCTTGTTTCCACTTCAAATTCAAAACAATCTTGTGGAAGCCAAAACTGAAGACCAGAATGCCACTGGTTATTCATGGCAGTAATAATGCAATGGCACAAATCACAGCATGAACTACTGTGAGTTAACAAGCTGCCAGTTGTGTTCTTTGTTGCTTGACTCGTGCAACTGGGAGCTTGTTGACCAGGAGGTGATTCGCCATTGTATTTTATGCCCCCGCATAAACAATCCAAGAAAATTGGCTGCTATTTGTTTAACATTGATTTACCTTCTTGCTTTGTTTCAATCTCAGACCGTATGTTTGATTGTTCTGGTGCCTCCCACAAAAGGAAGCAAAAGTGCAATTTTTATTCAGAGTCTTTGGATTCTAGCAGGAGGTGGCAGAAATACACTTTAAGTAAGGTTATCCTATTATCACAATATGCAGCACCAGCACCAGCCGTTCTAATGCAAAACATATATATAACAAAGATTCTTATTCCAACAAGCTCCCCAAACAAGGCAATGACAAGCAGCAGGTTGTGTAACTTAGCCCTCTGTGTTTTCGTTATATTTACAACACAGAACAAAACCACAAAGACACCTGAGAAACTTACCATTAACTTCAAATGGGAATTGTCTACAACTTTTGTTCTGCTTCTCAGGTGAATACTGCAAAAAGGGAAATATTAATTCTGCCATTGATCCACTCAGGTACACATTTAAATTTACTGAAGCAGCACCAGCCTTGTCTGGGCTGGCCTTTAGGTGTTAAAATTAAGCTGGAAAATTAGAACATAGTAATTTCCTTAATTTACTCTGTTTTGCTATCAAGAATTTGTGTTTGTGTGTGTAGGCAAGAGCCCATGCTTTGCTACTCTTAGCATCCTGCAGATGTGGCAGGACATTTGTATGTATGGATCTGAAGATGCAAATGATTGCCCTTTAAAACAACAGTACAAAAATATTACCCAAAATAAATAAAAATTAAAAAGAACACACAGAGGTGTAAGGCAAGCCCAGACCTTTAGCAGCGGATTCCTAATGTTAGGGAGGAAAACATTTCTTTAGTGAAATCAGAAGTAAGAAACCAGCCAGAGAAGCAGTTTAGTACCACTAGATTATGGTTAAGGATAGAAGAAATGAGACACTTGGTGACTTTGTTCTTTTTAAGCATTTCCATCTGAAATACTACCAAAAACAATAACAGATGAACTCTTAGAACAGGGGTGGCCAACCTACAGCCTGGCCCAGTCCACGGCACCATTCCATGTGGCCCAGCGCCACCCTCGCCGCCGCCACCAGAAGCAGACGCATTTATGACAGCTGGAAAATGTGCCCATGCCTGTGTAAACGTGCCCATGCCCGCCATAAATGCACCCACACCTGTTGTAAATTTGTTTACGACAGCTGCAGATGTGTTTTACGACAGTGTTTACGGCAGGAGGAACCATGTGACCAGCCCATTCAGCTGCCCAAGGGGCGTGGTCCGGATCTTGGCACGAAAAGGTTAGGAACTCATGTCTTAGAAAACCAGTCAACAAGTTACGCAACAGTCACTAGATCATGCTGCTTTAGAAAATTCTTAAAGGACTTAAGTGATAAAACTTTTTGACATTTTGATTTAAAATTTATAAACCTGTATCTTAACCAAAGGGCTGGAAAATTGCTTTCAGGCACAGACCTCTCGTACTTAACCAAATATCGTCCCTTAACTGCACATACAAATACACAGCAGCTTCATTATCTCATTTTTTAAAACAGGATCCTGAAGTCTGAATTGTGTGAAGAAGTTGAAAGTCTTAAAAAGCCTCAAAAGAGCTACCACAGCTACATCCTTTGCCCATATTTCAATATCTTATCTCTTCTTATATGCTTGTGAACACTTCTTTGCTAATATGCACAATTTTTATGATAATGCAAATCTTGTATATTGAACAATGACACTGGTGTAGCCTTACCAGATTAATACTGAATGTTTTACATGTCAGGTCATCCAAGGTCTGGTTTTGCAGCTTCTCAGTTATTAATGTTACCATGGTATTCCACAGACTCTTCTCGCCTAGACTTTCACACAGTGGAGAGGCATCGCTTTGTTACTAGTGACACATTTCTGGATTTGTGCAGATCAAGTGTTTGGCTTCATCTCTAGCAGATTTTTCTCCCCAACCAATTCTTCAGTGCATTCTGTGGGTTCTCGACAAAAAAAATCACTAAAATTAACTTTCAGAATATTATCTCCAAATATTACACATAGTTTCATGTTCCTGAACTTCCTGACATTCTAACTGATTTCTATGCCACAATGTTCTATATTCTTGTTCAGTGTAACATAAATCAATAGATTGATTCAACATGAAAGATTTGCTCATAATTGAAGAGCAGAAACTCACCCAAGGGGTGTCACAAATAGTTGCTCATTCCTTACCATGACATGCAGATGCAGTAACAGAGATATGGGATGGAAATTTTTTTCCCATTACAATAGTTTTTCATTGATTTTTATTTTTGAATTGTTTTTTCATGCATAAACCCACCAAGGTGATTCCACTAACTTAAGGCAAACCCTTTTCAAAACACTTACAATACCTGTTATTTGGCCATTAATTACTCAAAAGACATCCTCACCTCCAGAAACATATAAATTTTGAATGACACCCATTTAGTATTATTTTGACCTTTCATAATATAATTTAAAAATCCCACATTATAAATGATCTTGTGTGTATGCTTTCATGCACATGTATACACACCTTTCCTGGCTAGCTATAAGGAAAAAAATTTTCATGAAAATAAAAATGGTATTTCCCTTTAGTTTTTAGGACATATCTTTTGTACACAAAGGCAACTGCTGTGCAAAGACACAAACTATTCCTAAAGTACAAGGCCAAGGGCACTTCCAAGCTACTCTTCCTGTAGCTCTCTAATTCCTTTCCTACTAAGCAATGCCAGTCAAGTACCCTTTAGCACCAACCCAGCCTGCTATGATCACCAGGGAGACAGAAAACACTCAGGGTGGTCAGAACGGACTCCAAGTTCAACCTTCCTAGAATAATTTCAAACTAGAACCCCCCTCCCCCCCTCTGCAGTCTGGGATGGAATGCTGCCATCAGCTACTGACATGCCTACATAGAAAAGGCCAAGGAGGGACTTTAGGCCTAGGTTTGCCTTCCAAAATTATGCTCAGTAATAAGAGCGTGCCTGAAATCGACACACTCAGCATTTATGGCAGGAGGAGCCGCGTAACCAGCCTGTTCAGCTGTCTGAGGGGCGTGGTCCAGCCCGTGGCACGAAAAGGTTGGGAACCCCTGTCTTAGAAGAACAGTCAACAACTTACGCAACAATCACTATTAGATCATGCTCATTGCTCATCCTTGCTTTTGGTTATTTAGTGCTAAAGTCCTGGAAAACTCTTCTCTAGGCTGTGCACTGGTGGTGGGACTGTGAAGGAGATGAACACAGAAAAAACCCCAAATCATTCTGACTAGAAGTTAAAACTGCCTGACCTTGTAACCTTTCAACTGGACTTCTGCAACCTATAATGAAGGGATACTATTTACTGTTATGATCCATTTTAAAAACTGTTGGTAAAAGCATCCATTGTGGAGTTGATCGGTGCTGTTATTCTTGTTTCCATGCTTGCAAAAGAGGCACGGACACCATTAGAAAACATCACAGAACTGGCTGCTCTATGAAATTATCAATCACAGCACCCGTTCAGCCTGCATGGTCTGCCTCTACATTGAAATTTACATTGACAGAGATATTTTAAATGCTTAAAAATTAACAAAAACAGATGGCCCCAAGCAATAAGGCCCCAAGAGTAAATATGCCAGCATCCAAGCAAATTGGGCCTATTTGCTGATTCTGTAACAGCACACACTCCTGCTCTGCAAAAATTAACCATCCAGGAAATGAGACCCCTTGCTTTCCGTTTTGCTCTCTCTCTCTCTCTGGTTCAAAGTGCCTCATATACCTTACGTTCTCATATTCCTCAGGACAAGTATGTGTAGCCAGTCATTATCACTATCCTCATACTGTAGTGAAGACTGAAGGTACAGCATGGAGTATTTTGAATGAAAGACTTCTTGCTTCAAACTCCAAGACCCTATGGGTAAAAATCAGAAGTTTTTTTTTAACCAGCTGTACCTCATATATCATGTTAAAACAAGCCACAACTAGAAAGCATACCTTTTTTTTTTTTTTGCAATAATCTGTCTTGTGTGCCTTAACCCCAGCTCTGTCTAATGAGCCCCACTCACTGTTCAAAGTAATAACCAAACTACAGGCTCAACAATTCACTGGGAACCATGCCCAGAAATGGCTCACTGTTTTAAAATATACTGTACACAGGATATGTAACATCAGCTCTATTTCTTTTATTATTTTTAAAATCATATTATTGCCTTTCGTTTTATATAACGACTGCAGATTTATAGAGTGAATAAGAAAATGGTGAAACTCTGAAATAAAACTACAGTCTTATGATAGCCTCTCTTAAGTTCAGTTTCTAGGCACGAGCTGCATAGGAAGTTAGTCGTCAAATGAAGGTGCCAGGCAGCAGTTGCCATAGCCAAGACTATAAACCTTACCTTGGATGCCTTGGAGTTGTTATTCAGTGAGAAGTCCATGCATTGCTAGACACATTGGTAGACATCTACACAATGACATTCCGCACATGCAAATGGACTTGAGAAATCAAGTCCATGTGCATGCGGGTTTTTTTGCCATTTGGACATCATGTCACCCGCTGGCTAGGTGGCCCTGGCCTGAGGGATCCGACAGAGGATGCTCTGGTGAGTTTTAGTCCTGGCCTAACATCATTGACAAGAGATGGGCAACACTGCCTAGTTAGACCGCTCAAGCCCCTGCGTCCCTACAAGGCTCTCAGCTAACAGGGAGACTATAAACAAATTTGGCAAAAGCATAATTATTCCATATGCAGAAAAACACGGAGACATACAAGGGAGCAAAGATGCACCAATACACCTTTCAACAATCTGGAAACTGTTTGGAAATGACTGGCTGAAACATCTGGTAAACATTCTTATTCTGACAGAAGTCAAAACTTAATTATTTTCACCTAAGAACCTCCTAATGTAAGCCTCTGAAAAAAGTTTGTTTGTAAGTACAGTTTATCATAATTGAAAATTTCAAAGTGGCATCTGTTTTAGTCTGTGCAAACATATCAGACAGGAAATAAAACAAAACAATGGAAAAGAGAAAAAATAAAGATGATTTTGTTATTGTTGAATATTTTGATTCTTCTTTAAGAGTTTGTCATCCTTTCATCTCTCCTGTATAGGTCTTGACTATCCTGTTGCTACCTTCCCTTTATTTTTCCCTGGTCAAATAGTGTGCTTCCCAGTTGGTCTTACAACATTCCTAATTTAGGCTTAAATTTCCCTTTGATTTCTTGCATCTTTTGAAAAAGATCTCTTTCCCCCTTCCTTTTTTATCTCCTCTATTTCTTTGCTCTGCTTGTTGGAATAGTTCTATTTGTCTCTATTTGATATTTCCTGGGGGAAAAACCTGTATTCTGACTTCTGACCCCATTTCTCTCACTTTTGTTTCTTGCCTGTCCTTCACAATTTTAAGTGTTCTTCCATCTTTTAATAACCTACAGACTGCGGCACCAAATAATCCAGCCCGATCTCGCTCCAGCTGCTCTCACCACTACCAGAATCAGCTGCAGACTCATTTAAATGTGTTTACTATGGCTGTAAATGAGTCCATGACCATCGTAAACACATTTATGACAGCCACGGATACATTTTACGGCAGCATTTACGAAAGGAGTAACCACCAGTACGGCCCACTCACATGTCTGAAGGGGTATGGTCCAGCCTGCAGCTGAAAAACATCGAGAACCCCTGACATATACAGTCATCTAATCAGTTCCCTGAAGCATGTGTTTGCAATAAATAGTGTTAGGGGTTTACAGAACTCTGTAAGTCATTTTTCTGCATCATTTTTGTCCTCTAGATCAAAATTTTCCAATAACATTTGCTTCTACAGTACTTGGTTTCCTACTTTTGTGTTCCAGTTGCCTATAAGCATGTTTTGTTTTGATGTGGATCCATCTCTTCTGGGATGCTTGTGAAAAAGCTTTCAATTTCCTCATCTTCGGCATTTGTAATTAGATTTAAATGAGAGCAAAACAACACACCTTGTCAAATGGATGAATGCTGAAGGGTGTCACTAGGACAAGATTCTGGCTAAACCATTGGAAAATCACTTAATAGACTTTGAAATGAAGTTAGGAAGACCAAAGAATAATCCATTAAAATGAGACTACTTGGACAGAGGACAAATTTTCTGTCAATGTGGAGAAATGTAATCAATGCAGCATTTATATGCATGCAAATTTATGCCCCACCACATGTACAAAATATGATCTAATAAATGGCTGAGGCAGAGCTATTGAGGTAGCCTGCTACTGGTCAAAATAATCTAAATGTGCTCTGATATGACCAAAGAAACAGCAAAAAATCCATAGATATGGATAGGATAAAATTATATCTAAAATAATTTGGAGACATTATGGGGTTGCAGATTAATGGCAAATATATGAGATGATGCTATTTAATCATGATATAGATGATATATCATGATAAACCCCTGCTAGGTGTGAGCCTTGTTGGGGCGTGGGGGTTTGAGTGGTCTAACTAGGCAGTGTTGCCCATCTCTTGTCAATGATGTTAGACCAGGACTAAAACTCACCAAAGTGTCCTCTGTCAGATTCCTTGGACCAGGTGAAAGGGGGGGGGGGGACACACACACATTATGGTCCACCTAGCCAGCGCGTGACATGATATCCAAATGGCTAAACAAACTGCATGCAAATGGACTTGATTTCTCAAGTCCATTTGCATGTGCAGAATGTCTTTGTGGAGACGTCTACCAATGTGCAGACTCCTTGCTGAATAGCAACCCCAAGGTATCCAATGTACAGTTATACCTTACTTAAAGAGCATAATGAGCTCCACAGGATTGCTCTTTAAGCGAGTTTGCTTTTTAAGCGAAACACCATTGTAAGTGACCGATGGGGGGGGGGGATTGCGAACCCCGATTTATTTGTTAAGCGAGTTTTTGGTTGGTTTTAGTTGTTAAGCGAGGCGACCATTCAGAGAAAATTCTGCTCTTTAAGCGAGTTACTCTTTAAGCGAAGCACTCTTTATGCGAGGTTTGACTGTATAGTTAAAAAACAGATAATGAATCTTGCTTTGCTTTTGTTATCAAAGCTTTGAATCATTTTTAAAATGTCTAATCCATTTATTTTCCTAATCCAACTTGTTTCCTTCGTGGTTCTAATGGATAATGAAGAATAATGAACCAACTGGCATAATGAAGTATAGAGTTTGGTCTAAAGATTGCTACCTTTGATTCTCAACCCAGGGCATGTGTGTCTTCAGAAACAGCTGGTACTTCAGAAGGCTCACAACATTTTCATAGCATAATGTCTCACATGTTAGCATCTACTTCTTTTCAAGTTAGATTAACAAAGCTGTCTGTGACAGAGAGGTTTGAAAAAGCTGCTTTTGCTTTGTTTGTATATGGGGTTAATGATGAAACAGAATTTATGACTTCTCAGATCCTTCATTGGGCTTTTCAAGACCCAAAAAGCTGTTTTTAAAAACTTGTGTTAAGATTGGGGGGGGGGGGGGGAATCAATCGCAATCTAATTAGCATTTCCTTTACTCAGTGTATCCATGCCAAAAAGCAACCAAATTGGAGACTTAATATCAAGAAAACCAAGATAATGGCAACAGGCCCTTTCGCTCCCTGGAAAATAGATGAGGAAGTAGAAGCAGTGACAGACTTTACATTCTTAGGATCCAAGCTCACTGCAGAATGAGATTGCAGCCATGAAATAAAAAGACAATTCTTGGGAAGCAAGCTATGAGAAACCTGGGGAACACAGTTAAAAGTAGAGACATCACCTTGCAAACAAAATTCGCCTTTGAGATGTGGTGTTGGAGGAGTTTTGAGAGTCTCCTGGACAGCAAGGAGAACAAATAGGTCGATCTTAGAAGGAATTAACCCTGACTGCTCCTTAGAAGGTCAGATAGTAAAGATAAAGCTAAAGTAGAAGAGAAGAGAGGATTCACTTGAGAAAGCCCTGATGCTGGGAAAGGTGGGGGGCAAAAGAAGGGGTGGCAGAAAATGAGATGGCTCAATGGTATTGTAATGGGCACAGAGCTAGGTGGGTTGAGGAGGATGGTGGAGGACAGAAGTGCCTGGCGGACAATGGTCCATAGGGTTGCAAAGGGTCGGAATCGAGTGAGCGACTGAACAACAAAAAGAAATAAGAGGAAAGCATCCGCATGAAAAATGGAATACTGCAGTTTGGTAACCTCTTTAAAAACAAAATTTTGAAAGCCCTGTATGAACTGCACATGCCCAGCTGATCCAGGAAATGCTGCATGTCAGCTGGAAAAAGAATGTAACAGATACAGTAATAGGAAGCGTGTGTGACAGGAAATATCTTGCTTCTGTCTGTGCAGATTACAGTATTTTGCACAACAGAAAGCTGAACAGGAGCAGTTCTGTAAAGAAACAACAGTATAGTACTGTGTTGTTTTTTTGGCGGAACCAATTTATAAGACTTCCTAAGACTGCAATTCTGTGCATAATGAAAGAAGGTAAAAAAGGAAGAAAATCTGTGTGGCCCTTGTGTAGAATCCAAAAATAAGTATAAGAAATACCCTGGGCCACTAAAAATACTGCCCTAATTATAGGTAAGCTTTCTAGTCCAGCATGGCCCTTCTCCAGTAACACCTGCTTTTTAGTGAGTCGTGTTTACCTAAGACTCACAGTAATACTAATAGCTATATTTAAAGTTGAAATTATTAAATTAAAAGACTGAGCTAACAGATCTTCAGCATTCAACTCCATCACTAAGAATCCTTTAATTTAGTGATACTGTATGAGCTTAATGTTTTATCCTGAAGCTTACTCATGGGTAGTTCCTTCCTTCCTGCATAATTTAAGTACGCAGTATAGAATAATTGAAATTTTGCAGGGGGAAGCTCCAAAACTAATTTGAATAACAGGCATTACAAGTTGTAAAAAAAAACACCCCACATTGATTTGTATACTTATCTGTTATGCTAACCATATTGTACCTCTGTACCTGATGTGTGGGGACTGCAGTGGTTCAAGTGGCTAAGACACTGACTGGAAGGTGGCAGATCAGCGGTTTGATTCCCGAGTACTGCAGGATGGAATGAGCTCCTGTCTTTGTCCCAGCTCCTGCCAACCTAGCAATTCGAAAGCAAGAAATTGCAAGTAGATAAACAGGGACCACTTCGGTGGGAAGGTAAACAGCGTTCTGTGTGCTCTGGTGTCTAGTCATGCCTGCCACATGACCACAGAAACATCTGCAGAAACAAACAGTGCTGGCTCTTCAGCTATGACACAGAGATGAGCACTGAACTCTATAATTGGATACAACTTTCTTTCGAGCAAGGGTGAGCTTTAACTTTACCTGATGTGTGTAAATTGATGCCATGAGGTCACACACTTATGAATGACAAAAGTGGACTTGATCTGCAAAAGCTAACATTAAAACACAGCAGTTAGTCTTTAAAAAGTTTAAAGTGACACTTTTTTGTCTTGTTTACCGTCTGATATGCTCACAGTACAGAATAGCGATTATGGCACATGGAGCCCCTCTGGTATGACCTTGGTCTGTCAATCTCAGCCTATGCACTTCACTGAGTTGTTCTGATGACAGGGCAAGGGATAGTATAGCCTTGCACATTATCTGGAGCTCATTAGAAAAAACGTGAGGAGTAAATGTAGCTTATCATAAGCATTTTAGTTTTACTAAAATACAAAATCTCCACACCCTCGTAAAAGACAGCCTGTTTTTTTTTTACTGAATCCCACAAGATGATGCTATAGAAATGCAATTGAACTAACAAGATAAAACTAAACCACTTTCCCAGCGTTAGTATTAACAAAGTGCCTAATAAAGAGAAGATTCATTTTACCCACCCACCCACAACTACCTGAGTTTCTGTCTACAGATTTATTAGAATTAGCTACCTCCTTGTTCAGTGACCATATCAGTGAAAACAATAAATTGGGAGATGGTCACCGGACGTTCTGAGATGGCTACGTTGTGGTTTTCATGCGGCAGTGCTTGCAGTGCAATCAATATGCTGTCATCTAATAAATAATAAGAGTGAGGCTTTCAATTTTGGTCACCTCCTGATACAAGTTTCAGCAAACTGGAAGAAGCCTCAACTGTGAGAGTCCATCCCCTCCCAAGAGCAAAATGGGGCAGGTCACTCAGCATCAGTCTTAAAGGACCCCCTATTCCTCCTTATTTGCTATCACAGATATCTGTTGCTGGCTGTCACCAGTTAGGTAAAGGTTTCCCTTGCTCGAAAGCCAGTCGTATCTGACTCTAGGGTTCAGTGCTCATCTCTGTTTCAAAGCCAAAGAGCCAGCACTGTTTGCTTCTGCAGACATTTCCATGATCATGTGGCAGACATGATTAGACACCAGAGCGCAAAGAATGCCCAAGTGGTCCCTATTTATCTACTTGCAATTTCTTGCTTTCGAACTGCTAGGTTGGCAGGAGCTGGGACAAAGACGGGAGCTCATTCCATCATGCAGTACTCAGGAATCAAACTGCTGACCCCCCGCCTTCCAGTCAGCATTTTACCCACTTGAGTTATCCCTCTGTAAAGATGACCGATTCAAGCCCTACCCTAGGTGCCAAAACATTCTGAGGCAAGGAAGATGGTAACAAAAACTGAGCCCCCCCCCCCAACGTACTAATCTGCAAATTTTCAAGAACTATTAAAAGTAAGTTGGCAAAATTAAATGAGGAAAAGTAAAATATTGTGGCAGTTTAAAGACTAACATCTCCCCCCCCCCCATCAACTTTTGGAAATCAAAATTCATTTTGTTTCTTCCCCTTTTCATTTTGCCAACATGCTGAGACATCTTTGGAAAATGAAGAGATGAGAACACTGTTCTCTTCTACCTTCAGCATATCATTGTTATGGTACCATGAATTTAAACATATCAGTTGCTGTTTTTTTAAAAAAAAAATTGCCAGAGGTTTTTAATTCAAGATTTGATAATTACGTAAGGAACTCTTGCAATTAAGTGGCAGTAAATAAGCAAATAATTGTGCTGTTTATTATTTGCAACCTTGCAGTAAAACATAACAAAAAGACCAAAACGCCGTAGCCTTTTAAAGACGAACTGCTGTACTGTATTTTAACGTTTAGCTCCCTGCCTGCTGCCCTTCCTGCTTCGTATGGAAGTGACTCCGGAGTGCAACAGACGAGGAAAAGGCAGGCGAGCGGCCGCCACGAGGTCTCCTCGCTTGCACACCGACGCACCACACACACACACACACGAGGTCTCCTCGCTTGCACACCGACGCACCACACGCACACACACACAGACGAGGTCTCCTCGCTTGCACACCGACGCACCACACGCACACACGAGGTCTCCTCGCTTGTACACCGACGCACCACACACACACACACACACACACACACACACACGAGGTCTCCTCGCTTGCACACCGACGCACCACACACACACAGACGAGGTCTCCTCGCTTGCACACCGACGCACCACACACACACACACACACGAGGTCTCCTCGTTTGCACACCGACGCACCACACACACACACACGAGGTCTCCTCGCTTGCACACCGACGCACCACACACACACACACGAGGTCCCCGCGCTTGCACACCGGCACCACACACGAGGTCTCCTCGCTTGCACACCGGGCCCCCCACACACACACACACGGTCTCCATCTCTCTCTCTCTCTCTCTCTCTCTCCCCGCCCCCCGAGCACCCCCGGGTGCCTGGAAGGAAACGTGGCCGTGCAAAGCCCTCGGGACGGAGGCCCCAGTAGTTCAGCAGAGCTCGGGAACCGGGGAGACTCCGCACGTACTCATGACACACGGGGAGCATCTCTCTCTCGCCTTCTCGGGAGGAAGGAACTAACGCCGCCGACAGCCGAGGCCAACGGTCACGCAGCCCCTCTCAGAAGCGGGCGTGCACACGTGCCCAGCGTACGCGCATTTAGCAAGCCAGACACGCGCCGGAGCATACCTACGTTCCCCCACCCCGTGTTGGCGTGCGGCGGCGCCTGGCCCCGGCGCTGCTTCTGGGCTCCTCCTGCCTGTGGGCCCTCCTGGAACCCTGGCGGGGGTTGCCCGGATGCAGAACTCCCCCCCCCCCCAGCCAGCCAGCCAGCCAGCCAGCCAGCCAGCCTCGCCTCTGCCGCCAAGGAGAGGGCAGCGGCTTCGGTGACGTTTCCTCGGGAGCGCCCCGCGTCACTCGGGCGCAGTTCTTCCATGAGACCGGGGGGGGGGGGAAGGAGGGCATGAATCCCCCGTGGGAAAGGAGCGAGGAAGCGAAACCATCCCTCCAAAACACTTCGGGTGGGCGGCTCTTTGCAAAGCCTATCAGGGGGATGGGAGGGAAAGGCTAGTTCTAGCGTCCTTCCCCAGGCCATCCCCATTTAATTTGCCCTAGTAGTTCCATACCCAAATACTGCAGGACGGAATGAGCTCCCAGCTCCTGGCAACCTAGCCGTTTGGAAGGAAGAAATTGAAAGTAGATAAATAGGTACTACTAAGGTAGGAAGGTAAACCTCGTTCCGTTTAGTCATGCCTGCCACATAACCACGGAAACACCTGCAGAAGCAGAAAGTGCCGACTCTTCGGCTATGAAACATGAGCACTGAACCCGAGTCAGATACGACTGGCTTTCTAGCAAGGGTGTGACCTTTACCTTACCTATATGCATCCATGCTGGATGGACGTTATAAGAAACTTGGGTTTTTCTCTTCCCAGTTTCATTCTTTGGTCTCTTCTTAAATACAGTACTGCATTAAGATCAGATCTTAATTTTCAGCCACATGATTGTAGGAGCTGCCTCTTAGCACATTCCCCAACACATAGTGTACTCTCAGCCTTAAGAGTCCGATTGTGTTTCCTTTTAACAGGAGATTCAGTCCATGGGAAAATCATAACCTTACAACTAGGAACGTGTCCCTTCAGAACTGGGGATCCTTAGAGCAGGGGGTTTCCAAACTTTTTGTGCCGCCAGCCTGACCACATCCCCCCCCCCAAAAAAAAAAAAAACTGAACAGGCCAATCATGTGGTTCCTCCCATTGTAAATTATTATTTCAAATTTATATCCCGCCCTATTCAGGAAAACCTGACTCTAGGCGGCTTACAAATCATAAAAATAAAACACAATGGATACAATATAAACAGCAAATCAATGCTGCCACTGGATGCCTCTGTATCTGTGTATAAAGCAATCACTTATATACAGCCCTATACGCTTAGTGCACTCTGGGCAGTTCACAAGTTTACTAACATTTTGCCCCCAACATGCTAGATACTCATTTTACCAACCTTGGAAGGATGAGTCAATCTTGAGCCCTGATCAGGATTGAACTCAACCTTTTTGGTTGCAGTACGACTGGCTTTCGAGCAAGGGAAACCTTTACCTTTACAGCAACTTAATCACTGGCTCCTATAAATTGATGCCATGAGGTTTTATGCTTATGACTGATGAAGTGGACTCTAGAGTTCACATTTAAATACAGGAGTTAGTCTTTAAACTACCACAACCTTTTTGTATATTTGTTGTTTTGTTTTATTTACTCTGATATGCTTGCACAGACTAACACGGCTACCACTTCAAAAATTTCAACTTTACATTCAGAATTTTTGAAATGACACACACATGATATATAAACAAAGATGTTGTTGCTTTATTTATGCCTTGTTTCATAAAAAAACAGCAACTGCTTTTTCTAGTAAAAATTACAGCAAATTTACATTAAGAATAAAAACAAGTTTTCTAAGCTCTGCTCATTAATTCTTAAAAAGTTAGTAAGATCAGCATGCAATTATTTACAAATATCAATTCAGAATACAACTTTGTGATAGCTACCACCATAAAGTGGGCGCAAAGACTGGATTAGAGTCCTTTCTTCAAGAAAGAAGTCTGCATATACTTATAACCTTAAAATGTGCTGAAGAATCGGGAGAAAACATGTATTTCAGGGGCATAAAATCCCAGTATCTTATTCTTTTTTAAAAATGTAAAAATATGTAATTTGTAGGAAATGCTCCCCCAAATTCCTGACAACTTTGGGCTAGTTTAATCATAAAACTAGAAACTGCTTATAAAACCAACTAGTGTGCACACTGTACATCAATTAGGCAATTGTCGCAAGTTTCATTCTCGGAAAAAGAACTGGTCAAGAGAAATGCTGCGATTTATAGCTGCCATGCTTGTCTCTTGAGATGATTAAACAAGATACATCAACAGTTGTTGAGAATATCAGATTAAAAACATTCTTTCCTCAAACAGAAGCCCATAAAAATTAGGTTTATTGTTATGAAGTGTGTCACAGTCTAACAGGCCTCTAGCTCAAACTCATCATCTGCCAGATGGTCAACATTTCTCACTTTGGTCGGCGTGCCATTGCAGTTTTCCTAAAGAACAGAGGAAGGGACAAAAATTAACACATCTATAACTTCATTCATAATACTGTTGGCGACTTGTACATATCGCTATCTAATTAACAAGGGATAGTTTTGGATTTGACTTTTGAATTGTTCTTTTGAACAGTAGAACATGTTCTAATTTGAGTTCAACTTGACAACCACAGCATACTTTTGAGCGTTTCCCAAACTATGTTCCGTGGGGTCACTGGTGGACTTCAATTCCCAGAAAGCAAAGCAATCACTTAAGTCAGTACATTGGCTGATCAGTGCCTTTGAGGGAATTGACTTAGGCTTCTGGGAATTGAAGTCAAAAAAACCAAAGATTGGGAAACACTACTAGAAGCTATCCATTCTACTTGCAGTTTCAACCTTTCCAAGTTGTATCTGTCCTATCTAGTAAGACACTAGTTCAGTTTATGTAAAAGTACCACTCTATTGAAGATATCACTCTTTACAGGTTGCTTATGGAAACAAATCTACTTTCAGATGGGAACAGAACATTCAAATTAAATGTATTAGTACCTTTTTTACCCCAACTAAGTGAACCTAGCTAGATTTCTTCTTCCGTGCCTAGGCCAGGCGTAAAACTGCCAAAACAAAGCCATCTTTTGGTGAGTTCATTCTGCAGTTCCTTTCACCTGACTTAGTGAGAAAGATCAAACAGCAACATAAGATTGCCGTTACCAGGGTATACTCAATTGTGGATCAAAACTACCACAATCTTCAATGTGTTTTTTGTGTCTGGGCTTGTCTATGCATGAAGTGGACTAAGCAAGGCTGCTGAAGGATGGGTATGCCATTTGATGTGATCCTTGCATCGAAACACCATATTCTCCTCATGCAACTCTATTTCACTCACATACCTGTTAAAACAGTAAGAAATCCTCATCCTCTCATTTCCAGCAGAACATTTTAATTTCCCCTCCAAATGATGCAGTGCCCTAGTAGCTTTTTAAAAAAACCTTTACTTTCTTTGTTCTCCATGGAATGTAGGAAATGTTTTATTTCCCAATATCGTGTAGTGGCTAAGATGTCTCCTTATGCCACCTAGTGATATGGGAAATTGAAAGAAGAAAGAAAACTGACAGCTGCAAGCTTGCTTTGGTTCATATCCAGTGATTGCATTGGACATGATGCACAGTTCCGTCATAATATACATCTCTCTTCTGAAGAATAGTTGCTACTATTCTGCAGTTAGCTCCCCCAGTGGCTTAGTGGTTCAGGTACTAAGCTGAAGACTGGAAGGTTGGGTTTCGATACCCGAGAGTTGCATGATGGGGACATGAAAGGAGCCTCATTCGGTCATCCCCTAAAAATCCTTTCAATCCAGAGTAATCTATGACATGAAATTATTATTAACTACAGCTTTGCTGCCACTGGTGCTGAGCCTACATAATACTGATGTTCCTCTAGGCTCCTACCAGTGTGGCCTTTCACATTATGTTGCAAACAAACCAAGCAGTTACAGAAATATTTGAGATGCTCAATTTTTATCTATCGACACTCCTTCAAGAAATACCAGGTCAGCAAATCTACACTGCAATGACTACAAAAGTAAGAAAACCTTTGAACGTTAATTCTTCCCCATTGTGACCATTATGCTCAAGACTGGAAATAAAGGTGCATCAGCGAAATTTGGAAGAGCTACTGGCCAGCTGACAACTACCACGCTTGAAAAAATTACAAGCACTTATACAGATCCTACTTAATTCCTTGATTAAATGAGGTTGAGGGCAAATGGTTTACATTTGGCATAAAATGTCCATATGCTTACATCATTATCTTGAGAGCTTGCTTGTGATTGAGCCGAATTACTTTGGACAGACTCCGTTTCCATATCACCAAGATCGACAGGGCTACTGCAAAAAATAAACATACCAGAATATGAAGTTAATGATGTGAAAACTATATATATCTTTTTTTAGGACAGAAAAGGCATTTTACTCTAGTAATTTGCTTTTTTCTTCTTCAGACTAGCATAAACTTTGTTTCTTCTCTATACCAACTTTAAAACTAGACTCTTTTCCAGCAAGAATTGCATGAAGTGCTGTGATGGGATGACAAAAAATTTTCTACCCCACCATGACGTCATCACAGTGGGGCGGAGCTGACGTCATCACAGTGGGGCGGAGCTAACGTCATGACATCATGGGGAGCCGACGTCATGATGTCATGACGTCGTGGGCAGGGCCAAAAATAAAATAAATAAAAATAAAATAGAATTAAAATAAACAAACACACACACCTCAACCCACCCACCCACCCACCCACCCACAACACAAACCCGTAAATAACTTAAATAAATAAAATAAATAAATAAATAAAAATTAAATAAAAATAAACCCACCCACCCAAAATACAAATAAACCACCCACCCACCCCAAACACAAACCCTCACTTACCCTCCTTGTGGCCGACGAGCCCCCATGGCCCGGGGCAAGGCGCCCCGCCCCTGACTGCGGCCTCCTCCTCCTCTGGAGCTGCCTGCTGCTGCCGTCGCCACCACCACCCGTCGCCGCTGCCTGCTGCTACTGTCGCCGCTGCCGCCTCCCGCCATCGCCGCCGGAATCGGAGGAGGAGGCAGAGCGCTCTGCCAGGCGTCCCCAGGCCATGGGGGCTCAGCGGCAGCGGACGGCCCGGGCAGGCCTCAACCTGCCCGTGGGAGCTCGGCGACCCCAGGGGAGGTGCCCTCCTCTGAGGGCCGCCTCCGGAGCCGCTCTGAAAAGCTGCGGCTCCGGATCCAAAAATTTTTTTAATTGGAGCCAAAATGGCTCCAATTTAGTGCGCATGCGCAGAAACCCAATCTGACGCATGCGCAATGCATCAGATTGAGTTTCTGCGCATGCGCACTAAATTGGAGCCATTTTGGCTCCATTTTTTTAAAAAAATTTCCTGCCGGTGAGGCGTCCGGATCGGATGCCTCAAAAACGGTATTACCCCCACGGAGAACCCTCCGGACATCTTCCTAATGGTTCTGTGGATCCGGTCAGAACCGGTGTCATCCCATCACTGATTAAGTGGGATTACAGTAAAAACCCTACATACGTAAAAAGTCTGTTCCATAGGCTTTTATATAAATCGGTTTTTTACTTAACTTGAAGCAAACCGATAGGAAAAATGATTTTTTTTATGTAACTCGAAGCAAACCCATAGGAAAAATGATTTTAAAAAAACCTAACTCAAAGCAAACCCATAGGAAATTGTGTTATGTAAACTGGGACATTTATGTAAATTGGGACATGGTTTTAGTGCAAAAATCATTATGTAAATCGAATTTTATGTAACTCAAGGCATATGTAAGTCAGGGTTTTACTATATTATTATAGAAATGTAGAGCTGGAACCTGGGTCAAGTAGGTCTCCTTGCCATAGCAGTAAATTTACAACTAAAGCACAACTGGCAGATGGCTATCTAACTTTAGTTTTAAAATCTCCACTATTAAACAGCTTTTTCCATGAAGAAATTCTTCCTAATGTTCACACAAAATGCTTTTCTTACTTCAGATCCTAGCTCCTGCTGCCACAGAAAATAAGCTAATCTTTACCCAAGACAGCCCTTCAAAAATCTGGATAGTTATCTTATCACCTCTCTTTCTCTGTGCTACACATATCTATTCCTCATTGGGCTTGGTTTCCAAACCTTTTACCATCCGGAAACTACAGCAGTACCATTGCCTCCCTATATTTTGATTAATGTATTGTACAGTATTGCATTTGCCATTTTTGCACTACAGGACTGTTGACTTTCCAGTTTTTCATACTTACATTAACTCTATAATACTTACACAAGATGATGGAAGCACTTACTTGTTTGGTAAAGCTTTTGTATAAATGAACTAAGACTGACGGGTCAGTTACAAACACTACCAAGCTATTACTACATCACTCTAGTATGGTTGTGAGAGCCGGACCGTAAGGAAAGCTGAGCGCAGAAGAATACTGTAGATGCCTTTGAAATGTGGTGTTGGAGGAGAGTTTTGAGAGTCCCCTGGACAGCGAGGAGAACAAACAGGTCGATCCTAGAAGAAATTGACCCTGACTGCTCCTTAGAAGGTCAAATAGTGAAGATGAAGCTAAAGTACTTTGGACATCAAATGAGAAGAGAAGATTCACTTGAGAAAGCATTTACTAATGCGCTGGGAAGGGTGAAGGGCAAAAGGAAAAGGGGGCGGCTAGATGGTATTGTGGATGCGGTGACTGCAGAGCTGGGCGGGCAACACTAGAACCCCCAGATTTTAACAATGCTTCTCCAATGTCAACATTAACTCTCTATATTTTTATTTCAAACCAACATATTTTCAATTCTGCATCCATAAGCCAAGATACAGTATTTTGAGTCCTGCAAATGACTGCATAAGACTGTGAACTGCAAAACAAATGCCCAAAACATTTTAGAGTAGGAGTGATAAAATGAGGCCCCAAGTTCTTCCCATATCCAAAATGGAGTTTAGTAGGTTTCTAGTCTATAGACCGTCGGTGGCAGGTATCGAGAGGACGCTCCTGCTGGTGAGAGGACGCTCGCACCCTCACTCCAGGCCTCGCCATTTCGGCCTCGCCATCTTGGCCCAGAGCAGAAGAATGCCGACAGCTGTGCTTTTATGATGACCTGATATTGTGTAATTTGTAATTATGATTGGGGACTCTGGGGATTTTGAACTGTAATTGTGATTGGGGATTGGGGATATCTGATATGTTTTTGATTTTGATTTTGTATTATTTGAAGTGTTGCTGAAATGTTTTATTAATTGATTATAGTGTTGAATGTTATATTTGTGAGTTTTGTGAGCCGCCCTGAGTCGGTTGCACCGAGTAGGGCGGCATATAAATTGAATTAATAATAATAATAATAATAATAATAATAATAATAATAATAATAATAATAATAATAATAATAATAATAATAATAATAATAATAATAATAATAATAATAGTAATAGTAGTAATAATAATAATAATAGTAATAGTAGTAGTAGTAGTAGAAATGTGGCTTCTTGTGCTAGCCAAAAGGGCCATTTGGTTGTGTTTCACACTTTGGGGCCCAGGAAGGGAAGGGATAGGCAGAGAGGCGCCCATTGTAAACAAGACAACCAGAGTTGTTTACCCAACTCTGGAATCGGATTGGAAGTAGCCTGAAGACCCAGGTGCACGTCATACCTGGCGAGGGTCTGGCAGGGAGCCAGAAGGAGAGTTCGAAAATGATTGTCAACTAGGGAACATCAACAATAAAGAGATGGGCTTTCCAACTTGGCCTTATCTCTGGAAATCTTAATTATGGTAACTTAGAATAGATAGATTCCTTTTTTATTTAGGGGAATATTTGTCTGAAACATCCTTTCTCTAAAACAAATTAAAATTGGTTTATTTTTCTATGCTGAAATCTGTAACCTGATTCATCAAGAACCATGCTACCAATTTAATTAAATATACTTTCTTCAATCAACGTGTGTTCATTGGAAATGGGATATTGGGTTAAAAGACAGTAAGTCTCTCTTTTTAGCCTCTTGAAAACGCTACCAAAACCTCTCAAAGTAAATTGGGCTTGTCTCTGTAAACAGAGGAGCCAGGTTTGGACCAGCCGGGATTGGCTGGAGAACGAATGGTGAACATATGTTTTTCTTGCGTGAGTTTGGGAGAGTTCTAGAGGGGATTTTTTTTTTTGAATAATCCACCTTGGAATGAACGCTGAGAGGTCCCAAGCGAGTGAGGGAGAACGTGCATTCATCATATGGTGGCAGCGCATTAGTAAATGCCCATCATATATCCAAGATCAGTTAAGTGAACAAACTATACAAAACAAGCTCAACAGTTTACCATTCTCACTTGTTTAAAGCATGGGGTACCTAAACTTTTTGGGCTGCAAGCCGATCACATGGTTCAGGGAGCAGTGACTAAGGCCCAGGGGCCAGATGTGGCCCAATGCCTATTCATCTGGCCCACAAAGCCCTTGTCGCTCCTGGAAGCCGAAGTAAAACGCACCCATATAGGTGCATTTTACTTCCAGTGCCAGGAGCAACAAAGGCTTCATGGGCCGGATGAATTGGTGCTGGGGGCCACATCTGGCCCCTGGGCCGCAGTTTGGGCACTCCTGGTTTAAAGGAATCATTCCGATATAATAAATGCATGCCATTGTTTATAAATCCTTTAAAACTGTACTCCTATTTTAAGGTAACTACAAGATCTAGGTTCTCCTTGGGATCCATGAGATGTTATCCTCTGGAACTGAAACAAGGTGCTTGTAGTAACATGTCCTTGCACAGCTCACAGTGGTAAGATAATTCAGATGCTATTTCATGCAGCAGATATTGACCCACAGTACCTCCAATTCAAAGAAAACTTTTTGTTAATTCTGAATTTATTGCCTATAAACTAAGCTTTGCTTTAAAATGAAAGATCTTTATTCAAAACTATTTGAAATGAATCAGTTGTATACACTGTGAAATGCAACCACTGCTGTACTTACATTATTTGTGTGTCATAGCCTTCCTCAGCAGGAGGATCCCAAAAATGCAATGCAACTTTCCAAAGTCTGATTTGCTGGTCCCAAGATCTACGACTGTATTTTTTAAATTTATTTGGAGTCCTTGGGTGGACTCCTGGCACTCTTAAACACCTTCAAAACAAATATTGATTTAATTAGCATTTTAAATACAAGTTATCCTTTCATCTGAATTCAACATCAAGAATGCAGATTTTTTAATAGTCAAAATTTCAAGTTACAGTATATTGTTAGACTTTTCCCAGACCATTATCACCATCAGTAATGCAGCAAAACTAGTTTAATCCTTCAAAAGCTAATTGTAGTGTCCCAATGCCTGTATAACAGCTCATATAATCTTACATTTGGAAATCCTACATGCAATAATGACACCTCCACAAAACCAAGATCTTTCATGAAAAACTGCAATTCTATATAGCAATGAACGAAAGCATAGTGAAATGGAAAAGCAAGAATCCATATGTTGCCTATTGAATTCTGATGCTGTGATGATTTATATTATAGTATCTCTGATTTATTTTTTAGGATGTCCTGATATTTTGTAATTGCAATTGTTACTGGAGAGAGAGATAGGAATGTTTTTTGATATATTTTGTGATGTTATTCCTGCTATGTGATATTTGTAATTTACTATGTGATATTTGTAATTGCTTTTATGCTATGGAATGTGCTATGGAATTGTAACTGTTTCTTCTGTAAGCAGCCCAGAGTCGCTGTGAAGTCGGCATAGAAGTCGAAATACAAATACAAATATGTTCCAAAAAACAAGACTTACCTCGGAACTTCTCGAATGTATCTGTCATATGCAAGTGTGTTCTTCCCATAATTTATTTGCTTCTGCCTCCTCATTAGAACTGCTTCATCAGTCTCAAGTTCCACTGCTGCTGTGGACTCCTTTGAATCAGAACTGAAAGAGAGTTATACGATTTTTTCATTTTTAATCCACTTTGATCCATGGCAGGATAATAGCACTTTTTTGTTGTTGTTCAGTCGCACAGTCGATTCCGACCCTCTGCGATGACCCCATGGACCACTGTCCGCCAGGCACTCTGTCCTCCACAGTCCTCCTCCTCAACTCACTCAGCTTTGTGCCCATTGCGTCTACAATGCCATCTACCCATCTCATTTTTGGCCGCCCCATTTTGCTTTTAAAGCTAGCGCTGGGTGGGGTGGGGAAATACCCACTCTACCCCGCAAGGGCAGTGATGGATCACTGCCCTTGCAGGGTGGGGTGGGCATTCCCCCACCCACCCAGCAGCGCTAGCTTGGAGTGCAGGAAGGTGGGGGGAAATGAGGCACTGGGGATTCCCTCACCCGTTCTTCATTCACAGCGACTGCAGTAGGGTCGGGGGAAAGGCACCCACCTTTCCCCCGACCCTACTGCAGTCACAGAGATCGCTGGGGGGGGGGGGATTGGGTAGCCCAATCCACCCCCACCCTTAATGATGACTTCAGGGACAAACCGCACAGTTTGTCCCTGAAGTCAGGGCTTTTTTTTTAGCATTGTTCGATGCATGCATCGGACAACACTAAAAATCGGATAAAGTCATGACTTGTGGAACCAAGTCATAACTTTATCCAGGGCTTTAATGTATATACTTTTACTTTATCAAACACATTTGGTTCAGTTTAAAATGTTGGTTTTGATTTGTGAAATACACCACAATTTAGGTTTTTGATATCTGGAGTGCCACTGTCCCAAATTTGCATATCTATACACTAAGACTTCAAGCTGAGCCTTTTCTGTTGCTTTGCCATCTGAAGTGCAATAGGTAACCATGGCATTACTGTAACAGTTGCCTTACTCCCAAGTAGAGCCTTTGGCCTACAAGTGAGTAGCAACCCACCTGAATTGTCACCCTTAGGCGAACTATCCAGGATATATTGGGAGTATCTAGCAGCATATAGCAATCTGTGTCTGTTAGATACCCATCGCAGGGGATTAAATATTAGCAAAGGGTTTCTGGGACATCATCAAATTTGATACACAGATTGCTATATGCTGCTAGATATTTTATATATTATATTACAACCTTCCTGCCAATTCTCTTTAGCAAAACAGGAAGTAACCAGGTACAGTGTTTTTGTTTGCAGGTCAAAGGTTGATCAGAGACCAGAATGGGCTTTCTCAGACCCTTTGAGATTAAAAGGGAGACATTTAGAGCTAATCTAAATAATCTATTGTTGCTGATGTCTGTGGGAAGCTTTATTGTTGTGCTTGCTTCTTGTCTGTCATTTTGCTTGAACACACTCTTTTCCCTTTGACCCATGAATTTGGTGTATAAAAACCATGCCTGTAAGTTTCACTCCTTGTCTGAAGAAGTGGACTTGATCCACGAAAGCTAACAATAAAAATATAGCAGTTAGTCTTTAAAGTGCTACAGTGCTTATTTTGTTTTATTTTGTTTTGTGATATCCAGGATTTAGCTTGCCTATTCACAGGTCCTGACCTTAGTCAGGCTGTAGAAAAGTAGTGGAAAGGAAAAACACACTCCAGCCACTCCATTTAAAACAATGTATTTTAGCAAAAGCAGGTTAGAATTCAAAATTCCAGGAAGCAAATGATGACAGGGAAATGTAGCATCTTCCGTTCAGAAAGCACACAGAAAACAATGAAAACCTTTCTAAGTTTGGTACCCCCAAGGGCTCCCCCTTAGTTTAAAAATGACTACATGATTGCTAAGTTCAAAACAGACGCCAGAACCCAAAAAGGAGCAACTACAAAGCATGCCTCACCAATTCATCCCTTTCTTTCTCACCAAATAACCCATGATGCTGAACCGGCCATACATCATAAGCTGGAACCAATCAAGTGCACAGTATGGAAATTAAGGGTCCACCTTCTACGGTTTTATCTGCCCTCTGGGCTCATGTCCCAAGAGTGTACGTCCTCCCTTGGAATGGCAGTGGGAGGGCAGAGGCTATGCTTGTTATGCCCCCAGCCTGATAACAACCTGGGCCTCTCTCACAGGAACTGGTACAGATGGTGATAAGGGTTTGCAGAGCTTCTCCAGGGAAAATGTGTTCTATCCCTTGCAAAGGCTGGGTGAAACCCAGGGCCCCTCCTGTTTGACTTCCAGAACCAAGCTGTCTCCGTTTCTATTCCTTACAATACCACCACCTCAACTCTGGAATACAGTCTAAGAGATGTTCCCAACATCTACATTGGTATTTTGGTGCTATGCAAATTCATTTTTCAAAACTAAGAACAGAAAAAAATCAAGTTAAAAATCCACAAGAAACAAAAATGTTGTGACACCCAAAAAACCAAACTGCTATATTTTAATGTGAACTTTTGAGGATCAAAACTAAGCTAGTTCTGATTTGTTTCAATTATGCACATCTTGTATTACAATTGTGGTATTCACTCTATAAGTACAGTGTCTTAAATAACAGTTTATCTATGTTTTGTAAACCACTCTGAGAACATACTGTAGATGGGATAAAATGCCCACAATAAAGGGGTCAATTCTGAAGCCTGATTCAGAGATTAGAAAAAGAGCTGTTTTTTTCAAGCATAGTAGAATTATTGCAAAAATTACAAAAAGCAAAGATTCAAATTGAGCATTTCACCAAACATACAAGATACAGTTTATAGTCTTACCTGCCAGTAGAGAGTTTTCTTTCTCTTCCAAAGTCATTTATCAAGAGTTTTCTTTTGTATCTAAAAAAGATATTGTACATTAGTACCCCGGATAACGTTATGACTTGGTTCCACAAGTCTCATCGTTATCCGGTTTTTAACGTTGTGCGATACATTGATCATACAATGTTAAAAAAAAAGCCCTGTTTCCCTGGAGGCTGCAGCAAGCCAGAACATCGGGATTTGAATCCTGACATTTTGGCTTGCTGCAGCCTCAAGGGAGGTGGGGGAACTTTGGAAACAGCTTGGATCAGGTCTCCCCACCTCCCTGGACCCGGGGGGGGGGGGGGTCAGAGACCCCAAAGTTGGTAAAAAAAAGTCCTTTTTAAAAAACCAATTTTGGGGTCTCTGCCCCCCCCCCCCGCTGGGTCCAGGGAGGTGGGGAGACCTGATCCAAGCTGTTTCTGGGCTTCCCCGACGTCCTCAGCCAGTGCACCAAGCCAGAATGTCAGGGTTCAAATCCCGACATTTTGGCTTGCTCCACTGGCTGGGGACATCTGGGAAGCCCAGTAACACCTGTAGATTGTGTCCCCTGCCTGCTCCAGAGAGATCAAAGGACCCGATCTACAGCTGCAAGATGGCTGGGGAAGCTAACGGGGACTCCCCGTCAGCTTCCCTAGCCACCCGCCCTTGCCTCCGCAGCTGTGGGGTGGCTGGGGAAGCCGACGGGGGAGTCCCCCCTCAGCTTTCCAGCCTCCCCACCCCTGCCTCCGTAGCTGCAGGGTGGCTCAGAAGCTGAACGGAGAACCCCATTCAGCTTTCCAGCCACCCTGCTGCTAAGAACGACTGTATCGGATAACGTTAAAAATCGCGTTATTCGATACAAGATTTTTCCGAAAATCTTGTAACGTTATGCGGTTTTCACGCTATACGGTAGTCGCGTTATCCGGGGTATTACTGTATTTAAAATAATTATTTCTAATTTTTTGCTTTTATAGTCTGCAGGGTAAGTCTTACTGCAGTACAAATTAATATAAAATAATAGTCTTTATACAATGTCATGACAACAGTACTGACATACTGATTCAAATACTCAAGAGCTAATAGGTGCAAGTTGGCCGAAATCCTATTGCTTTATCATGCAGGTAGAAGGCAAACAGTGAAACATTCAATTGTTCTTCTCAAATGACTGAATCACAAGCTACTGGGCAGGCATGCCATTGGGAATCTCATCAGTCACATATTAATTGGCTACTCCATCTACTTTCTACAATATAGTACAATTAGTAATTTTAACACCATGTCACATAAAGAGCCAAGTTACTAAAGGACTGGGAGTTTTTCTGTTAACCAGAATTAGCAAGCAAGGCAGCAACATGATATTCTTGACTCACTACTCTGACAGACAAGTTAGACTCTCCTAGTTGCTGCTCTTTTAGAAGAAACTGTTTCTCTCAACCAAGTATGGAAGCTGTACATTCTGACATCTCCATAGCAGAAAGGTAGCTACATTATTTCTACAACTCCATCAAAATGTTTGATGAATTACATCGTCCATACCTTGCCATTTCTTTATTAACATGTGTCCTCATTTCATCCTCTTCAACTGCAGTTCCCCAGTCTGAACACCTTGAGTAGGGCTTATGTCCTTCTGGTGTTGTAAAACTGTAAAGCAAGAAACAGAAGATTATTTTATCATGTTACGTATTTAAAATACATAGGCCAAAATCATATTGGCAGTTTACAAATGCATGTGAAATCATACAGGTTGAAGGAACAAATTGCCCCTAATCAACAAGAGAGCAGTTGGTTTCCTGCTTGCATACCTAAATGTACAACCAGGAATGCAACCAGCACAATATTAACTAGTGGCAATTCACCTTTCTGATTCATATTTCACTTATGCATATGTAAATCACCAACAGAATTCCAGCCATAATGCGGTTGTTATCCGATCCATCCCATTGGACCTTAAAACATTATCCAATCCAATTCTCCCCCCCCCCCCCATTACTTAACGTTATGCGATTTTAGCATTATTCGATCCAATCGTTATCCGGTGTTTTACTGTACTTTGATAACATACCTCTCTGGCCTGCTATCTAACAACCTATGTGTACTCTCATCATCATCATCAGGGGGTGAACCTGAATCACGTGTGCTTCTGTGCTTTCCATCTGCACCACGCTTCCTTCCTTGGGACCAACGAGTTGGTGGTCTGCAAAGAATCAATGGGAAAGTGAAAAAAAATGAAATAAATCACACTCTTCACATATATCACTAGAAAAAACTGAAGTAACAATGATATTTTTATATTTTCATTCACAGAACTTTTAAACCTGTCCTCTTAACACTGTATGGCACCCAACTTCACACAAAATATGTGCACAAGTCTATCAAAACAAAAATAAAACTTACAGGCAGACAACACTTTGCCAGGGCCAAGTAGAAGTTCATAAACATGTGTACATTTAGACAGGCCTCCAGCATCTAGTCATGCCTGCCCCATGATCACGAAAATCTAGTCATGCCTGGCCCATGATCACGGAAAGATCTGCAGACCCAGATAGGGTTCTTGGCCTATAAATGGAGACCTTTACCGTTTACTAACAAAGACATTGTCTGCAGGCTGTAGTTCTATACAACATCCACCAGTCACTTTTTCATTTGTACATTTTCTCTCCTAACCTACAGTTCCTCTCCTAACAGGGCCTCCATCACAAATGCAGAAACAAAAGGTGGAAAATAAAATGGAAAGAAACAGTCAAGTACCTGGATATAATATATTCTTTGGACTGACTTTAGGGAATCACTAATTCACAGCAAGTAAGATTAGAAAACGCAAGATGCAATAGTAGTACTAGTATCAGCAGGAGCAAGGCCAGGTATAATTTACATTCTCTAATAATACTTTTGTGATAGTTTTGCTACTACAGTAATTATTTCCTTGTAAACATTATTTTGACGAAATAATTTTGTGACTTCTTACTGATAAATGAATTCATTTTATTATTTTGGGGAAAACATCCTTTATTTTACTATTTATTGTGCCAGATACTACTGCTACTTATCTGTTTTGCTATGCTGTGTGTTTCAATCAACTTGTTGAAAGAAAATACATATAAGAGAAGATGGGAAGCAGAGAAAGTCTATTCTTCTTCTTGTCTAGGCTGTGTACCTCTGCACCTGTGTATAAATATGAGGTTTTGCTCTTTATGTCTGAAGAAGTGGACTTGATCCACAAAAACTCACGTTTAAATATAGTGGTTAGTCTTTAACGTGCCAGAACTTTTTTGTTTACTCTCTGATATGCCAAAATGAAGCCACCATTTGGTGAATTCTTTTCGTAGTTTCTTTCAACCTGACCCAGGGTGAGAACGAGATTGTGGTTCAAAATTACCTCAATCTTCAAGGAGGCTGGAAGTCCACTAATCCTTCTGAAACACTGCCTGCTTTCTCCCTAATCTTTCTTTCCCATCTTCAATTCTTTCAATGTAATGTCGAGGTTTATTTCTATTGATGATATATAAGCTATGTGGACAGCTTTTTCCCCTTAAGCAGGATAAAAATGCTTTAAAAACCTGTCATCTGCACAACAGTCTTTCAGTCTCACCACTCTGAGACTTGTCTGATAGGCACATGAAATAAACTGTTTCTGATGGCCACTCCCTCACTACACACACACACACACACACACACACACACACACACACACACACACACACACACACACACACACACACACACACACACACACACACACACACACACACACACACACACACACACACACACACACACACACACACACCTCCGACCGGCAGGCAAAAGGATCCTCCTCTGCAGAAGAGCTTACAGAGGAAGTGGGTTTTAATGAAAGAGGCAACACGTCTTTGATCATCTTCTTCTTGTGCCCTTTTAATAATCTGATGTAAGCAAATCATCATATAATCATACAGTATAACCTCAGATAACACTAAAACCTGGTTCCACAAGTCTTGGTGTTATACGATTTTTAGTGTTATCTGATGCATGTTAAAATCCTATGGGATCCATAGAGATACATTGTAACCACACAGGCTTTAGCGGTTGTTATCTGAAGCATCCCATAGGATCTTAATGTTATCCGATGCAATTCTTCCCCCCAGATTCCTTAATGTTATGCGATTTTCGTGTTATTCGATACTAATGTTATATGAGGTATTACTGTACTGCGTTTATGTTTCACTGCATCTCCAGAATTAATGAATATTATCTAACAGTATAACGATGTTATGTTTCAGCTACTTTTGAGGGGTACACAGAAAAGGCCTCCTTGAAGATTACGGTACAGTCAAACCTCGCATAACGAGCGTTTCGCTTAGCGAAAAACTCGCACAACGAGCAAGTTTTTCTCTAAGCGGTGTGACTCGCATAACGAATTTTTCGCTATGCGAGTCGGACTTTTCCCTATGGAAAAACTCACATAATGAGCGTTTCTATGGTGGAAACTCACATAACGAATTTTTTTCGCTATGCAAGTTTTCCCCATAGAAACGCTCGTTATGCGAGTTTTTCTATAGGGAAAAGTCCAACTCGCGTAGCGAAAAATTCGCTATGCAAGTCAGACTGGCATAGCAAATTTTTCGCATAGCGAGCAACCTCTCAGAATGCATTAAATTCATTCTGCAAGGTATGACTGTACTTTTGAACCACAATCGGGTGTTCACTGGGCAACAGCAACCTCCTTGTGCCAACAAATCTTTCTCACACTAGGTAGGCCGACTACAGAATGAATTCATCAAAAGGTGGCTTCGTTTTGGCATTTTCATATTTGGTCTAGACACGGAGTAAGGCTATGGTGCTCCAGAAGATATAGGAAAATATTTTTTACTTCACAAGTTGGTGGATGCCCATGAACACTGCTTGAGAAATATTTCATTTGGAGCCACCTTGATAACTGATGTACTTCAGAGATCCCTGCCACTGTTCTTAAACCATCAAAACAACCTAATAAAGCATCTAATGCATCTCACTTTAATTTCATGCCGAGTAGTATTGTGCTGCTTCTTTTACTGGGCCCCAGCCAGATCCACCTTATATAATGAAGAAAGGTTTTTCTCCTTTAGTCAATGTATTGTTTCCCTCCGGTGACACCTAATCTTGGGGGTCCACAGAAAGTGCATCCTCAAAGTTTGTGGTATTTTTGAACCACAATCAGGTGTACCCCGGCGCAATAGCCACCTTGTGTTGCTGGCTACTGTATATACTCGAGTATAAGTCTAGTTTTTTAGCCCCCAAAACGAGGTCCAAAGAGGAGACTCAACTTATACTCGGAGCAACTACCCTGAGGGTCGCAAAACCAGTGGTGCAAATTCAAACATATTTTTTTTAAAGCACTAACACTACCATAAAAACTCAAAAACATACCCACACAAATATCTAAATTAATTAATTTTACCATGTTTCCATGTATTTTAATTATTGAAATTCACTAGCAGCTGCTGCATTTTCCACCCCCGACTTATACTCAGGCCAATCTATTTTCCTAGTTTTAGAGGTCCAAATTAGGTACCTCGACTTATATTCAGGATGACTTATAGTCAAGTATATATGGTAATCTTTTTCACACTAGGTCAGACCAAATATACTGCCGAATGAACTCATACAGCAGGGATTTTCAACCTGCAGCCCACGGCACCATTTCATGTGCCCCCCCCAACACCTCCACCACACCAGGAAGTGCCATGTGGTGGAGGAAGGGCAAAATGGCCATCCAGCCCCCAAAGCTGTCTGAGGGAGCGTGACCCAATGGCCCCCGGCTTTAAAAGGTTGAGAACTCCTGTCATACAGAGTGGCTCGTCCCTACCAGTCCATATATCTTACGTATCCAGTGTATCTGTGTGCTGTCACTCATTCTCACCGCATAATATTGTGCATACAGTAAAACCCCACATAATGAATGCTTCGTAGAATGAAAATTTCGTATAACCAAGTGTTCATTAGGAAATTGCAATATTCATAACACAGATTTTTTTTCATTATATGGGTTTTGTTAAGCGGGGTACACCCCGATTAGCATAAACCCCGTATATTGAACTTTTTTGTTATGCGGGGTATCGCCCATTTGATCTGCATAATGAGCAAAACACATAACGAAGAGCTCCGTGGAATGGAGCCTTTTTTGTTATGTAGGGTATTACTGCACTTGTCTCAATATGCTCTTCCAAGTGTAAATGGGCTTAAATCCATCATATTTCGGGGGGGGGGGGGAGAGAAAAATTAGTAATACAGTACATGTATAATTGCATAAAACATAATAACATTTGGACAGGGAGGGATTTATGGGCCACCCTTGTACAAAAGGTGGCTTCGTTTTAGCAGTTTCACGTCTGACCTAGACATAGAAGAAAATACTTTTGAAATATTTTGTGCCCACTCCAACATATTGTAATGTACTGTAATGTAATGTATTTTCTGTAAGCCGCCCTGAGTCGCCATGGCGAGTGGGCGGCAATATAAATTTGAACTAATAAATAAATAAATAAATAATACAGTAATAATAATTTTTTAAATAATATTTTTTTAAAAAAACCCAATCTTTTGGTTCCCTGTGAAAGATGAGGTATAAATCAGGGGAGCCCAAACTATGGTCCATGGGCTGAATCCGGGCCCCCCCCCCCCGACTCCATTTCTTCTGGCCCACGAAGCCCTTGTTGCTCCTGGAAGCGGAAGTAAAACGCGCCCAAGTGGGCCAGATGAATTTGGTTTCGGAGGCTGGATCTGGCCCACGGGCCAGAGCGAGCGGCCCGCAGCCTGAAAAGTGTGGTCACCCTTGGTATAAATTCATCGCGTCGTTAAATAACGACGGGGGTGGTGGTGGTGGTGGTAAATAACCAGACTCACCTGTTCTGGGCGCGACCTCCGAGGGGGCTCCGTTGGCGAAACGACATGGCGGGAGAACGAGAGAGAGAGAGAGAGAGAGAGAGAGAGAGAGAGAGAGAGAGAGAGAGGTTTACCCGCCGCCGCCAATCGCGCGCGCGCCCGCTTTCCCCCCCCCCGCCGTGCCCGCGAAGCGACGCCCCGCCCCTCGCTTTTTGCCGCTCCGCGAGAGACAATAGGGCGGCCCCTCCCATTCCATGCTAGACAGGCGGCGCCTTCGATGGCGAAAGGAGGGGGAGGAGTGCGCGCGCACCCATCGCTCCTCTGCCCCCCTCCCTCCAACGAGCCTATCGCCCGCTCTCGTGGGGGGGGGGGAGAAATGACACGGCACTCCTCCTGCTTCCGCGCTATTTCCCTCCTAGACCGATGGGCGGGAGGAGGAGGAGGAGGCGACATTGGAACGGTGCTCCCCTACGACGAGCACTCTAGTGGACTCTCCCAAGTCGTGGATCGCCTCTGCCTCGCGCAAGTCCAATTCTCTCTCGCGCGCCCTTCCCGGGCAGCTTCGCTTCTCTGCTAAGCAGCGGTGGCGGGAAAACATCCCCAGGGCGGCCAAGCAAGAGGGGAAGCAACTCTTTCGGTTTAAAAAAAAAAAGACCCATTCAAAACCATGTTGCGTATCCCCGACTTGCTAACGACGTAAATGAAAACCGCAACATGAAAAGCAATTTCCGAACATTGCACTTTTATCCAGCTTTGGTAGTGATTAGTTTATTTTATTTATTATTATCTATTTATTAATTCACACTTACTATCCCGCCCCACTCTTTTAAACTTTTAAAATCTTTTTAAACCTTTTAACCTTTTTAAATCTTTTAGATTTTTGTAAATTCATGGTTTAATTCTTTTTTAATTGACTTTTAAGTAATTTATGAACCTTAAGGTTTTAATTTATGAATTTCTGTAAGCCGCCTAGAGTCAGGTTCGCCTGATTAGGGCGGGATAATAAATCTAAATAAATAAATAAATAAAATAAATTATTACACCCGACTCTGGGCGGCTCACAAGATAAAAATACAATCACAAACTCATCCAATAAAATGCTAATAATTAAAAATTTAACTATTAGTTAAAATAGAACCTTGTTCAATTCTGTTTTATTATTAGATGTGATGATTTCAGCTTTGTATGCTGCTCTATGCTGGTGGTGCATCTGACACGAACGAACGATAGGAAAAGAGTTAATCATAATCTTGGTAACAGCAGCAACTGTAGCAAAAACAAATGGAAGCTTAAACGTAGATTTTCAACTTAATGAATATACAGTAAATATTAACTTTAATATAAAGTCTGGAATATGGCTATCAATGATAAATTAACTCATGAGATTAAAGTTAAAAAGGATTGTTAAAAGTGAGTAATTTTAATGATATTTTGGAAGATGTTATAGAATTTAGCCTATTGAAAAGTAAAAAATCAGGCAGAAACGTTTTTTGGAGACAAATGGGGTATTTTTTGTTGTTCAGCTGCACAGTTGATTCCGACCCTTTACGACCCGATGGATCATTTCCCGCCAGGCACCTCTTCCACCATCCTCAACCCGCCCAGCTTTGTGCCCATTGCATCTACAATACTATCTAACCATCTAATTTTTGGCCGCCCCCTTCTTCATTTGCCCTCACCTTTCCCAGCATCAGGGCTTTCTCAAGTGAATCCTCTCTTCTACTTTAACTTCATCTTTACTATTTGATCTTCTAAGGAGCAGTCAGGGTTGATTTCTTCTAAGATTGACCTATTTGTTCTCGCTGTCCAGGAGACTCTCAAAACTCTCCTACAGCACCACATCTCAAAGGTGTCTATTCTTCTACGCTCAGCTTTCCTAATGGTCCAGCTCTCACAACCATACATTGCCACCGGGAATACCATTGCTTTGACAATACGAATCTTTGTTTGCAATGTGATGTCTCTACTTTTCAGTATGTTTCTCAGGTTTCTCATCGCTTGCCTCCCAAGAATCAGTCGCCATTTTATTTCATGGCTGCAATCACCATCTGCAGTGATCTTAGATCCTAAGAAAGTAAAATCTGTCACTGCTTCTACTTCTTTTCCATCTATTTTCCAGGGACTGATAGGGCCTGTTGCCATTATCTTGTTTTTCTTGATGTTGAGTCTCAAGCCAGCTTTTGCACTCTCTTCTTTCAACCTAAGCAGAAGCTTATTTAGGTCTTCCTCACTTTTTGCCAACTCAATAATAGTACTGTATTGTTATGTTGATTGTTATTTTCTGCATTACAGTAATACCAGTGTCATGAAACAACATCTTTTTCCTAATGTTCTCAAAGCTTGGGGAGGCTGTAGTTTGACTAGGCCTAAAAAATCCTTTCTGCTCTCTGTCTCACAAGACGATGTATCATGAGATAGATTGTTTTCAATTCAGTGTTCCTGTGTTCTTATTTCTAGGCCAGCTGTTTTGACTACATGTTATAGCACTGACTGTACATGTGTGTCAACAATCCTTTGTTATGAGAAAGGTTTTCTCTGTTCCCTGATTGGTCAAGGGTAACCCACCTGACTGGGAAATCTCCTTTTTGGAGAGAGGAGTTCGTTTTTGGGATGTCTATGGGCTAACATCTTTGCCTGGGGCTATGCCTTTTTGCTTCTTCATAATGGTTACCTAATGAAACTGTGGACTGTTGCTCTGTTTGCTGGACTGCCTTATGCTACTGACCTATGCTTTATGAACCTGATCAATATACCTGATCAATAAACCTACATGTGCTTGAAAAACGTCTCTTCATTGGACTAAGGGGTAAGAGAAGCAATGCATTCACACACAAGTCTCTGAATACGCCACCTGATTAACCTCCTTGTGGAAGAGAAGCAGCTAAGGGCTGTTTAGCTGCATTGCTGGCCAGCTCGCCCTCTGGGGACTTTGGTTTAGGAGGTCCAGAGCAGAGGGGGTCGGCTGGTTTCGTGACAACCAGCTCAGTGGTTTAGGCTTATGGCAGTCAGAGATTGGAAGTTCAGTTCTCCTCTGTGCCTCCTTGATGAGGTCTGGACTTGATGATTCACAGGATTCCTTTCTGCTCTTTGATGATGATATTATGACTATTATTACGAAGAATGATAATTGAAATGCAGCAAACCTAGTCTTCAGGGTGTAGTGCATTGGATCCAGAGTAAGGTTTAATTCTACACAGTTGCCAGGATTTACAGTACTTCTGTATGAAGACATACAGGATGACATTGCCAGGAAACTGAAATCAATAGGATACATTGTTCAAGACATAAATTCCATGAATTTCTGTTGCTTCAATTTTATCCGGAGCTATTCCAATTACAGTACTGTATAGTAAAAAAAAAATGTTGCAAATCGCATAACAGAAAACAGGTCAGGAAATCAACATACTAAAAACCTATCTAAAGACATTTTAGAAATCCACAAATTGTAAAGGAACTGACTTGCAATCCTGGTTTTATATAAGATATCTATATAATAACCTCATAAAGACTGATTTCCAAAATAACAGAGACTTGCACTTTAAGACACTAATGTTAACAAAATTATTTATAAAAAGTGTAACTATTCCGAGTTTTAAAAAAATACATAGCTATGTATGGTTCTGCTGACAGTGTTTCAACAGAAGTCTAATATAACAGTATTTTTCAAAATTTTAAAGGAATTTAAGCAAACATTTAACGGTTGGTAGAAATATTTCTGAGGTGTTCTTCTACCATGAACCAGAGGTTAAATGTAAGAAAAATAAACAAAAAATAATAATAACGCAGTAAAAACCCGATTTACTTAAAAAGTCTGTTCCATAGCTTCTTACGTAAATAGGTGTTTTCCGTAAATTGATTCATTCCCATAGGGATACATTGAAAAATAAAGGGCTTGAAATTGGTTTTCAATGCATCCCTATGGAAAAATTGCACTTTTGCGCTCCTAGTGGCCATCTCTGGTAATGACAGGCAATTTACACACACACCCCTTTTAAACTCTTCTCCAAGGTGCATTCACAAATAAAGCGGCCCCCGCAGAAATCTCATGAACAGTGAAAGGGAGTAGATATTCCCCCTGCACTCTCCCAGTCCCGGCAAAAACAAGGACTGCAGAAAATTGTCGCTGTTGCTGCTGCCTCCACCGCTGCCACAGTAAGTGATGTAGTACGACTTTCGGCGGGGGGGGGGGTGCAGGGTGGAATTTTAGAATTTAAAATGGTGCCACCGCCATTTTAAAATCTAAACAAGAAACCCCTTACATAACTTGATTTTTTTTACATAAATCAGGACGTGATTCAAGGGAAATAACCTTATGTAAGTCAAATTTTACGTAAGTAGAGGCATACGTAAAACGGGGTTTTACTGTACAATAAAACCTTTTATAAAGAGCGCCTCGTTTAGTAACTCGCTTAAAGAGCAGAATTTTCTGAATGGTCACTTCACTTAACAAATAAAACAAACCAAAAACTCGCTTAACAAATAAATTGGGGTTCGCAACTCCCCCACCAGAAGTCGTAATTGGTCACTTATCTTTGTGGTGTGGCCAAAACATGAAATTTCCTCCCAATAATGTTTAACTCCCTCTCTCTTAAAAGCAATGGTGTTTCGCTTAAAGAGCAAACTCGCTTAAAGAGCAATCCTGTGGAACACATTATGCTCTTTAAGCGAGGTACATTTGTACCTCGCTTAAAGAGGTACAGTTGTACCTCGCTTAAAGAGCATAATGCGTTCCACAGGATTGCTCTTTAAGTGAGTTTACTCTTTAAGCGAAACACTATTATAAATGACCAATTGTGGGGGGATTTATTTGTTAAGTCAGTTTTTGGTTGGTTTTGTTAAGTGAAGTGAACATTCAGAGGAAATTCTGCTCTTTAAGCAAGTTACTCTTTAAGTGAGGCGCTCTTTATGCAAGGTTTGACTGTACAAGTGTATATGGAAAAGCAGAGAAATCTAACAAACAGAATATAGGTGGATGTACACCTTTACATGCAGATGTAAAATGTAACAGTGCCCTAGGATTTGTTCATCGTATAATGCAGACATCTAAAATGCAGAATCTGGCTCTGCAGGTTGGACAAGGCACACGACTTGCGAGCCAGGTCTCTGGGTGCTGTTGGTCCTGCCGACTGGAAAACCATTTGCCCATGCAAGTAAGGCACCACATAGGACGACAATAGCATTGTTGGCATTCACCTTCATTTGGTTCTTGACAGTTTTTCAAAAGCTTGATATTTGCACTTGTCTGTATACACCCAATGCATGGGTCCAGTTCCTGTAGATAGGAAGAAACATATGGCTTGAAAATAATCAGTTTTGTTATTTGTAGAAAATCATAAATAATACAGCATCTTACAGGACGAGAAGAGCAAAATATATGGGCCACTTTTGAAAAATAGAAAACAGACTACAGTACTACCTCAAATAACGCTAAGACTTGGTTCCACAAGTCTTGGTGTTATCCAATTTTTAGTGTTATCCGATCCATGTTAAAATCCATGTTAAAATCCATAGAGATACATTGTAACCGCACAGGCTTTAGCGGTTGTTATCCGATCCATCCCATAGGACCTTAACATTATTCGATCCAATTCTCCTCCCCAGATTGCTTAACGTTATGAGATTTTAGCATTATCCCATCCAATCGTTATCTGGTGTTTTACTGTATTACTTTTCTCAAACGAATACAGTATCGCAGATTAAACCTGTACCTGTCCATACAATACTAATAAAGCAAGGCAGTATCAGACTTTTGTAGTGTAGTGTAAAGGGCATAGTAGTGGAATAGGATTCAGGAAACCTGGGTTCAAATCCCTGATTAGCCACAGAAATGCACTAATTGGGTAGAAAAGGTAAACCACTTCTTGGTTATCTCACATACCACTATTCAGCATCATAATAAACATAACCTGATGACACAAAATAACATCAGCCTTTAGCACAGTTAAAGTAATTTTCATTCCTCGTGGAAATCAGACTACATTAAATGGCTGTTGAGAAATAGGCCTCAATTCAGTCAGAAATTATCTCGAAATCAATAAAACTTTAGTTAGTTATAAGTTGTAGCTCAATTGTCTCATTAATTTTAATGTGAATTACATGCAAAAAAAATTTGCGTTTGGAGCAAAATAACAAATGGGTAACAATCTGGCATTAGAGCTGCCAGACCCACTGCATTATTGACTCTGTTTTATTTTCAGAAAACTATACTATAACATGTTACATGTGCCTGTTCACTCTTACTCTACTAACATACATCAAAACCAGTTTAAAAACTGCTATAGTTCTGCATAATATAATAACATGTTAAAGCAGGAGATAAAAACACTAAACCACATGGAAAGCTTTGTAGAACAAAACAGCATCAGGAAGACACCTGAGGCTTTAAGAGAGAGGGAGTTAAACATTATTGGGAGGAAGTTTCATGATTTGGCCACCACAAAGATAAGCCTTTATCTGACTTCCCAATGAACCATGGTGAGATACAGCAGAGTTCAACCATGGAGTGAAACATGTAGTCCCTGGTTACCCAGGAGGCAGAGTGGCACTCCACATAGATTCCTCGTAATCAAAAAATAGAAGAGGGGGAGGGAATGAACCGCTCAAGGAAAAGGAAAGCTAATTAGTACACAGTATCAAGAAGACTGAGTGGGTGCCAAAGGCATCCAATACATCCCAAGAACTCCTAGATAGACTATCCACTGAGGAAGGTGAGAAGGACTCTGAGCAAAATTACCAGGCTGGTCTCTACATTTTCATTCTAGTTGAAGTATGAAGTGAGGGACTTCTGTCGGTGCAGCATATTTGGTTTTCCCCTTCTTTTAAAAAACTTTCTTAGTTACTAGAATGCCTGCATTTTTGCGTCTCGTCAAAATTTAGCTTCAGAACATTACAAGAAATTAGCTTCTATACTGGGCTGGATCCAGACCAGAATCAGGTTCAAATGACTGAAAGGAAGTCATAGGGTAAATTTTGTTGTTGTTGTGATATATAAGGTCAGAAGACCAGTTCATATCTCTAATGCATGATTTTAGCATGATAAATGAGACCTAATGTGTCAATTCCATATGACAATTCTAATAGTGTTTCCAAAATATGTAAGATACGCAAGGGATGGTCATGGTATTATGTGCTGGCTCTCAGTGCTTAGTCCAGACAGACTACATAGTATAAGCTTTCAGCTAAGAGAACTAAGAATAACTAATTATATCTCCCATTTAGCTGCAATGAATTCTTTTTCTTTTCTCTCACCACAGAATTAACCAATCTGGTAACATGTCACAGCAATTATTTTCTCCCTTTAAAGTTATCTTTCCCATGAAAATGATATGTTACCAATTAGTGTGGAATTGCTGTCTCTTCTCTATTCCTATTTATATTTATTTATATGGTCAGTACCCTCTCATGCCTTAACAGATACTGTACCTGTCTAATGTACCTGTGAAAGACAACTTAGAAAAACATGACATTTTCTTCTCCAGTTCTGAAGTTAACTCTTTCCAGGAAAGGTTAACAGTCCAGCAGCCATCTTTGAGACAAAGCCTACTTCTCAGGTACATTACAGTGCCCACCCACCCCCCTTGTTGTGAGTTCCATGGGCAGGCAGAAATTTGAACCTATGTCTTCTGAGTTTTATGTGT
Organism: Furcifer pardalis; assembly: GCA_030440675.1. Classification (NCBI taxonomy): domain Eukaryota; kingdom Metazoa; phylum Chordata; class Lepidosauria; order Squamata; family Chamaeleonidae; genus Furcifer; species Furcifer pardalis. The sequence goes on along the minus strand of CP126890.1, from coordinate 171,827,605 downwards.
CCTTATTCAATTACAGACCAGGTCAGGGACCCAAAGTACTCAGCTAATAAATCTGTGCATTAAAATGGCAAATGAAATTGAATGTAGGCAAGCATAAAGTCATGTACCTACCATGAAAGAGAGTTAGAATGGAAAGAAAAAAGTACATCTGTACACAGTATTTAATTAGGCTAATCTTGAACAAGTCCTACCTGATTGCTTGGAACAGAATATGTCTGATTCATTTCCACTAGAGAAGTAAAAGTTTCCAGGAACAAGTCACTGAGAGTCTGATGAATTACCACATTGGCAGCATTACGAATGGGAGCATGGAGCTTCTCACACAGCTCTCCATATTCGGATGAATTTAGCCTGTGAAAGATGGAATCCTATCAGTGTAAAAATTAACAAGAGTTTTTTAAAAATATAAATATTCTGTGGAAAGATAAAGCAACTTAATATGCTACAGATCCTGGACTAATTTGATATGCAGAATAACAAACATTTTGTGGCCAATTAAGAAATTATGAAAATACTGTATACTGATAACAGAAAATGGGTTAAAATAGCGCTTTATAGCAGTGCATTATAAAGTTGTATCCAACTTGATTTGTGCCTCTTCTAATTGGAACTGTTTTATTTTCTCTGAGAAGATTGTTAGAAAACAAGAACTATCATCTACTACCCAGAACACAAAAATGATTAAGGGTACAATCCTCTTACCAAAAGAGTTGGGAAATGAGGGGGGGTTAACAATAAACCAGATGAAACTGTGCTAAATCCAAAACCTTCTCATGCTAGCAATGTTACTTAGTGTTATACACTTCATGGCTGATACAAGTGTTTGCTGGCTGGATAACTCAACATGAAACCACTGTCGGGAGATTTTATTCCCAACAGTGCCTTGTACAAGAGCCAGACTGTGTAGTCTTGGACAAGCTACATACTCTCAGATTACCTTCAGGAGAAGAGAATGGTGAAACATTTCTGAGTACAGTATACCTAGAAAACTCTAGTTATCATTTGTTAGCATTGATTTGACAACATACTGCTACTACAGTACTAATGATGATGATGAACTGTGATTGTTGTTAAGAATAGCTACTATTAAGAATAGCTGCCATCATCATCATCAACAACAAAGAGATGCTTGGATCTGCCTTGCCTTGGCTCTACCATATCTACCTGGGTGATCCATTTATTAGCAACAATTTATGGCAGTGAGTTATCTGATGTAACTTAAGCACAAACAAATCATTAATGGATTCTGGTAATTGTTTTAGTTGTTCATAGTATCCTCTTCATTGGTAGATAGGCAACACAATGCAATTCTCTTTCTTATTCTTGCTACTGACAGCAATCACCAAATTTACAACTTATTTTGCTATAACCACCTATGGTAGTGGTCCAGGTTACTTGAGAGACCGCATCGTCCCAAGGACATCTACCTGGCCCACCAGAGCGGACCAGAGAGGCTCTCTGGTTGCGTCATCAGCCAGAGAGGCGCATCTCTCTGGCACTAGAAGGAGGGCCTTCTCGGTGTCCGCTCCGGCCCTGTGGAACCTCCTCCCGCTAGAGCTACACCTGCAGACGGAGTTGCTGTCCTTTAGGAAAGGAGTGAAAACCTGGCTGGCAGGTCTGGTCTGGGGTTCAATTTCCCCAGCCAGTTGGATGGTTTGACCCCCAGTACGTCCAGGTTATAATACCTAGCTTTTAATTAAGTTTTTAAGCTTTTTAAAGTTTTTAATTTTTTAAGTGTTTTTAAAATTGTTGGAAATCCCCCTGGGTCCCTTCCGGGAGGAGGGCGATAAACAAATATATATATATTTAAAAAAATATGTTACTAAGGTTCTATTTCTAGAAAGTTTGTTCTAGCCATAAAATACTTAAGTTAGTTTGCTATAAAATACATTCCTTACATCACTATGCTACTACTGTATAATTAAATCCCATCCCCCTTGACAGTATGTGCAAGCATCCATCAAACTGAAAATGTATTCTATTTTACCAGATATCGAATGGTTTCACACTCGGATTAACACTGGCAACACGGATTGTGAGGAACTGTGCAGGCAGATTTGAGTCTGGTAGAAGTTCATGCTGTCTGGAGTTCACCACTGTTAGATGGATGTCCTGCTGCTGGGCAATGTGTAAACTATACGTAGTCACTTTCATGATCCAGGTGTCTGTAATAATTACACGTGCTCCTGGGGCGCCAGTAGCAAACTTGTCAATCCTTCTGAATTCTGTATTGATAGAAGAAGCCACTGCCCTCCAGCCTGACTGTGGGAGGGCATAAAGGGAAATGGTTTTGACCAGAGGATGATTTCTCCAACCACTCCGTGACCAGTAATATGCTAGGGTGCCAACAACGGTCGGAGCAAGGACAGCCAACAAGGCGGTGATTTTCCAACCTTCAGGGGCCTGGTAAAAACTGCACAATTGTTTCTCGGGGGCGGCAAAACACATGCCAACATAATAGCCTGCAAAAGGGATAGGAAAATGATTTTAGAGAGTGAGGCAAACATTATATGTAGATGCACTGCTTAGACTTCCAAATCCAGCTGGCAAGAGGAACTTACAAGGCACAGAGCAGATTACATGCCACAGAAATGGTAATACATACACTTTGCTCCTCACCTGCAACACCATCTCTCTCTCATGACTGTGGCTTGCAGAACCAGAGGAGGGCGTGGGATTACAGAACCCACTCTTGAACCACGAGAGATCCATGCAAGCAAAAAACAACAACAAAATATTGTGGCTCTCTTGTATTTAAATGCGAGCTTTCGTGGATCAAGTAACTCACATTAAAATACAGGAGTTAGTATTTAAGGTGCTACTACAATTTTTGTGTTTTGTTTACTCCCTGATATGCTTGCACAGACTAACATAGCTACCACTTCCAAAGGAATTAAGTCTTTAAGGTGCCACGTTTTTGTCTTTTTCTATTTTGTTTTATTTACTCTCTGATATCACTTTTCAGTCTTCAGGTTCTACCAATTAAAAAAAATCTTAATGGGGAACACAGAAAGAGCCCATTGTAATACTGTTTTTGAACCACAATCAGGCATACCATGGCAACTGGAAACTTGTGCTGCAAAAATTCTCACTAGGTCAGGTGAAAAGAACTGCGGAATGAAGCCGCCAAAAGTTGGCTTCATTGTGGCACTTTCACGCCTAGCGGCTCAGTGGCTCAGACGTCCGCTTTGTTAGCTGGAAGGCCGGCAAGTCAGCAGTTCGAGGCCCAGGTACTGCATGACCGATTGAGCTCCCGTCTCTGTCCCAGCTCTTGCGGGCATGAACGGAGCCTCATTTGGGCGTCCCCTGAGTGGGTTTCTTCTGCAAAAAACCCTTTCAACCCAGAATAATTTCTGACACGAAATTAATATTACAGAAGAAAACAGGTGCCAGTTTTTTCCCAGGGAAAAAGATGCAGGGATGCGGCACTGCGGGGGGCGGGGCGGCGGCACTTGGGCAACTTTCCACCAGACACCGACCAACCGAGCGTACACAAGGCTTTCCTTTCCCCCCCTTCCCGCTCCCTAATCCGGCCCTTGGCCAGGGGTGGGGTGTCAAAAATTTTACTACCCCACCGTGATATCATCAAAATGTGGGCGGAGCTAACATGACATCATGGGCGGGGCCAAAGAAAAAAATAAAATAAGAATAAGCACACACACACCCCTCAACCCACCCACCCACAACACAAACCTGTAAATAAATAAATAAATAAAATAAAAATTACATTAAAATATACCCACTCACCCAAACAGGGGAGCAGGCTATAGGGAGCTTCAGGCTAGCAGCTTCTCTTCCTCCTCCCCGCTTGAGAGGACAGCAAGGAGGCCGTGCATACGCGCCAAGCACTGTAGGCATGCATGCACACCAAGTGCTTGGCATGCATGCGCAGTGGGGGAACCAGTGAAAAGGTCAGCCCCGAAGGTGGTTCCCCCCAAAAGCTGCTACCGGTTCTCCGGGGCACTGGGAAAAGTTACTACCGGTTCTGGCGAACCGGTGAGAACCTGTTACGTCCCATATTGGCTCCTGAGGGCCCAGGGGCCCCTGAGGGGACCGGTGGCCCTTCTTCTCCCTGCCTGCCTGCCGGGGGCTCACCGAGAGGGAGAAGGGAGTGGGCCAGAAGGGTGCTGGTGCCCCGCCGCAGGTGGTACTGGACGAAGGCCACGTCCTCGCTGCCCAGCCAGCCCCCCAGCAGGTTTTGCACCGTCAGGCCGGCCAAGTGGAACTCGGTGGGCGGGAAGACGAAGCACACGGCCAGCACCACGTAGGCCAGCGTGAACGTGGCCGCGGGGCTCTCCATGTGGGTCTCCGCAGCAGGGGGCTGCTTTTCTGCTCAGCCCCGCAGGCTCAGGTCCGGCCCGGGATGTCCCGCACGGCACCCTGGGAATGGTAGTCCAACGTCCCGGGGTTCTGGACGCCCATCCCCACCCGCCGCACCCTTTAGTCCTTCAGGCCCCGGGACGGAAGCGGCGGCGCCCGCAAGTTGCTGGATCTCGGCGGTCGTTTCGGCAGGAAGCGAAGAGACGGTCCGAATTGCTGCGGCCGGACAAACTTCCCTACCCTGAGCGGAGGAGGATTATCGATCACAGTTCCAATGGAATTCCATAATCAATACAGTCCAAGCAGCAACAAGGATCAATGGGGAACTCAACCATCCACGCTGCACACATCAGATTTGGCCCTGAGCGCGTCTCTGCAGCAGAGTATGCTGCTCCGGTACCGTATGGAGCACATCCGCACACACCCAAGAAGTTGACACCACTGTAAATGAAGCCATGCGTATAGTAAAAGAATGCCTCACAGAGCCAGTGCTGCCTGTTTGCAGATGTATACCTGGCCCTATGGCAGGCATGACTAGATTGCCCATGACGTAGGCTCTGGTTGAGGAGGATGGTGGAGGACAGGAGTCTGGCGGACAATGGTCCGTGGGGTCAGGAAGGGTCGGAATCAACTGTGAGACTGAACAACAAGTTCTTATTTTTCCTCGTGGAGCCAAACTTTTTCATTTGCCATTTAATGCGCATCAAAAAGCAGCGGGAGAAACTGAGACGGATCCAGAGCAGGAGATCCGCTCCCGGGAGTTCACCTACACTAGTTTAGTGTCCGACTGAACAGCGTTCCGTGCACTTCGGTCTGCAGAACACAGACAACGCCGTCTCTTTGAGAGATGAGCACTAAACGCTAGTGTCGGATACGACTGGCTTTCGAGCAAGGGTGACCTTTACCAAAACGCTTCAGCCCCGGGTGGTCAATTATAAACACTCAGCAGCTGTTAAAGATTTCCCCCCTAGTATCCGAGTGAGGAAGCCACGTGTCTGGAGCAAACTACATTTCCCAGGGCACTCCATTCGGACGCATGCGCAGTACACCGACCTGGCTCGCCCCTCCCAGAAACGCCTGCTCACCCTTTAAGCCCTCTGACGTCATCGGCCGCGCTTCTCTCTATTGGTGGGAACGAACTAACGTTGGGGTTTGAAAACCGTAGAGGCTGAGTTTGAACGCGGGGCGTCTGTTGCTGCCTTTGAAGCGGAAAAGGTGCCGGGCGCGCGCCTGGAGGCTCGTGCGAGGCAGGTAAGGAAGGAGGAGGAGGGGGGTCGCCGGCCTCTCCCCAGGGCCAAGTGGCCGCTTGCTGTCCGGAGACCGCAGGGCGCGGAGGGCTTCGAGGAAGGAAGGAAGCCCGGTTGTTTTTCCGCTAAGGCAAAGCAATCACACTTCCATAGTGCACTTTAGTGTACTCTCTGGGCGACTCATAAGTTTAATTAGCATTTGGCCCCCAACATGCTGGGGACTCATTTTACCGGCCTGGGAAGGATGAAAGGCTGAGTCAACCTTGAGTCCCGGTCAGGATCGAACTCATAACCTTTGGGCTGCAGTACAACAGTTTAACCACTGCGCCGCCAGGGCTCCTCCCGCGTAACGGGGCGGTTCCGTTCCTTGGCGGCTTCACTCTCAGAAAGCGGAGCGGAGGGTGGGCTACTATTCCCAATTTGGGAAGTCCAGGGAAAGAAGTGGGGGAGCAATCAACGAGCCTTTTGGAGTGTATTATTATTATTATTATTATTATTATTATTATTATTATTATTATTATTATTATTATTATTATTATTATTAAACCTTTATTGCCATTAAAAAAGGAGGCAAAAGAGAAGAATTAACAAAATGTCCACATAGCTGACCGTAATCTACACAACCATAGCTGACCATAGCTTACACAACACAATACTGTATTAAGAATTATGCCTTCCATGTTAACTACTTTATCTAGAAACTGAGCGTGTTTGTAATTAATTAGGTGTATTAGAATTATAAACCCAAAGAGTTATTTTCTAAATGCAATTCCTGATCCTTCTGCTCTGGCTGCACTGGTCTAGACTCTAGATTAACATGTGTAGAAGATCCTTACCAACAACAAATATCTTATGTGTAGCCACTTTTCTTAAATACTTAGTATCGAATAACACTAAAATCGCATAACATTAAGGAATCTGGGGGGAAGAATTGCATCAGATAACATTAAGATCCTATGGGATGCTTCAGATAACAACCACTAAAGCCTGTGTGGTTACAATGTATCTCTATGGATCCCATAGGATTTTAACATGCATCGGATAACACTAAAAATCATATAACACCAAGACTTGTGGAACCAGGTTTTAGTGTTATATGAGGTTTTACTGTACAGTAATAACTCGCATAACGAATTTAATTTGGTATGCGAGGTCGCTCGCTATGTGCAACAAACAAAATTCCTATGGAAAAACTCGCATAACGAGCGTTTCAAAGGAGATAACTCGCATAGTGAAAAAATTCTCTATGCGAGTTTTTCCCATAGAAACGCTCGTTATGCGAGTTCCATAGGGAAAGTCCGACTCACATAACGAAGATTTTCATTATGCGAGTCAGAGTGCTTAGCAAAAAAACAGCTCGTTATGCGAGGTTTGACTGTACGCTCTCGAGCATTGAGCTGCATCTCTCATCCTGTGAACAAAGTTTTCATCATGAATTACTGTATATAAGATTAGTGCTCCTTAGGATTTGTCTCACTTCATCTGCTACAGAGAGCCTGAGGTGCTAATTTCAGCTTCTCCTTCCCTGTTTCCCTGCCTAAGCAGAGCCCTTTGCTGGCTTCCTCCAAAGCTGCTATATACAAATTTTGATTAATTTTTTTAAAGCTATAGATACACAATTAATAATACCTACTTTGTAGGGCAAGGCAATACAAGTAATACCTCATATAACATTAGTATCGAATAACACTAAAATCGCATAACATTAAGGAATCTGGGGGGAAGAATTGCATCAGATAACATTAAGATCCTATGGGATGCTTCAGATAACAACCGCTAAAGCCTGTGTGGTTACAATGTATATCTATGGATCCCATAGGATTTTAACATGCATCAGATAACACTAAAAATCGTATAACACCAAGACTTGTGGAACCAGGTTTTAGTGTTATATGAGGTTTTACTGTACTTATGTTGCAGAAGAGGAACTAACTGAAATGCTGGTATCCTAAAGCAAAAAATGAACATTTGCTGTTCAGAGATTTGGTTTAGAAACATCCAGCCTTACACCTCAGTCTTTAAGCCCTTCTTTGAAATTACAGTAATATCCCGTATAACGCGAGTACCTAATAGCGTGAAAACCGAATAACGCGACAAGATTTTCGGGAAAATCTTGTATCGAAGAATGCGATTTTCACGTTATTCGATACAAGCGTATGCGGGGGGGGGCAGTTGGATTGGGTAGAACATCTACCCAAACCAACCCAGCGCCCGCCCCCACGATGTTTGGAAAGGGTACGGGGATCCTTACCCTTTCGAAACTTCGAGTTGCGAAAGGGTAAAGATCCTTACACTTTTTGAACTTCGGGCGTGCGCGCGCGGTGTGGCGCCGGTGAGAGGAGGATGCGAGGGACCCTCCCACATCCTCCCGTGTCATTGCCGCCGCGCCACGCAACCCTCCAAGCCGCCTGAAGTTCCAAAAGGGTAAAGATCCTTACACTTTCGGAACTTCGGGCGTGCGTGCGCGTGTCGTTCGGGGTTAGGGCAGGGGATGGGGGTCTTTCCCGTACCTTGCCCTAACCTCGAACGACACGCGATCGCGTGCCTACCCGGGGGGGGGGGATGCCGAGCCTTGCCTCGGCGTGGTTTGTCCCTGACGTCAGGGCTTTTTTTTAGCATTGTTTGGTCAATGTATCGAACAACGTTAAAAACCGAACAACGTCATGACTTGTGGAACCATGTCATCACGTTGTTCGGGGTTCTATTGTATCTTGCCTCGTATAGTAAGTTACAACTGGAATAGTCTCATTTAGCCAAATGGAGTAGACCAGGAGTTCTCAACCTTTTAAAGACTGGGGGGGGGGGGGAGTTGTCATGCTCCCTCAGACAGCTTCTGGGGCCAGACAGCCATGTTGCCTTTCCTCCACCACATGGCACTTCCTGGTGTGATGGAGGCAGTGGGGAGGGGGCACATGAACTGGTGCTGGGGGCTGGGGCCTGCAGGTGGAGAATCCCATACAGCCATTTATTTATTTTTTTGGAATAGTAGCTGTGTTAGTCTGTGGTTCAGACAGATCAGACACCAGAATGGGCTTTCTCAGACCCTTTGAGATTGAAAAGGAGGCATTTAGAGATAATCTACTGTTGCTGGTGTCTAAACTTTACTACCCCACCTTGACGTCATCACAGTGTGGGCAGAGCTAATGTCATGGGCGGAGCCAATGTCACTCACTCACAACACAAACCCGTAAATAAATAAATACATTAAAATACAAACACCCACCCCAAACACAAATGAACCAGAGCTTTTAAACCAGAACTTAAAGCTTATTCTGGCAAATCTTTCTCACACTAGGTCAGATGGAGGGAACTACAGAATGAACTCACCACAAGATAGCTTCATTTTGGCACTTTTCAACTTTTCAACAGTTAAAGAAGTTTTAAGTCTTTGCCTAACCAGTTCTCTAGGATAATATGCCTTAATGTAAATGTAAAACAGCTGTACCTCCTTAAGGGTTCTCCAATTGGAACAGCAGTTGGAGCAGCACAGGTGTAGCTTATTGATGAGGTAACTCCAAGACTTTGCTTAAAAACCCCAAGCCAGGCCACCAGCCCTTTTTAGGAACTGTGGTAGTACGTCAATATAGGTAAAGGTATTGAACACACATTAAAATACACACAGACAAACCACATCCAAAGGAGAGTCACTTACCCTAGGGAGCTTCAGGCTAGCAGCTTTTCTTCCTCCTCCCTGATTGCGAGGACAGCAAGGAGGCCGTGCATACGTGACAAGCACTGTAGGCGTGCATGCACACCAAGTGCTTGGCACGTATGCAAAGTGGGGGAACCAGTGAAAAGGTCAGCCCCGAAGGTGGCTCCCCCCAAAAGCTGCTACCGGTTCTTAGGGACACTGGGGAAAGTTACTACCGGTTCTGGTGATGACCTGTTACATCCCATCACTGGGGAAGCTGTATTGTTTTGCTTGCTTGTCTGTCATTTTGCTTGAACACCCCCTTTTCCATTTGACCCCTTCATTTGGGGCATAAAAACCATGCCTGTAAGTTTCACTCCTTGTCTGAAGAAGTGGACTTGATCCATGAAATCTAACAATAAAAATATAGCAGTTAGCCTTTAAAGTGCTACAGTGTTTTTTGTTTTGTTTATTTATTTTGTGTTGTTGTTTTTCTGATATACCATACAGCCAGTGACTCAACGCCGAATGTTGGGTGGCGGTAAACAACCTGACTCCCCAAAGGGGGCAACGCCTACGGGGAGATGAGCCCCTTTAGGTGGGGTGATGGTCCCCTCAGTTTAGGAAATGCCACTGGAAAACATATTGGGCCCAACGGCAAAATGAGCAGAGGAGGAGCCACTTCACTCTTCTGATTCCCAGTGGTCATAGAGGCGAAGAAGCCATGCCAGATGGTCTGGCTGTGAAGGCACATCTTGTCCATATCTTCAAGGCTGTTGGCAGTCCATAGCAGTCTGGGTTTTTAATCCTGGATGTCTAATTTAATAAATGCTGCAGGAAATGGCTCCGTGATCACAGCGTGTGGGCCACTTCATGGCAAGCTTGGATCCACCTTACACAAATTCACACCTGTAGCACTTTTCCTGGTAAAAATGACACTAAGGTAAAAGGTATGCTTGGATATGAGTAGCAGCCGACGATGAGACCCATTGAATCAGTGGGGATCTGGGCTTTTTAAAATCATGTCAGAACCACACAAAGGTGCTTTCTGGGTTGAAAGGATTTTTGCTGGAGAAACTCCGCTCAGGGGACACCCGAATGAGGCTCCTTTTGTGTCCCCAAGATCTTTTCCCACCAAAGAGGTCCCTGTTTATCTACTTGCAAATTCTTGCTTTCAAATTGCTAGATTGGCAGGAGCTGGGACAGAGACAGGCGCTCATTCCGTCATGCAGTACTCGGGTCTTGAACTGCTGATTTGGTGACCTTCTAGCTAACAATGCGAGCCTAACCACTGAGCCACTGCAGTCCCTTTAGGGATCTGGTGCATCAAGTCCTATATAACTTGCATTTGATTAAAACAGGCCTGCTCTAGTTGTGAATTATTACACTAAACAACAGAATTTCGGCCATTATAAGGAACAGAGCAGAATGAGAGAGAGAGAAAATAAATGGTAGCACTTCAGTTAGCTTAATTTCTTTAATCACATATTTTTATATGAAATACCCCGCCTCCGCATTGATACAATGTTCCTTTTTCATAGCCATAGCACAGTAGCGGCTAACCTATGGCACTTGTGCCAGAGGTAGCACTCTGTGCTCTCTCTGTGGGCACCCCTGCAGCCACCCCAGCACAAAGTTTGTTTCGCCCCTCTGCCCGGCAGCCCAATGGGAGCATTTCCTCCTCCCCCCAGCACAGAGTTCACCCCACCCCTCTACCAAGCAGCCCAATGGGATCGTTTCTTTCCTCTCCTGTTGCTGTGTTGGCACTTTGTGAAAAATAAGTGGGTTTTGGGTTGCGGTTCAGGCACTCTGTCTCTAAAAGCTTCGCTATCACTGCCATAGCATAATCTTGTCCAAAATTAATGAGGTCTAGGAGAAGTTATGTGGTATCTTTGCACCATCCTTTTGCCCCATGATCAGAAGTCAAGTTTGCAATGTGGGAACTAGCTAGGGCCCATAAATACTGGGGGCAATCTAATTCTAAAATATATTTTTAAAGCCAGTATAATTAATAGGAAATGTGTTTCAGTAGAACTATTCTGTTTTTTAACTCCACACTTGGAAAATTTAGAAAGCTGTTATTAAGCAAGAATAGGAACTCTATGAATTACAGGTTGTGTTCTCTATGAGTCTGGGCTGGGGCCAATAGAGGTTAGGGCCCAAGAATATCTTGAAGACCCCAGATTCATTTCACCTGCTGTGAAGGTTTGCTACCTACCAGACAGACTCATCTGTTGTTTTTCATTTCTAGAATGAGTCTGCAGGCTTTGATGAGAGAAAATATGACAGATGATATTTTATCTGAAAGTTGTCCAGTTCTCTTCATGTCTCCAGAGGCTGCAGGCAGGCCTTCCATTCTTCGCCCATCACAGAAAGAAAATGTGCCACCCAAAGGAATAGTGAAGCCAATGAAGGTCAGTAAAATGCACTCTTTATGTGTGTGTTCATAGTAGCCCATAGGGTTTCCACAGTACAGCTGTAATGTGGTGTTTGTGTCAGGAAATATTGAAGTGTTTGACGAGATAAAATGACACTGACCTGTGCACTGACGAGTCTTAGTGATGGAGAAATGTGTTGTTGTTTTTAAAATTACAAAGGTTATGCTGAAGGAATGGAACAGCCCAAATACAGTGGAACCTCATACAACAAAATCGTATAACAATTAGGTTTTTGGGGGGAGATGGTGTCCCACATAACAATTTTCCCTATGGAAAAAATCGTACAACATTTTTTCAGTGGGAAAAACCACCTAGCGAAAAAAATTGTTGTATGATGCATCCCATAGGGAAAATCGATATACGATGCATGCATCATGTAGCAATTGTTTCATACAACAACGAGCTCCATGGAACAGATTAAAATTGTTGTATGAGGTACCACTGTATTTTGATATTTAGCAGTACAGTGGTACCTCGCTTAAAGAGCATAATGTGTTCCGCGGGATTGCTCTTTATATAAGCGAGTTTGCTCTTTAAGCGAAACACCTTTGTAAGTGACCAATTGTGACTTCTGGGAGGGGGGATTATGAATCCCGATTTATTTGTTAAGCAAGTTTTTTGGTTGGTTTTATTTGTTAGGTGAGGCGACCATTCAGAGAAAATTCTGCTCTTTAAGCAAGTTACTCTCTAAGTGAGGCGCTCTATGCGAGGTTTAACTGTATAATGATAATGGAACATAGCTAGATGGTGATATACCACTTATTATCCATCCTTTCCCCCATAGGTTTTCCCCTACTACTGAAGAAAATCTCACTTTGTAGCAAAGTTCCTTTACTGCAAAGTATTGAAGATGTAAAAGAAAACATCTCCCTTTATGGCACCCAGAATAAGAAATGTCCTGCCCTGAGAGATGTAACTGATTCTCAATTTGCTAATGCTCTTTCACAGTTTTAAGATGCATACAGGCAGGTTTTACTTCCGCTTCCGGGAGTAACAAGGGCTTCGTGGGCTGGGTGACTTGGCGTCAGGGGCCGAATCCGTCCCATGGGCCATAGTTTGGGCACCCCTGGTCTAGCACTTTTAAAATATTTCTTGTTTCAGTTATTGTTCAGGGTCAAAATACCAAACTGTATTCTAGCTGTACGCTTGATTTTATTTTAGCTTTGTGGGTCTTTAAGAAGCTTTCTCTCCTCAGGTAACTTTTCAAACACCAATGCGGGATCCCCAGAGTCGCAGAATCTTGAGTCCAGATATAAGAAGAAATCCAGACCTTCCTCTTATAGGAGATAACTTTGGAGAAGTTCCAGAGGATCTTGCCTTGTCTGCATATAGTGATTTGTGAGTAAAGCAGTCTGACATTACAGAGACAATAAGAGGGCTACTAATAAAAAAAAAACCAAGTGAGACTCTCTTACAACTGTTTTTTCTAATTCTTTACATCTGTGTTGGGTGACTTTTTCTCCCTGGAATATGGTGGTTGGAATTTAGACAGGTGTCTGTTCTATCTCTCCAAAATTACAAGCAGAAACAGTGACCATTACCTCTCCGAATGAGTGCCATGGAACTTTATCTTTTTTCTGGCTTAAGGGTCTGTAAAACATATATTAGCCCAAGACTTTTGTAGACAAGTGTGTTGCTATTTGTCATCCTGGACATCAAATAGGCAATGTTATTGTAACGCTACAGCAGCTGTTCTCTCTGGTAGAAAAAAGCAAAATCTTCCTTATTTAGCCTCATTGACTGTCATTCCTTTCTCAAATGCTATTGATAAATAATAAATGCTTATTCTTATCAAGTGATTTGACTTCCATCCAGTGTAACCTTTGAACAAGGACATTTTGAGGACTAAATTCAGTTTTGTACAAGTCTTAAGAGTCACTCATGTTCAAGTGGGAGATAGGACAAAAGGCAAAAGTGTAGGACCAAAAATACTAGCAAAGTTTTGCTTAAAACTTGTAAAGCTTGATCGTGGCCATCTGGGACCTGTCGTCACAAGTCATATCTGGGCCGGAGTTTCCTTGCCTTTGATTTCAAGGTACAGTAATACCTCGGATAACGTTTACCTCGGATAACGCTAAAATCGCATAACGTTAAGTAATCGGGGGAGGAGAATTGGATCGAATAACGTTAAGGTCCTATGGGATGGATCGGATAACAACCGCTAAAGCCTGTGCGGTTACAATGTATCTCTATGGAGCTTTAACGTTATCCGGTCCATCCCATAGGATTTTAACATGGATCGGATAACACTAAAAATCGGATAACACCAAGACTTGTGGAACCAAGTCTTAGCGTTATCCGAGGTATTACTGTATCTGGAATCACTGGTGATCTTGGATACACAATTGATGGTCTGTGATGTTCAGAAAGGCTTGCCTGCTACTAAATTTGGGGCTTGTTTGTTTTCAGTACAATATCAGGATCAGTTCATTTTATCAGGTGTTTTAAGATGATTTAGTTCTGCTGAGCTGATACTTTGTATGTGCATAAATATCCTCATTCTGCTTTTGGAAGTAGAGTGGTACTATGTTTGGTTTTATCCTGTTTTGATTTGGAGAAATTTTGTTTGTATGAGTTTTAATTTCTACTTTAAGAAATAAGGCATGGCTAACTGGCAGTATGTAAAAGGCATGAATATACAGTAAAACCCTGGATTACGACGGAGGTCTACTCCAACAGCCTCAGTTGTAACCTGGAAAAAATTGTAACCAGAAACATCCATAGGAATGCATTGGAAAATTAAAAAATGGTCCTGAATTGATCGTTGTAAACCGGGACAGCATTTGCATAGGATTTTCCATTGTAAACCGGAGCAAACATAAACTGCTGCGGTTGTAACCTGGGGTTTTACTGTATACAGTAAGTAGTTATAGTATTGCTGTTGCATACAGTCAGTTCACCTGACTATAGAGACACAGTTTCTTCTTATGCCATATCTGTTTCCGAATAATGGCGATCAGCCATGAAGACTGTCCTGCAAATATAATGCAGTGGCCTTTCATCTGCCTTCCGCATCACAACATGACCCCCACAGTACCCCTGATCCAGTTCCACAAGTCACTTTCTGGTCTTGAGTCCTTTTGGCACGCAAAGTCCTCATCAGCCCCAGGCTAGTATTGATGAACTGCTGTCCTCTATCAAGATGGATTCAAGTGGGATTTAATCCACTTGGGGACCATCACCCTTCCCTGTGGACTTTGCCAAGGCCTCTAGTCCTCAGGGTTGTCAGGTTAGTTAATTGAGTCCCTGGCAGGGTCTACTCTATTACCATAGCAAGATAACCTGGCCAGATTGGCAGAGACAAAGCTTGGGAGTTTGATTCCTCGCTGTTCCTTCTGTAATGATAACCCATTTCTATGTACCCTAGACGACTCTGGAAAGAGTTATCATTAATCGAAATTGTGTTCATATCCCTTAATTAACACACAAACACTGGAAAATAAGTCCCATAGAGTTCCACTTTGCTTTCTTCCAGGGAAATATACCTAGAACGAAAATTTAATCATGCCCTAAAGAAAACTTACATGATTCTCTGCACCAGAATTTCCTAACCCTCTTTATCTGCAATACGTTGGAAATGCGTTGTACCCTGTTTCCCCCAAAATAGGGTGTATAAAAACCATGCCTGTAAGTTTCACTCCTTGTCTGAAGAAGTGGACTTGATCTACGAAAGCTAACAATAAAAATATAGCAGTTAGTCTTTCAAAGTGCTACAGTGTTTTTATTTTGTTTTGTTTTCTGATATGTATTTAGTTTGAGTGCCAGATATTGCCTTTGTTATTTCTCTTGTGCTTCAAAAGGCTAAATTAATTAACTAAAGATGACTTTAACTTTTCAATAGGAGGCAACAAACAATTACAGTGGAAGTTGGTACAGTAAAAGAAGAAACAGAGCAGAAGAACATTTCTGATTTTCCAGATGATATGCAAGAAAAAAGCAAAGGCGCGCACACTCCTGACTTTCCTGCTGCAAATGACGATGGTTTAATCATGAGTGCCAGTGATCTTTCAAATTCTCCAAAAGCTCAAAAAATAGCTCCCTCAAGAGTTTTCATTGAAGCAGAAGCAGGGGATGGAAATACTCTTTTATTTGATAAAAGCTATGTGTCTCAAACAGCTATTGAAGACATTCCACTTGAGGAAACTGGCTGCAGAGCAGAATCCTCTTTCTCCTCAGTGCCATTGTTAGATGTTGGTTTCACAGAGCAAATGTTAGATTCTGAGCAGGCTATAAAGCCAGCTTGTAACAGAGATTGCAAAACTGCACCTTTGTCTGTAGCAAACCTAGAAAGTCCTTCCTCGCAACATGTGCTAGAATCCTGTAACTGTAATTTCAGCTATGATGAAATAAAAGTGAAGGCTGACACAAGGACCAGTGCAGAAAGAGAAGGAAATTCTGCGTCCAGAGCATCTCATAACTTTAATTTTGATAAGCTCAACTCATTGGAAGATGATGCAAAAATACAGAATTCACCAGATCATGATGGACTCAGCACTGAGAAGCCAAATACCCAAGGGTGCACTTCTTCATCCAGAACAGACTCTGTCCAAGTACAGAAGTGTAGCCGACCTGATGAATTGAAGGCTGCAGAAATGACTGAAATACTGTAAGTATTCTTCAAGAGGTAGTCTGTCGCTAGAGAAACATTTTAAAAATTATCAGACCTCTTTGGCATAAACTTCCATGGCCTCTGGCCCACTTCCTTGGATGGTGGATACAGAAATGCAAGGCTTACAAGTAGTAGAACAATCCTAACGGGTTTTTTTTAAAAAAAGTATAAAGCAATGCTTGCAGTAGACACAAATCTACATGAGTGGATTGATTAACATATTTAGTTAGATAAGAATCTGTTCTGCTCTTCAAGATTTTATTTCTTATGAGTACATGATTGTAGGCGTCACCCATATATATAAAAATAAAATAAATATTTTTTTAATTAAACATTTTAAAAAAGATTTAAATAAAAAACATACAAATAAATCTTATAACCCCAAAGCTTACATTACAAAAAGAAGATACCTATACTGTACATATATAGTGAATACCCAACACCTTGGAGATTTTTCCTTTTATTTAGAGTTTTTAACTGTCTATTGTATGTCGGTTGTGATCCGCCCTGAGTCGGTTGTGCAAGTAGGGCGGAATATAAATTTAATTAAATAAAAATAAATAAACCAGTTGTTCATTTATACATATCTTACCCCCTATTTCCTAAATCTCGTATGTTCTTGACACAGCTTAACTCGTTTTGACTTGTTAGACACGTAGTCAATAAATTTCCATAAATTCAATTTTCTTTGTAACAAGTTTTGTAATTTTAATTTGTATTTCAGCTTACTGTTTATAGTCATATTCCACCATTCTTTATACTATTCCTCCAATCCAAAATATCATTTTCCAAACCCATTTTCCAATATCACAGCTGTGATAAGATAAGATCTTATGTTTTTCCATGTTTATACTTCCCAGTTCCATTAGTAAGGCAGTCCTGGGGCACATTTGTAATCTAAGTGACACTATTTGATTAATTTCATCAAAAAAAACTAAATGTTTTAATCCCATCTAGAGCCTCAACTGGTTCTTTAACATTTGCAACCCTTGGTAACCATAGAAGCATTCCCCTCTCTCTCTATCTCTAAGTATACAGTAATACCTCGGTTAACGTTTACCTTGGATAACACTAAAATCGCATAATGTTAAGTAATCTGGGGAGGAGAATTGGATCGAATAACGTTAAGGTCCTATGGGATGGATCGGATAACAACCGCTAAAGCCTGTGCGGTTACAATGTAGCTCTATGGAGCTTTAACGTTATCCGATCCATCCCATAGGATTTTAACATGGATCGGATAACACTAAAAAATCGGATAACACCAAGACTTGTGGAACCAAGTCTTAGCGTTATCCAAGGTATTACTGTATGTCCCCTGTATAAATTTACAGTAATATCTCGGAGAACGACTGCATCAGATAACACTAACATCAGCGTTATCCAATGCAGTTGTTCTTAGCAGCAGGGTGGCTGGAAAGCTGAATGGGGTTCTCCGTTCAGCTTCCCAGCCACCCTGCAGCTGCGGAGGCAGGGGTGGGGTGGCTGGAAAGCTGACGGGGAGTCCCCGTCAGCTTCCCCAGCCACCCTGCAGCTGTGGATCGGGTCTTCCGATCTCCCTAGAGGCGGCAGGGTGGTCAGGGAGCCCGAAATGGGTAAAAAAGTCCTTTTTAAAAAACCATTTTGGGCTCTCTGACCCCCCTGCTGGCTCCAGGGAGGTCAGAAGACCCGATCCAAACTGTTTCCGAAGTTCCCCCACCTCCCTGGAGGCTGCAGCAAGCCAAAACGTCAGGATTCAAATCCCGACGTTCTGGCTTGCTGCAGCCTCCAGGGAAACAGGATGTTTTTTTTAACGTTGTGCGATCAATGCATCGCACAACGTTAAAAACCGGATAACGACGAGACTTAGGGAGCCAAGTCTCATCGTTATCCGAGGTACTACTGTATGTGCAAAAATTAATCATGAATTGCTTTAAACAAAGGGTAATTTGTTGTTAACATCATCCTTTTATTCCTACAGGAAAGAAATTGAGAAGGAGATTGTAACTGAAGACCAAGGAGAGCAACTTGTGGCTAAAGCAGAATCTCAAGCGGAATCTTCAAAGGTATTTTGTATATAGTCCCCTATGTTCAGGCTATGCATGCTTTGCCAAAAAATATATACGTGCATAATGCACATTTATTGTATTTGAGTCTTATACTCTATATGCCTTGTTGTATGTAGCTCAAACTGCTGCACAGGCAGCAATGCTCATTCATTTTAGCACAGGTGTCATTTCTCAGGCAAAGGTGAGACCAGGGCTTCATTCAGTTTGAACCTTGTTTTTTCTGAATGGAAAACTGAGATTCTAGGCATTCTGCAGAGAACATCCCATTTTGTACTTCTGGAATAAAGATTCTCACAGGAGTTTTCCATACAAGCAATCAGTGTCTGTTATTCAGATGCTAAAAGCTAGTGGTGTTGATGAAGATGATGAAGTGCCGCTAATGCTGGGGTTAATACAAAGTGGATAATCTTGGGGAAATCTTAAGAAACAGAGTTTGACTAGAAATGATTTTCTGCTACAATACCATTCTGAACCATGCCATTCTTATCAGGCGTGGTTAGGACTTAAATTGGAGACAACCAGATAGTACCAGGGATCTTTAGGTAGGATTAGGAAAGAATTCTGATGGAAACTTGGGGGGGGGGGGGGAGGAGCTGATAGATTTCATAATATCGCATTTTATAGATGGATTAAAGTTTCCGATGTTCTAAGCCAGGGGTGCCCAAACTTTTCGGGCTGCGGTGGTTCCTCTCACATGGGAGTAAAACACACGTGCGCAGAACGCTGCCATAAATGACCCACTGCTGTCGTAAATGTGTTTACAACAGCTGCGGATCATTTACAGCAGCATTCTGGGCATGCACGTTTTACTTCTGCTTCCGGGAGCGGGGATGGTGGCGCAGGCCGGATTAATTGGTGCCACGGGCCGTAGTTTAAGCAAACATCTGTTTAATGAAATAAGATTAATACATAATACTGTTGTCCCTGATGTTTAGTTGCTGTCTTTCTTATTCTTTAATGTGGAGATATAACTGGGGCTATTAATACAACTATTTATTTGTTAGATATATACACCTCTATTCCTCTCTGTCCCTTGTGAGTTCAAGGCAGCACAACTGGCTCTTTTTCAGCAATTACATCTTCAGAAAAACCTTGTGAAATAGGTCAGATTTACAGTAATTACCAGGCAGTCATTGAGTTAATTTCATCTCCCTGGTCCAGTCCAAGCAGTAACACAAGCAGTGGTGGGTTGTCAAAATTCCCACTACCCCACTGTGACGTCGTGAGCGTAGTCGATGTCATGATGTCATGGACAGAGTTTTAAAAAATAAAAAAAATGTCTGTGCATGCATCAAACCTCCGTTTGATGCATGCGCAGTTCTTTTTTTGTGTATGCATGTGTCAAACCTCTATTTGATGCATGTGCACTAAAAAATAGAACGGTGCATGCATCAAATGGAGGTGTGACACATGTGCAGTTCCTGCCCGGAAATACTTTTTGGAGGGGTACAGAGAGGCGACCGAACTGGGCGCCTGGGGGTTTACCACCCCCATCCCAGCAACCCCTCCTGATGAGGTGCTACCGGTTCAGGCGAACTGGTCCGAACCAGTAACATCCCATTACTGAACACAAGTGTTCGGGAGGATGAAGTGAACCTAGCGATGTATGCAGTTAACGTTTACCACCCTGCTCTACTCTTCTGAATATTTCCCCCCAAACTTTTCTTTGCTTCTTAGGTGGCTAAAAGCACTTTATCAGCTGAGATCTCAGGCCTAGCTAATGCATCCTTAAATGGGCAGTTGCTTGTAGATGACCAGGATCTTGTACCTTCCAGCATGATGGAAACAGCAGGGGATAAAATAAGCCAAGTGGATATAGAAAATGAAGAGTTCATGTCACCACTGGATGGTAAGAGGTTCCAAACCTTGGTTCCTGTTAAATTTCTCATTTGTTGTGCTGACCCAAGATTTCTGGGAGCTGTAGTCCAAGAACATTTAAAGACCCCCAAGGTTGGCAGCCTCTACTAGATGGTTTAACTAAGACTTATTCTATTTATATGAAGCACTTTGGGGCAAGAGTGACGTTTACCTTAGTTGAAGAGAAAACACCGTTATGATCCTTTCTGATGTCTTGGTCTGACTGAAAGGGGATACTGCTATCATCTGCAAAGGCAGCACTAGATAAAACCACATTGCATACAGCCAGATAACCAAGTAAGCTGCGTCCCATTAACTAAATGTGGACTTTCAAGCTTATCTGTTTTAACTATGGCCTCTTTAGGCTACAACCCTAAGTCAGTACATTGACTGATCCGTGCTTTGGGGAATTGGCTTAGGCTTCTGGGAATTGAAGTCCAAAAACCAAAGTTTGGGAAATCCTGCTCTAGCCATATGTATTGCTGGAATGTAAATTGTAACAGGTTTTGCCCAAGGTGATGCAGACATCCATTGAGTCCTATATCAGAAGAAAGGTGGCCTATCAAACAAACAAACAAAAACAGATTAATCAGTCCTCGGCTAAATTAATGTTTATTGTGTATTGTTTAAAACTCTTTTTAGGTGAGGATGAAGTTAACTTGTAATGCTTCAATTAATCAATTTAAGCAAAAGTTAGGAACAGCCTAAAATCTACATTGCAAATAGATGTCACTATACCTCATTTTCAGAAAAGATTACATCTGGCTAACTTTTATAGATACAGTCATACCTCGTATAATGAATTTAATTTGTTCTGCGAGGCTGCAGACTCATATAACAAATTTTTTGCTATGCGAGTCGGACTTTCCCTATGGAAAACCTCACATAACGAGCATTTCAAGGGGGGGGGGGACTCGCATAGCGAAAAGTTTCCCCATAGAAACGCTTGTTATGCGAGTTTTTCCATAGGGAAAAGTCTGACTCACATAGCGAAAAATTCGTTATGCGAGTCGGATCACTTAGTGAAAAACTTGCTCGTTATGTGAGTTTTTCGCTAAGCGAAACGCTCGTTATGCAAGGTTTGACTGTACTTTACTACAGAAATTCATTTTTATGTTCCGTTTTCTTTCCTTCTAGTTTTAGGAATGGACATAGAAGTAGACTACCTGGAGCAATTTGGAATGTCCTCAGTAAGTAACCTAGAACATGAATCAAATCTAGTGTTTTATACCATGGATTTATTTATCCAGTGCCAGTGTCACCTTTATCACCCTCGCTGCCTTGCAGTACATCACATGCGACAAAAATATGTTGGTCTTTTATTTGTTGTTTCTTATGAAACATGGGATTGCAGTGGTTTAATGGTTAAGATGCTGAACTTGACGACTGAAAAGTTGGCAGTTCAAGACCCGAGTACTGCACGACAGAATAAGCTCTTGTCTCTGTTCCAGCTCCAGCCAACCTAGCAGTTTGAAAGCAAGAAATTGGAAGTAGGTAAATAAGTACAGTTGTACCTCGCTTAAAGAGCATAATGCGTTCCACAGGATTGCTCTTTAAGCAAGTTTGCTCTTTAAGCGAAACACCATTGTAAGTGACTAGTTGGGGGGGGAATTGCGAACCCCGATTTATTTGTTAAGCGAGTTTTTGGTTGGTTTTATTTGTTAAGCGAAGCGAACATTCAAAGGAAATTCTGCTCTTTAAGCGAGGCACTCTTTATGCGAGGTTTGACAGTACTACTTTGGTGGGAAGGTAAATAGTGTTTGGTGCAGTCCATTGTCTAGTCATGCCTGCTGCGTGGCCACAGAAACATCTTCAGATGCGGACAGTGCAAGGGCTTTGGCTATAAACTGAGATGAACCCTAGAGTTGGATATGAGTGACTTTCGAGCAAGGGTGACCTTCTGAAAAAATGTACACAGAGGAGTGGAAAACTTCTGCAGCAAAACATTCAAACTTCATCTCACATTATTACATTATAGAGAGTTGTGTATATTTTTAAAAGTTGCATCTTTAGAGTTTGATGTCTGTTGCAGCAAGAAGCAAACCCCATTGTTCAATCCTGCCCTAGTGGTGCAGTGGTTAAACTGCTGTACTGCAAGCCAGAAGGCTGTGAGTTCGATCCTGACCAGGATCAAGATTGACTCACCCTTCTGAGGTCAGTAAAATGAATGCCCAGCATGTTGGGGCCAAAATGCTAATTAACTTGTCAGCTGCTATGGGGGGGGGGGGCAGTACAGAAGTGTGATTGCTATTGTTAGTCATTACGTTAAGACACATTACTGTTCTTTCTCTGCCCAGTCAACTCACTACCCAAGCTTCATGTTGTCAGAATAGCTCCCAGCCAGCTTCAGTCCAGCAAGGGAACAAAGCATTCATGGCAGGGAAAGGCAGCCTGAAAGGTGTTCATTTTATACATTTCTAAATTCTTTTCCCCGTAGTTTAAGGACTCTGTGCTGAGAAAGCAATCTCTTTACTTGAAGTTTGACCCTCTGCTCAGTGAAAGTCCTAAGAAAAATGGTCCCAATACTAATGAAGCCATGCCTATAATTCCTACAGCTCTTCAAAATGAGTAAGTATACATTTGCCGTGTTCATCAGTCTCAAAAGTATATACTGTACAGATTTGTTTCAGTATAGTTTCTTTTTAACAGACCACCCAAGGTAGTGGTTTCCGATGAAGTAAAAACATCTGAACACGAAGAAAAGCCACAGGGCCTTGATCTTCTTGGAACTTTCCCAGATGTGGTAAGTGGCATCTAGATATCTCTAGTGTCTCTCTGCAGAGCGTGACTGTCTGTAGAAGAGGCAGATTGACCTGGTTCAGGGATAATGCAGAATGAGCCTTGCAACTCTCGTGTCCTTTCCCTACCGTCCTTTCATACAGCAAGAGGAAACTGGGGGTGTTTCATTTTAAATTCAATGTCAAAACCATCCCAAAGTTGGGTGTTCTGTATGGCTTATCCAAAACAAATACCTGGATATATGTTTTATACGGTAAAGGTAAAGGATGTCCTTGCTCGAAAGCCAGTCGTATTCGAATCCAGGGTGTTCACCTCTGTTTAAGCCAAAGAACCGTGGACATGTGGCAGGCATAACTAAACACTGGAGTGCACGGAATGCTGTTTACCTTCCCACCAAAGTGGTCCCTGTTTATTTACTTGCAATTTCTTGCTTTCAAACCGCTCGGTTGGCAGGAGCTGGGACAGAGACAGGAGCTCATTCCATCATGCAGGTTTCAGGTCCCAAACTGCTAACTTTCCAGTCACCCAGTTCAGCTTCTTAACCACTAAGCCACCATAGTTTCATACAGTATCTGTAGGCAAATGGAGTATGAAATCTCACAATTGAACATGTACCGTACTACATTTCTTTCTGCAGACCAAAGCTCTTCCAGACATCCCAACTGGTAGTGATACTCCATTCTTTTCTCATGCTTTGTCTACGGAGCCTATTATAGATGTCTTAAAATACAGTCAGAAAGACATGGATGCTGCTGTAGAAAAAGCGAAGCAAGAGATGGATGCTGTTGTTAAAAGACTTATTTCTGAGGTAAGAACTTAGGAAGAAATATAGAATATGACACTATTCTACTTTTCTAAAGTTGTGTCCCCAGTCTGCTTCTCCCACCGGAAAGAAGGGCTTTTAGAATACAAATCACGTTTGCTTAGTTTGAAAAAATAGTTTTACATAATGAGTAGTAAGTAAAACTTCCACCTCTTGGATATACAGCCAAACCTCGCAGAAAGAGCTCCTCGCTTAAAGAGTAACTCACTTAAGGAGCAGAATTTTCTCTGAATGTTCGTGTCGCTTAACAAATAAAACCAACCAAAAACTCGCTTAACAAATAAATCGGGGTTTGCAATCCCTCCCCCACCAGAAGTCACAGTTGGTCACTTACAAAGGTGTTTCGCTTAAAGAGCAATCCTGTGGAACACATTATGCTCTTTAAGCGAGGTATAACTGTATTTCAATCCTTGCTCCTTTACCCTCTGACAAACAAGCTACATAGGGACTCGGTTATCTCAGTGTGCAGTACTCTGCAGATTTGGCAAAATTCTTGCATATAGACCTTGAATTAGGACTGTTAAGGACACATTTGTCAAAAAAAACCACCCAACCAAATCACTCTTATCCAATAGCTTGAACATCTTTCTTTCTTACTTACTTACTTACTTACTTACTTACTTACTACATTTATATCCCACCCATCTGGGATATTTTCCCAGTCTGAGCGACTTGCAGGATATTAAAAAGCTCTTTACAATTGAAAATTAGACAAAAATAATAATTACACTAAGTAAATTGTAAATGGCAACAAAAAGCAAAAATGATGTGCGGGCCCTCCAGTTAAAAAAAGCCCAACAACAGATAACACATCTTGGCAACGGAAAAAGTTAATCAAAACCTATTGCACGACTGTTGGCAGTATAGCCTTAAAAGCCTCTTTAAAGAGGAATGATTTTAGCAAATTTTAAAATAATCGATAGAGATGGAGCCTGGCGCAGCTCAACCAGTAGAGAGTTCCACAAAGTTGGAGCCACCACAGAGAAGGCTGTTCTCCGAGGCACTGCCTTTCTTGCTAATCTCGGGAGCTGTGCCATCTTCCTTTGTACCTTCAAGAATTTTGTTCCAGTGTAGCTTTTTACCTGATAGCATTTTACTTTGTCACAAATTCAGTTTCTCAGAACAAAGGCAGAGATTGTTCTGGGTTTTTAAATTTTATTTTCTAGTGCATTCACAAATGGAGTTATGACCAAATTGGAAGGCAGTCCCTTTAAAAATAGGATTTTGGATATAGCTGCTAAATCAGCCAGTCAGTTGCCAAAACAAAGGACATCCAGGATGGTGGAAGTTCTGGTCTATAGTGTACCTCCGTATAGTCTTCAGGATAACATAGCTGCCCCAAAAGCAATGGCATATCAGTCCAAAGAGCAGTTAATGAGAAAGAGTCCAAAACTATTCTTAAAAAGAGTGGCCCCGAGCAAAACCAATAGACATATACAGAGTAATCGTTCTTGCATGCAATGGGGGAAATTAATCAAGGGGGAATTAGGTTTATCCAAGAACTTTTCTAATTATCTTTAATTCTGGTCCATAAATACCAATTCTTGCTAAGCATTTGGAATCTCTTGGTTTAGGTACAGGAAAAGCAGCAAGAAGCTTTGGAATGGAAAAACAAGTATGAGAAATTTTATATTGAAAATAAAGAAATGGGGTAAGCACAACTACATACAATCAGATTTGGTATGTTAATGCTTTTTCATAGGAATAAATGGGGCTAAGCATGGAGATCTGGTTTGGTCTGTGTTCCAATTCAGTGCTGGAATTAAAACTCTATTCCACCCTGATGAGCAACCTAAACCTGGTTAAAACAATAGGCGTTTGAAGCAGTTGGGCTGCAATGTTATTTTTGTAACATTGACTATGTTGTTGTTTTTAAGACTAAAACAAATCAATATACACAAAACCAAATAAATTATATCATGATACAGTGCCTACCATTACCTTTGGGCCTGGATTTGATGGAGGGATAAGCTCATCTCCCATCTCATCTCCCATGATAACTTTAAGTGAAAATAACTGGCCATTTTACTGATATGAATTCCTAATTATTTTCTGGCTTTGTGTATGAAAATAAGATATTTATTTTCACTTCAGAAAGATTGTTGCAGAGTTTGAAGGCACCATAACACAAGTGATGGGTAAGTGCAGATAACAAATATATAATACTTTTTAAATGTATGGCTATGTTTGGTAGTGGGCATTGGGTGTTCTGTAGCATAAATATATGTACATGTTGGGTTTTGTATACTTTAAATGAGCCACTTTAAGCTCACTGGGAGAAAGATGGGTGTAAATGTAACAAGTTACAGCTGCTTACCCTGTTCGTCATGAAAACCTTTACCATAGACTAACTATTTGTACAGAGACATGTATTTTTGTTGATTTTCTAAAGGATGGGGAACCTGTTGTCTTCTTTATGATGTTAGACTATAATTCCCTTCACTCTAGATCTGTGTTTCCCAAATTCTGGTTCTTGGACTTCAATTCCCAGAAGCCTAAGTCAGTCCCCCAAAACACTGATCAGCCAATGTGCTGACTTAGGCTTCTGGGAATTGGAGTTCCCCTATAGGACATGGCCTCTGCGTTGATCTAGACCAGTGGTTCCCAATGAGTGGTACACGTACCCCCAGTGGTACGCGAGATTGCATCAAGGGGTATGCGCAGCAATCTCTTAACTAAAATATTAAATCCTTTAAAAACAATAATGCAATAACAATTGCCAAAAAATTATTCAATTTAATTAAACAATCAGTAGGTAAGTCAATCATATGCATCAAGCGCTTTCTCCCACGGCGGCGGTTTTTCCCGCGTCTCGCGTCACCCAATCGCGGCCGCCCCCGTTCCCGCCTATTTGCTCATCATTGTCAACGTGCACATTTGTCACATTAATGAAACATGTGTTCTCTGTCATTAGAATGTCTTTTGATGATAATAAGTATAAAATACACCTGATTTCATTTTTTATTTAACGTTCCTGCAATAAGGGGTACGCGATATTTAACATTCCTGCAATAAGGGGTAGGCAGGTTTGAGGCCTTTCTTGAAGTGGTACGTAGAAAAAACTGAACCACTGATCTAGACCCATAATGGCGAACCTTGGCACTCCAGATGTTCTTGGACTTTAATTCCCAGAAGCCCAAGCACCCTGTGAATCCACACGAATGGGTTTACTGCAATTCATCCGGCCTGCACTGCCCTTGTCGCTCCTGGAAGTGTAAGTAAGCAGAAGGGTTTTACTTTAGCTTCTGGGAGCGACGAGGACAGTGCGGGCCAGATGAATCGCAGGAAATCCATTCATGTGGATTCACAGGTGCTTGGGCTTCTGGAAATTGAAGTCCAAGAACATCTGGAGTGCCAAGGTTTTCCATCACAGGTCTTGATCTTTTGCTAGTTTTCTTGGTCATAAATGAAAATCAGTTAGGCTGCATGTTTCATACCCCCCCCCCCCCTTCAAAGAAAATACATTCGTTTTTGTGTGTCCTTTGTTCTTAAAGACAGAAAGCTGGCTGTTCTGTTGGGAACTAGCAGGGGAGTGATGGCGAACCTTTTAGAGACCTTTGAGTGCCCAAACTGCAACCCAAAATTCACTTATTTATCGCAAAGTGCCAGCGCGGCAACAGAGGAGGGAGGAAACTCCCATTGGGCTGCTGGGGAGAAGGGCAGAACAAAGTGCCACTTCTGGCATGTGTGTCATAGGTTCGCCACCACTATAGTAGGGCATAGCTGCTATAGAGGAAACTGAATCATCATTAGGGTTTAGCAGAAATACTCCTTTGGATTATAATTCCCAGAATTCCCAAATCAGCATTGATTATAATGGATGATAAAAATTTGGAAAGTAATCAGCCCCGGTCATTAACTAGTGCACCACCAAAAGTATAATGTCATCTAAATTCTACTGCAGTGTAGGACCTGCTTTATCTTTATAACTCTTTAAAGTTTACAGTACTGAACACAGCCTCTTCTTGACTTTGCACAGGATGAGATGTATGTGGGGAATGAGTTTCTGTGCATATCTCCAGCTTTCTGTTTCTTTTAAAAGCTTGAGAGCATGGAGCTTGAGAACATTATATCCATTACACAAATTTATTTTTGTAGAAGATTCCCAGAGGCAAAAGGAGCTTGCGAAGAAAGAATTAGAGAGAGTAATGGATGAAAAACAACAAGTTGTATCTGATCTGAACTCCATGGAAAAATCTTTTTCTGAACTTTTCAAACGCTTTGAAAAACAGAAGGAGGCAATAGAAGGTTTTCAGAGGGTGAGCATTTTCAACTTTACTGTCCACCTGAAAGTTTCTTGGTTTCTTAAGCAACCCCAGCCAGCCTTCTTTCTACATTCTACTACACGTTCCCCTGAAGTTTTCTTGTACGTACTTCAGTTTTCAACGGGCAAATCTTATGTTGTAACTGCTTTCGTCTCTTCCACTATTTTGATATTGGTTATGCATATTTTTTTTGTGATTGGGAACTTTTTTGTCTTGCCTCAGTTTGTAAAAAGGTCCATATAAAATTAAAACTGCACCAAAACTGCAGGAAAACATTTTGAGAGGAAAACTTTTGGGAGCTGAAATAGTTTCTGAAATGCTCTAACGTTGGTGGGGAGGAAGTTTACAAATAGTTCATAACTATTATCAGTCTGTGGAGACCCGATCCAAGCTGTTTCTGGGCTTCCCCGACGTCCTCAGCCAGTGCAGCAAGCCAGAATGTCAGAGTTCGAATCTCGACATTCTGGCTTGCTGCACTGGCTGAGGACATCGGGGAAGCCCAGAAACAGCTTGGATCGGGTCTCCCCACCTCCCTGGACCTGGCGGGAGGGTCAGAGACCCCAAAATTGGTTTTTAAAAAAACGGACTTTTTTTACCAATTTTGGGGTCTCTGACCCCCCCCCCCCGGGTCCAGGGAGGTGTGGAGACCCGATCCAAGCTGTTTCCAAAGTTCCCCCACCTCCCTGAGGCTGCAGCAAGCCAAAATGTCAGGATTCAAATCCCGACGTTCTGGCTTCCTGCAGCCTCCAGGGAAACAGGGCTTTTTTTTAACATTGTGTGATCAATGTATCGCACAACGTTAAAAACTGGATAACGACTGGACTTGTGGAACCAAGTCATAACGTTATCCGGGGTACTATTGTACTAGATGTTTTAAGTGCTATAAAGCAGAACTGGGAATTTGCAGGATGTATTGTCTACTCTTCCCATCCTGGTTTGTAATGCCCAAAGACCTTCTCAAATGTCAATTTAAAAAATTGGTGCTATATTTAGAAAACATTTTGGGAGTGGGAACATACCATATACAGTAATACCTCGGATAACTATTGCATTGGATAACGCTAGAATCTGATAAGGATGCAAGTTTTTTGGAAAAAACTAGCATCGGATAACAATTCTGGATAATGATCCTTTAGTGTTATCCGAGGCAATCGTCTGGGGGTGGTGGATTAGGTAGAACATCTACCCAATCCACACACTCCCAGCGATCCATTGTTGCAGGGGTGGTGGATTGGACCCAATCCACCACCCCCACAGCAATCCCTAAGAATGCAGTAGGGTCAGGGAAAAGGCACTTGCGGGCGCGAAAAGGCGGGTGAGCGGGCGCCTTTCCCCCCGACCCTACTGCACTCAGCGCTTGCTAAGGGTCCCGTAGAGTCAGGAGAAGAGGCACCCGCTCAGATGCGGGAAGGCACGCGAGCGGGCGCCTTTTCTCCCGACCCTACTGGATTCTTAGCGCTCGCTAAGGATCTTGTAGAGTCGGCGCCCACTCCGACACGGGAAGGCGCACGAGCGGGTCCCTTTTCTCCCAACCCTACTGCACTCTTAGCGCTCGCTGAGGGTCCTGTAGGGTCGGAAGAAGAGGTGGACACGAGAAGGCATGCAAGCAGGCGCCTCTTCTCCCGACCCTACGGGACCTTTAGCAAGTGCTACGAGTCCAGTAGGGTCGGGAGAAAAGGCTACGGTTGGGGTTGGATTGGGATTGTGGAACCAAGTCATAACATTAGCCGAGGTTTGACTGTATAGACAACCCTCTTTCACTCTAGAGCTCATCAAAACAGGTTGGGGGTGTTTTGTTTTTGTTTTTTTACCATATTGAAAGCAGATTTCTGATCACTTCTTTGGGCTGCTGGCACATGGTCAATAGTGGATGTAACATGGAAATTAGTTTGTGCCTTTAGCAAACATGAAGTACATAATATTGTGCCCATAAAAAGAAATACAAAAATTATTTTCTGAGCATTACAATTCAGAGTTTTCTGTTTTTGAAGGAAATCTTAAAGTGGCAATTTCTCAATTTAAAATATGTTTTTCATCTACTGTAGTATTAAACTGTTCCACATCTATTTTCTAGAATGAAGAGGCTCTGAAGAAATGTGTTGAAGATTATCTTGCTAGAATTAAGAAGGAAGAGCAAAGATATCAAGCACTAAAGGCACATGCTGAAGAAAAGCTGAAACAGTGAGTTATCCAAATGTAGGGTTCTTGATGTAATCTGTAAGATTACATTGCTGTAAAGAACAAAATAATAGCCTTGCATCCCTGTTTAGATACAAGATCGGCAAGAAATAAAAGTAAATAGATAATACATATTAGTGTTCTTTGAAAAATTAACATGTCAGGATGTGTTTTGTTTTAGAGCAAATGAAGAAATTGCCCAAGTAAGAAGCAGAGCCAAAACAGAAGTAGCGGCTCTCCAAGCCACTTTACGCAAAGAACAAATGAGAACCCAGTCCCTAGAGAGAAGCATTGAACAAAAGGTCAGTCTAATTCCTTGCTGCCTCTTGGACAAGATATTTGTGGTGCTTCAAGTTCACATGTTCCACACGTGCAAACAAAGTACAGTAATACCTCATATAACATTAGTATCGAATAACACTAAAATCACATAACATTAAGGAATCTGGGGGGAAGAATTGCATCAGGTAACATTAAGATCCTATGGGATGCTTCAGATAACAACCGCTAAAGCCTGTGTGGTTACAATGTATCTCTATGGATCCCATAGGATTTTAACATGCATCAGATAACACTAAAAATCATATAACACCAAGACTTGTGGAACCAGGTTTTAGTGTTATATGAGGTTTTACTGTAGTTGTGTTTTGAAACCTTTTTTGTCCACTATCTTTTGCTGTGCAAGGGCATGTTTCAAGCCAGATTTGCATGAGGATCTCCTGGACCTAGATTATATAACAAAGAGGCTATACTGGGTACCACTGAGCTCTGAAATCTGTCAGATATATTGTATTTTGAATTTAGGCAGCATAATGAAAAACTGGTACTCCACTCAATGAGGCTACCAGTAACAGGAAATGAACTCTCTTAATTCCAAGCATAGCTGCCTTTTACTTCTACAGTAAAACCTTGAGTTATGAACGCCTCAACAATGAAAAACCCGCGATACAAAAGGAAATCCTGGAAAAATAATGTTTCGAGATATGAATTTTTTTCAAGATAAAAAAAGTTTTTTGGGTCTTCTGACGCTTTCTGTGGCAGCGGGAGGGTGTTTGGAGCATTTCCACTCCATTTTTGGAATTTTTTGGTCACATTTTAGCACTGCCAGAAGCTCCCCCACCCCACCACTGTGAAGTGCCAAAAATTCCTCCTTCCCCTCAACAGCTGATTGACAGGGATTGATCTGGCAATTACCAGAGCTGGCCACTAGAGGCCGCTGTCAGAAATCTGCCAAATATGCACAGAAAACCATTCAGGAGATCAGAAAAAAGTGGTGGTGGGGACATCTTTTATCTGTTCAAAACTCTTTCTAAAGTGTACTTTGGAAATTTTTTGCTGTGTTTTTGCCACTTTAGAAAGAGTTTTGAACAGCTAATACATTTTTTTGGCTTTTTTCTGACTTCCAGAACGCATTATTTGGTTTTCAGTGCATTCCTATGGGAAACCACGCTTTGAGATACAAATTTTTTGGGATACAAAAACCCCTGAGGAAAGCTACTTCCTTACAGGGACTCCAGAAAAGCACCTGTGAAAAACACTCATTCCAATGACAACTCTTCAACCCCATGGTTACATGACATTTCCATGCTTTGCCTATGTTCTTAAGTATTATTCATAGACTTTCTACAACCCATGTAACACAACCCTCTTGTTGTTTTTTAACAGACAAAGGAAAACGAAGAACTTACTAAAATCTGTGATGACTTGATTTCTAAGATGGAAAAGATGTGATAAAGTTCTGTGGTTGTCCCCTTTATCTGTCCTAAGTTTCACTTCAAAATTTAAGGAGGTTAAGAATTATAGATAATTATTCAGCTTCATCTTTACTATTTAAACTAGCATTCTTGTTTTTGTATAAAATCTTTTTACTATCCTGTGGCTGTTTCGGGAAAACAACTGAAGATCTACCGAAGGCCTGCACATCGTTATTGTTGTAAATAAAACTTTTCATGCACTTTGGCTATAGACTTTGGACTGTCCTTCAAGTCCACTGTATATAGGTTGCTTTCCTCACTCTTGGGATAGAATTTTTCTCGTTAGCACTACTTACATGACATAAATACCCAAGAGCTTCCAAAACTCTTTCTTCCTTTTCTATAACACAAATGGCAGCTTCGTTCACAACAGATAATTTCTTTTGAACCACTAGATATCTTACCAAGAAGCACTAGACAGAGAACTGTCTTGGTAAGTGGGGGATGTGAGTCTCCCACCTGCTCTGTTTTCCTCCTTACTAAACTGCAGAAATTACCTGGATTGGTAGTGCTCCTTAAGAGCTTAGCTTCTTGACTGAACAGAAGATCCTGGGTTTCAAATAATTATTTCAGGGAGCTGTTTGCCAACAGTTACTTCACAGCTCCTCTAGTTAGGGGATTTACTTGGACCATTTTCAGTGACATGTACTTGACCTGCAGGGCTTAGTTAGAAATGAACTGCAACTTCTGTTGTCATTATCTGATCAGCTGTGCTAGGCTGAAAAGTAATTTCAGTTCAGTTTTCTGACGAGATGAACAATTCAGGGATGGAATTTTAATATTTGCTGACTGTTGCACCAGCTGATGATATTTCTGTGTAAAATGCAATGTACTGAACCAGATTATAAAATAAAATTGTTACGCAGCATTAGAGAATGGAGAGAGTACTTACTAAGTTCCTTGTTGTCTGCATATTAATACACACTGAGAAGCTCAGAAGGACTGGCTTATTTATTTATTTATTTATTTATTTATTTTTAAGAAGTAGGCTAACAATACATCTAGACAGAGACAGAAAAAACACTGGTGATAATTTTAAATAGCAAAAAATAAATAAAAGGAAATCCATGAAAGGGGGATTTTTGTTCATTGCTACCCAAACTGAGTGGCTCCTTGAGATGAAACTAGTCGGATACGACTGGCTTTCGAGCAAGGGAAACCTTTACCTAACTTGTAAAGGGCACCCGAAATGTTGCATCAAGCAAAACAGCAAACTTCACAAGAAATTCCTGAAGATGAAACCTGGCCTAGAGTATAGAGCCTGTGCAGAAAACTAGGGAACCCACTGCTGTCTTTAATATCATGATGTCTGGGTGACAATGGGATTGATGGAAAGCCTCCATTTCATCAAGAACAATTTGAATTCAGGATGAAGAGTGACTCATCAGAGATAGGTAGTGGAGAGAGGGGAGTCATCTTTTGGTCTGATGGGCGGGGTCTACTCTACCTCTTTCACCAGTATTGATTGCTCCATGGTGGCCAAGACAGCCATGATTCTCCACACTGGGAGACATTGCTTTGGATGTTGATCATCTTCAAATGACCCAACTTTAATAACACAGGACTAGGGCAAGATATTATACCCAGAAGTGGGAACCCCAGTACAAGTGCAATAGTCCCTTTTGTTAACTGGAAGAGTCACTTGCCCCTGTTCAGCTACCCTCTCTCCTTCAGTTCCTGCTTCACCTTAAGGAGTCAAGACTTTCTTACTCTGTTAAAGGTTTATCTCTCCTTGGTTGTTGCACATCAGCTACCAGACTGAAACTCCCAAAATATTTTCATCTTCCTACAGTAAAGCATTTTCTAAAGAACTTCAGAATGCTTCCCAGACACTCACTAGCCTCCATTCCAATGGTCTCTGACTTTGATGCTAAGTAGACTTATGTTGTGGCGCATTAAACCTTTGGCAACAGCTCACATCTGACTACTTATTTGAAAGATGATATTTCTTATCTTCAATATCTCAGCATGCAACGCTGAAGTAACAATGTCACACACACACACACGTTTCTCAAGTTTCACAAGATCACATTATACTGAGATATCACCTTTCTGCCTAAAGTGGGGTCAGACTGTCATTTCATCCAACACGTAGTACTGACAAACTTTTCAACGCCTACCACAGACCTTGAGACATCTCTTTGCACTCTTGACGTTCAAAGAGCCTTGCTCTTCTATACTGCACAGACAAAGGCTCTGAGACTCAGCAAATGTCTGTCTTTCTTGTATGTGGGATCACATACTATCTACTCTCTTCTCAATGCCTTTTGAATTGGGTTGTGACAACCATATAACTTGCTTACCAATTAATAAAAAAAATTTGTCAGAAATTATTCCTGGTTGAAAGGATTTTTGCTGGAGAAACTCCACTCAGGGGATGCCCAAATGAGATTCCGTTCATATCCCCAGGATCTTTTTCCACCAAAAGTGGTCCCTATTGATCTACTTGCACTTTCTTGCTTTCAAACTGCTAGGTTGGCAGGAGCTGGGACAGAGACGGGCGCTCATTCCATCAGGCAGTAACCAGGTCTCAAAACTGTTGGCTTTCCAGCCTTCCAGCTAGCAAGGCAAGCTTCTTAACCACTGAGCCACCGCAGTTCAAGATCAAGAGGTCATTGTTACAGTCCCTAAAGAGCTATTCCACAAGTGTGGTGGCTATCTCTATATTCTTAGATCAAAGATGTATGTAAGGTAATTATGTAGGCCTAACATGACCACTGGGAATCAGAGTTGGGCCCAATAGGATGGTGTCCACTCATTTTGTCATTGGGCCCAATAGGATGGTTTCCAGTGGCATTTCCTCCACTGAGGGGGACCATCACCCCAGCAAAAGGGGCTCATCATCCACCCGTAGCCATTGGCCCCTTTAGGGAGTCAGGTCATTTACTGCCGCCAACACTTGGCGTTGAGTTACTGGGTGGCTGGTGTACACCATTACCATAGAGGGATGTCCAGCCATGCCAGATGGACTGGTTGGGAAGGCACACATTGTCCACATCCTCAAGGCTGCGGCAGTCCGTTGCAGTCCCGGTGTTAAATCCTGCATGTCTCATTTCATATGTGCCGCAAAAGATGACGCTATGGTCATTGTGTGTGGGTCACTTCATGGCAAGCTGTGATCCACCTTAAACAAATTCACACTAATGTCATTTTCCCTGCTTCAGGAAAAAATGCATTCTCGGTTACAAGTTGCAGCCAATGACAATGAATCCTGTAATAGAACAGACCTCAAGTTTTTAACACATCCAAGATGGAGTTTATTAGGTTTTAGACTATACTAGAAGTGTGGCTTCTTGTGCTAGCAAAAGGCCACCTGTTTGTTTTCACTCCCTGGGTCCCGGATGGGAAGAGATAGACAGGGAGGTGCCATGCTTCATCAACAGGACCAGAGTTGTTTACCCCTATACTGGGACCTGATTGGATGTATGCTAATTACCCAAGATCACCTCGTACCTGGTGAGAGTCAAGCACATGGCTTGAGAAGAAAGGGAGTTCGAATTTGGTGGTCAACAAGGAAACACCAGTATAGGGGAAGGAAGGCCTTCCCAACAGGCCATATCTCCTGAAGTCTTCAATATGGTAACTTAGGACAGGTAGATAGATTAATTTTATTTAGGGGAGGATATGTCTGAAAGCATTCTTTCTCTAAAAGCTAATTTTGATTAGGTTACTTTTCTATGTTGAGATCTGTAACCTGATTCATCAGAACTCAATAAAGCTACTTTTTTCAATCAATGTGTGTTCATTGGAAATGGGATGCAAGGGTAAGACAAAGTAAGACCATTGGCTTATTTTTTAATGCTACCTTTTTACCTCTCTAATATTAATTTGGCTGGGTACTATATGCAGACAAGTCCCAGGTTTCAGCCGGATGTGGGCTCAGTGATGACATACATTCCTTGCTGTGAGTTTTGGGTGAGTTTCTAGAGGGGATTTTGAATAATTCTCCTTGGAAGGAAATGCTAGAGAGGGCCCAATGCAAGGTGAGGAATAGTGTGGTTCATTACAAATCCCAACATTCAACATTTATATGATACCAAAGCTGACACTTGGGAAGGGTTATTCTGGCTCTTGCTCTGTCTGGATAGACATTTTATCCTGTCATGCCTTCCCATCATCTAGTAAGTAAGTTTGTCAGTCACCCATGCTTGTGATTCACAGAGACCATGAAGAAGAAGAAGAGGAGGAGGAGGAGGAGGAGGAGGAGGTTACTTGCCTGTAACTGGATTTGTACAATGGTCTGTGAATCCAGCAACCACAGTGACTTAGTGGTTAAGATGCTGAACTTAACAACTGAAGGTCAGCAGATCAGCAGTTCAAGACCCAAGTAGTGCATGATGGAGTGGGTTCCCGTCTCTGTCCCAGCTCCTGCCAACCTAGCAGTTCGAAAGCAAGAAACCCATTTGTCCTATCTCCTGATAGTCATCTGCCCTAAGAGTGCATCCCAGTTGTTTTAGTTTCCATGGCTAGGTCATCACATTGTCCAATATCGCTTGACAACTGTTTGGTATTTGAGACCTTGTTACTCATCAGAATGTCTCCTTCGTGGATCAATTGCCTATCTCACTTCCTTTCTGTCTTTGGGCCCCTACTCCAAACTGAAAGAGCAATGACCAGAAATTGAGTTTTCTCAGTAGCGGTTAGTGGTTAAGGTGCTGAACCTGACAACTGGCAGGTCAGAAGTTTGAGACCTGAGTGTTGTATGACAGAATGAGCTCCTGTCTCTGTCCCAGCTCCTGCCAAGCTAGCAGTTTGAAAGCAAGACATTGCAAGTACAGAATGAGCAAGTTTTTTGCTAAGCGGTCTGACTCACATAACGAATTTTTCGCTATGCGAGTCAGACTTTTCCCTATGGAAAAACTCGCATAACGAGTGTTTCTATGGGGAAAACTCGCATAGCAATTTTTTTTCGCTATGCGAGTTTCCCCCATAGAAACGCTCGTTATGCGAGTTTTTCCATAGGGAAAAGTCTGACTCGCATAGCGAAAAATTTGTTATGCGAGTCAGACTCGCCTAGCGAATTTTTCGCATAGCGAGCAACCTTGCAGAACGAATTAAATTCGTTAGCGAGGTATGACTGTACATAAATAGGTACCACTTCAGTGGGAAGGTAAACAGTGCTTTATATCTAGGCATGCCTGCTAGATGACCACAGAAACATCGGCAGAGGCATTCAGTGCTGGCTCTTTGGTTATAAACAGAGATGAGCACAGAAACCTAGAGTCAGATACGACTGGCTTTTGAGCAAGGGCGATCTTTACCTAGCTAGTGTGTTGTGTCATTTCTAACCAGCAGAGGTCACTATTGCCATATTGATGCCCTTTGGTATATAAACATTTTGGTGGCAGTGCTACTTTAAAAACACCATTGGAATGATGTGTTTGGTTTTCAGATTCTTCAGCCATGAAGTCCATCTATATCCAGGGCTTCCTCTCTTCCCAGTCCCTAGAAACCACTCCACAGCCTTGCTGATTGTGCCCAACAGCAAAATGAGTGGAAAAGGAACTCTGATTCCCAACGGTCATGGAGGCAGAAGAGGTCGTGCCAGACTCAAAGAGTAAAGGATATAGATTTATAGCTTGACAGCAAGAGGTGAAAGCAGCCATTCGGTTTAAATTAGCTGGGGAGCTTAGCTACAAGAGTAAGAAATGAGGGTTGCCTTGGGCACTTGCTTTCTGCCTTTCCTACAGATAGATGCTTTCCTCTTAAATCCTAACACCAAGGCTGGATGGAGTGCATGATATTCCAGAATTCATGGCCTGGTCGTAGTTTACCTTTACTGTGATTAACCAAACGCGTACAAAATTGTACACAGGTTTCCATGATATTGTAACACATGAACATGCAACTTAATAGTGGAACCTCGGTTAACGTAATTAATGCATTCTCCAGGATGTTTCTTACAGTGAAAATTACTTTAACCAAATTTCCCATAGGAATGCATTGAATGCAATTTCCCATAAGAATGCATTGAAAATCAACATACATTAACTGAAGCACGGTTTCCCATAGGAATACATTGAAAACCAATTAATCCGTTCCGGGGGGGGGGGGATCTGTAATCCAAGCCACTATTTTCTATGGATTTCCTTTTGTTATGTGATTTTTATGTTAACCGAGCCATTTGTTAACTGAGGTCCCACTGTATTAGAATAATCCAGGAGTTCTAAACCTTGTAAGACCGGGGGCCATTGGGTCACGCTCCCTCAGACAGCTTCAGAGACCAGACATCCATTTTGTCCGTCTTCCAACACATGGCACTTCCTGGTGTGGTAGAGGTGGTGGTGGGCCACATGAAATGGTGGGCTGCATCCAGCCCACGGACCACAGGTTGAGAATCCTGGAATCATCTGAAAGAAACATTAAATGTATAGGATAAACTGATACATTTGCACTTTCATCATGGCTCATCCCTTCCATTAAAAAAAAGTCTAATATTCCCAGCTACAGATTCAGAATCTCAATAATTAAGAATAACTATGCAAATAAATGTTCCTCCAAAGAGACGCAAATACATTTGAGAAAGACTAAAAAATATTTTTGTGCCATAATTTTATGATCCCCTAGATGGCAGCAAAAATAAAAGAAATATCGATGCTTCTGTGTAACTTGTGTGGATAATTTGTTCCCAAACAAAAATTTGTTCTCTAAAACAAACTGTTCCCAGAACAAATAGGTAACAAGAAGTTTTATTATGAATAATACTATAGTGACTGTAGTAATTAGCAGAAAATAGATTAGACAGACTAATTTGACTGAAGGCAATAATACGAATATTTCTGCTTAGCTAAAAAAAGACTGCAGTGACTCAAGTGACTAAGACGCTGACTGGGAGGCAGAAGGTCAGCAGTTTGATTCCCGAGTACTGCAGGACGGAATGAACTCCCATCTTTGTCCCAGCTCCTGCCAACCTAGCAGTTTGAAAGCAAGAAATTGTAAGTAGATAAATAGGGACCACTTTGGTGGGAAGGTAACAGTGTTCCGTGTGCTCTGATGTCTAGTCATGCCAGCCACATGACCATGGAAATGTCTACAGAAGGAGACAGCACTGGCTCATCGGCTTTGAAACAGAGATGAGCACTGAACCCTAGAGTCAGATACGACTGGCTTTCGAGCAAGGGAAAACTTTAACTTTACTTAAAAAAACAGGCCTGGCAAACTTTCATCATGATTTTTGTTTATACATTCATATTTCACTGTACAGTGAAAATACTGGTGGTATTGGCGGAACAGGTGGTATTTCAACCACAAACGCTTGCTTATTAATTGATTTTAATGGTCTGATAAAGGGATCGCCTCCTCCATTCATGAAGCATAAGAGCCACAAAGCTTTGTTATTTGTCTCATGACTATTTCTGTTAAATGATAATTAGTCAGGCCTATTGGGCGATGCTTAGAGTCTGGCCAGGTTATCCTGCTACTATGGTAATGGAGTAGACCATACTGCCAGCGACTCAACACCAAGCGTCAGGTGGCGGTTAACTAACCTGACAATCCTGAAGACTAGTGGCCTTGGTGAAGTCCACAGGGAAGGGTGATGGTCCCCAAGCAGATTAAACCCCACCTGAATCCACCTTGATGGAGGGCAGAAGCTTTATCAATACTGGCCTGGGGCTGATGAGAACTTGTGTGCCAAAAGGGCTCAGAACCAGAAAGGGACTCCTGGAGCTGGATCAGTGGTATGGGTGTCATGCTGTGATGCGGAAGGCAGATGAAAGGCCACTGCAGTATATTCGCAGGACACTCTTCAAGGCCATGAGGATCACCAAAATTCAGAATTAGATACGGCACAAGAAGAAGAACTGGGTAATACTATGTTTATTATAATAATGATTGTAATATGTTTGATATAGTTAGTGCACAGTGATAAATGCCTTTAATTGATAAATATTGATTCCAAATGCTGAAGTGCAATTTAAAGTTCCTAATACCCCAATGATTTTGTTGAAGAAACAAAAATAAAATCCGAGGGGCAAATAAACTGACCAATAGTGTGGAAATTATTCTAGGATTGGTATGGGTGGATTTGTAGAATTTTTCATTGACTACCGTTCCCCAAACTACAGTAATACCTCTGATAACGTTTACCTCAGACAACGCTAAAATCGCACAACGTTAAGTAATCTGGGGAGGAGAATTGGATCGAATAACGTTAAGGTCCTATATGGGATGGATCGGATAACGTTCGCTGAAGCCTATGCGGTTACAATGAATCTCTATGGAGCTTGAACGTTATCCGATCCATCCCATAGGATTTTAACATGCATCGGATAACACTAAAAATTGGATAACACCAAGACTTGTGGAACCAAGTCTTAGCATTATCCGAGGTATTACTGTATGTTCCTTGGAACACTGGTTCAATTCCCAGAAGCCTCAGTCAGTACATTGGCTGATCAGTGCTTTGGGGGAATTGACTTAGTCCTTTGGGAATTGAAGTCCAGAAACCAAGTTTGGGAAACACTGCAGACCAATCTCATGCAAGCAATGGCTGATGGGAGCTGCAGTTTGGGAAAAGTTGACAACATGATGGTTAATGCCTGCTCAAGATCTGACTTCAGTCCCAATGGGCTCAAGGTTGATTTAGCCTTCCATTCTTCCAAGGTTAGTAAAATGAGTACACAGCCAATTGAGGACAAAATGCTATCTACCTGGTGAAGTGCCTGGACAGTACTCTTAAGCACAATGAAGAAATATGTAAGTTTAGTTTCTATTGCTATTTAAAGTGAGAGTAGGAGTTGAGATGCACAAAGAGACACAAAGATTTAGGGAGCGCAAACGAAGGGCATCGGTGATTTATCACCCTGCAATTTGAGTTGCCTAGAGGAAGACAAGGCCAGGGCCAGAGAAGCACTCTGGTGGGTCCTATGTTAGACTCTAAGCTCCCCATCTGCATCATCAGCTCATAAAACTGGGATCATGAGGGATGATTCATACTTCAAATAAACAACTGACTGAGTAAACTAGACGTTTACTGTCAATTTAATCCAGAAATACCCAAACATGACTGTTTGTGTATGAGTGTGTATTTGTTCTAAAGGCTTGGTGCCAGTGATGAACAAAGTTGTTCTAGAACATATAGGAGACGGAGAGAGAGAAGAAATTGCCCATCAGCCCTTGCTTGCAGCTTATTAAGGCAGCTTTGGTTGTAGCCTTGCCTCCTGTCAATTTGGACAGCTATAGCAGAAGCTTCCTTAACAAGCTGCAAACAAGGGCTGATGGGTAATTTCCTCCTCCTCTCTGTTTGCTGGCTCTTGTCTGTATTACTAAATCAAATTCACCGGTGAAACCTGCCTTTCCAGGTACAAATTCACAGTGGATCAATGCACATTTTCCCTGATGTTTAGTCACACCATTCTTTAATGGAAATATAAGTACAGTACTCCAAACTAGTCTGGCTGGACATCCTGCTACGGTAATGGAATAGACCCAGTAACTGAATGCTGAGTGTTGGGCGGCCCTAAATAACCTGACTCCCTAAAGGAGCCAATGGCTATAGGCAGGTGAGCTCCTTTAGGTGGGTGATGGGGCCCCCTCAGTGGAGGTAATGTCGCTGCAAATCATCCTATTGGGCCCAACAGCAAAATGAGCGGAGGAGGAACTCTGATTCCCAGCAGTCATGGAGGTGGAAGAGGCTGTGCCAGATGGACTGGCAGTGAAGGCGCACCTTGTTGTCAATACCCTCAAGGCTGGGACAGTCCATTGCCGTCCCTGTGTTAAATCCTGCATGTCGCATTTCACATGTGCCGAAGGAGTCGGCTCTTCCATGATCACAGTGTGTGGGGTCACTTCATGGCAAGCTGGGATCCACCTAAAACAAATTCACGCCAATGGCATTTTTCCTGCTTCAGGGGGAAAATGTTTTCTTGGATACGAGTTGCAGTCACCGCAGCCGCCACCGAAGTAATTCAACGAGAGGGAGAGGAAGAAGGAGAAAGACCAGATGGGCAACTGCTAGCAACCTTTTGTGCTGCCT
This sequence comes from Furcifer pardalis, assembly GCA_030440675.1. Taxonomy (NCBI): domain Eukaryota; kingdom Metazoa; phylum Chordata; class Lepidosauria; order Squamata; family Chamaeleonidae; genus Furcifer; species Furcifer pardalis. The sequence continues at coordinate 171,785,720 of CP126890.1, read as the reverse complement.
GGCTTTTAACTAAAAGAGATGGTTTTTAAAAAGTTATAGTTAATAATTTAACTGTTAAAGTCTCTAGATTTTTTTTAAAAAAACTTTTTTTCCCTTAAAAATTATACAGGTCAGATACCTTCTTTTATATCCTTGGTGTGATTTACTGCTTGTTCAGTACAGTATATAAAATTATTATATAGAAAAATAAATAAAATAAAATAGCTTGGCTGTTGGAAAGCTCATTTTGCTGTACAGAAATGGGAAAATAGAAACACCACTACATCAGCAGAGAGAATGATTTCCCCAGGGATAATATATTACCCAAGTGTCTGCTCAGAGGTGGGCTGGAATATTTGTCTATCCAAAAGATCTCTTTGAAGTGCTGTGAAATATCTGGTTCCACTCAAACTACCATTGGAAGGATCTATGGGCTTCTCGGGCCCTTTGGAGTCTAGATATCAGCAGGCCGCATGTAGGAGCTGAGGATAAAATGACCATGTTGCACTTTAAACCTGATAGGTGAGCTCTGTCTCCCTGGAAAACTTCAGATTCTAGTTCAGCCAGGTCTGTGGTAATAATAATAATAATTTTGTGTCAGAAAGTATTCTGGGTTGAAAGGATTTTTGTGGGAGAAACTCCACCTAGGGGATGCCCGAATGAGAGAGCTGGGACAGAGACGGATGCTCAATCTGTCATGTGGTACCCAGGTCTCAAACTTCCAACTTATCAGCCTTCCAGCTAACAAGGCAAGCTTCTTAACCACTGAGCCACCATAGCTCCTTAGTTCTGTGGTCAGAGTGAGACAACTGGGTCAGTGATGGGATGTAACAGGTTCTCACCAGTTTGCCAGAACCGGTAGTAACTTTCCCCCACTGTCCTAGAGAACCGGTAGCAGCTTTTGGGGAGAACCACCTCCGGGGCTTACCTTTTCACTGGTTCCCTGGCAGCCTGGCTTGGGGGTTTTAAGCAAAGTCTTGGAGTTACACCTGTGCTGTTCTAATTGCTGTTCCAATTGGAGAATCCTTAAGGAGCTATAGCTGTTTTACATTTACATTAAGGCATATTATCCTAGAGAACTGGTTAGGCAAAGACTTAGTACCGAACTTCTTTAACTGTTGAAAAGTTGAAAAGTGCCAAAATGAATCCATCTTGTGGTGAGTTCATTCTGTAGTTCCTTCCATCTGACCTAGTGTGAGAAAGATTAGCCAGAATAAGCTTTAAGCTCTGGTTTAAAAGCTCTGGTTGATTTGTGTTTGGGGTGGGTGGGTGAGTGTATTTTAATGTATTTTTTATTTTATTTTATTTTATTTATTTAATTTATTTATGAGTTTCTGTTGTGGGTGGGTGGGTGGGTGGGTTGAGGTGTGTGTGTGTGCGCGCTTATTTTTATTTTATTTTTAATTATTTTTTATTTTTTATTTGGCCCCACCCACAACATCATGACATTAGCTCCGCCCACACTGTGATAATATCACAGTGGGGTAGTAAAATTTTTGACATCCCACCACTGAACTAGGTTCATTGCCTCTCTTAGGGCTGTTTCTCCCAGTGATTAGATTAGAATTGGGGGAATGGCCATCGCACTGTGACACAACAGACAATGGCTCAAATCCTCTTGCTTAGGGTATGAAAATTCATATAACTTTCAGTCTGCTCCTAGCAATTAGCTGCCATGCTCAGGGGCCTGCATACCTGCCCGACTTGGTCTATGTGTGCGGCCCCCCCCCCCCAAATACATGGTGGAGCTCCTTTGCCAGCTAGGAATGGACTGAAATTGGGTTTTTTTAACGCTAAGTAAGAGGATGTGGCTTAGTGGTTAAGATGCTGGACTTGATTGGAAGGTCAGCAAGTCAGCAGTTTGAGACCCGAGTACTGCACGGCAGAGTGAGCTCCCATCTCTCTTCCATCTCCTGCCAACCTAGCAGTTTGAAAGCAAGAAATTTATTTATTTATTTAGTCACACTTCTATGTCGCCCTCCTCACGAATGACTCAGGGCAGCGAACAAGAGTTAAAAACACAATCAACAATAAAACCAATGATAAAATACCCACCCAGCTCCGAAAGTTAAACTTTAAAGGTTAAAAATTAAAAAGAGATTAAAAGTTAAAATTCACTGGTTAAAAATGCAAGTAGATCGATAGGTACCACTTCAGAGGGAAGGTAACAGCATTCTGCGTGCTCCAGTGTCTAGTCATGCATGCCTGCCACACGACCAGTGATGGGATGTTACAGGTTCGCACCAGTTAGCCAGAACCGGTAGTAAATTTTCCCAGTGTCCTGGAGAACTGGTAGTGGCTTTTGGAGGGAACCACCTCGGGGGCTTACCTTTTTGCCAGTTCTCCCACTGCGCATGCACACCAAGTGCTTGGTGTGCATGCACGCCTACAGCACTTGGTGTGCATGTGCGGCCTCCTTGCTATCTTCCCAAGCGGGGAGGAGGAAGAGAAGCTGCTAGCTGCTATTTATTTATCATTTATTATTTCAAAATTTAAATTTTTCTTAAAAGTCACATGACCAACTTTGGCCCCACCCACCAGATCACATAGTCCCACCCATGACATTGGCTTCACCCACAACGTTGGCTCCACCCACAAATTAGGCTCTGCCCACACCGTTGGCTCCACCCATGGTGTGGTAGTAAAAATTTTGACATCCCACCACTGCACACGACCACAGAAACATCTACAGATGTAGACAGGAGGTCATGTGACTGAGTGGGTTTGGCCAACTGACCATGTGACTTCCTGGGTATGGTCATGTGACTGGGTGGCTCTGTGACTAGGTGGGCATGGCAATCGGGTGGGGGAAGCCCGGGGAGGGTGTGCCACCTGTATGGAAGGCAGGTGCAAGCCTACGACCTGAGGCTCAGGCAACCGGATGGGTGGGGCCAGCTGGAATTTCTACCACTGGTACAGGTGTATCAGGACATTCCGGCTGAATCCCACCACTGCCTACATTGCTTGGTGGGTGCACCGCTTCATCATCTAGTCCACAATAGTAACTCACATGACAGTGAATCTTGCACCCAAGTCACAACATTCATGAATGAAAAGATTGGTGTCTGGCATGAATGGAAAGATTATGATGACAGGAAGTGAGCCAATGTAGCCCAGTCCAATCTGGCACATCTCTCCTTTGTAAACAAGCCTTTATGCTTTGGTTTATGCAGTCTTATTATTTCCTTGTGAAATATGTTTAAGCAGGGCTTTGATGTTCAAAATTGACACCAGACTTAAGATTTTGATAAATCCTTGCTTAGATTAAGTCTTGGATAGAAATGCAAATGAGTTGGCTGGATAGCTGATATCTGGATGTGGAACCAGAGGTTAGGAGCTTGATTCTCCACTTTGCCTCCTGTTGGAAGTCCCAGGGTCCCCCCAGAAGAAGGGGGTGGTAAACACAATTATTTTTGTTATAAATGCATATACATGGGGAAATTAAGACTGGAAATCTCATCTATGAAAATCTGCACTATTCCTTTAAAGACAGCAGAACTCAAATGCTTTGATGGCTAAATAATTTGAGTTGGAAATGCAAAGCAGCTTTTCCTGAGTCAGTATCTCTGCTCGCCATTCCTGGTCCAAGATACATCCTTTGCCCATGCCAGAATAAACTGGGTCCCAGTCATGCATCAGGCTAAACTAAATTAATCACAGTAAACATTATATTCAAATCTTTGTGGCTCTTTGCGTAAACCATAATAACCAAAGGAAAGCAAACTGAAGATCATGTTTCAAGCACTGTAGAGCACTAATCTAATTGAATAGCCCTCAGTATATGCTTGTTAACTATTTTGCCACCAAGATTCAAGCACCTCAAAGAAGAAGTGGCTCCTCTATTTTCTTTCTTATAATGAGAAACAGATGGGCAAATTATCCCATTCCCAGGAAAAATTGTGCAAGCAGTAATCCAAAATATATGTGTAGTGCCTGCTTATTCAAGTTATACACAGAGCACATAATGCACAATGCAGGATTGGACGAATCATAAGTTAGGATCAAAATTGCTGGGAGAAACATCAACCACTTGAGATATGCAGATGATACCACCCTAATGGCAGAAAGTGAGGAGGACATAAAGAAGCTTCTGCTTAGGTTGAAAGAAGAGAGTGCAAAAGCTGAGTTGAGACTCAGCATCAAGAAAACCAAGATCATGGCAACAGGCCCTCTCAGTCCCTGGAAAATAGATGGGGAAGAAGCAGAAGCAGTGACAGATTTTACTTTCTTAGGATCAAAGCTCACTGCAGATGGAGATTGCAGCCATGAAATAAAAAGGCGACTGATGCTTGGGAGACAAGCAATGAAAAACCTGGGGAGCATAGTAAAAAGTAGAGACATCACATTGCAAACAAAAATTCGTATAGTCAAAGCAATAGTATTCCCTATGGTAATGTAGGGTTGTGAGAGCTGGACCATTAGGAAAGCTGAGCGCAGAAGAATGGATGCCTTTGAAAAGTGGTGTTGGAGGAGAGTTTTGAGAGTCTCCTGGACAGCGAGGAGAACAAATAGATTGATCCTAGAAGAAATCAACCCTGACTGCTCCTTAGAAGGTCATATAATAAAGATGGAGCTAAAGTACTTTGGACATCAAATGAGAAGAGAAGATTCACTTGAGAAAGCCTTGCTGCTGGGAAACGTGAAGGGCAAAAGAAGAAGGGGGCGGCCAAAAATGAGATGGCTAGATGGTATTGTAGACACAATGGGCACAGAGCTGTGCGAGTTGAGGAGGATGGTGGAGGACCGAAGTGCCTGGCGGACAGTGGTCCATGGGGTCATCGCAGAGGGTCGGAATCGACTTGCAACTGAACAACAAAGGTGCCTGATAGTCTTTGCTGATGATTAACTAATTGGCCTCTCTCTCTCTCTCTCTCTCTCTCTCTCTCTCTCTCTCTCTCTCTCTCTCTCTCTCTCTCTCTCTCTCATGCTTTCTCAGATTGCAAGACAATTGCAATTGTCAGTAGATTCCATCTAAAGCAGGGGTACCCGAACTTTTCAGGCTGTGTGCTGGTCATGTGGTTCAGGGGGCTGGTCACTATGGCCCATGGGCCAGATCCAGCCCCTGACACCAATTCATCCAGCCCAGAAAACCCTCATAGCTCCTGGAAGTGGAAGTAAAACTTGCCCATACAGGTGTGTTTTACTTCCGCTTTCAGGAGTGATGAGGGCTTTGCAGGCCAGATGAACTGGTGTCGGGTGCTGTAGCTGGCCCATGGATCGTAGTTTGGGCATCCCTGATCTAAAGCCACACACACCCCTAGAAGATAATGACAGGGAATTCTTGTAGAGTACTTGAAACTTATGGAAACTAATAAATTATTTTTTCTAAGTGTCTCTGGAAGTCCTATTTACTGCCTGTCAACTGGTTATAACAATTATTGTATATACTCCAGTATAAGTCAGGTTTTTAGCCCCCTAAATGAGGTCCAAAAATGGGACTCGACTTATACTCGGGTCAGTGTAAACACTCAAAAACATACCCACACAAATGTCTAAATTAATTAATTTTACCGTATTTAAATTATTGAAACTCACTAGCAGCTGCTGCATTTTCCACCCCCGACTTATACTTGGGTCAATCTATTTTCTTAGTTTTAGAGGTACCAAATTAGGTACCATGACTTATATTCCAGACAATTTATAGTCAAGTATATACAGTATCCCTTTCATATCAGCACCCTTCTCCTTTGCAGCTTTTAGCTTCTGTAGGACATTTTACCCATAAAAGCAGTCCTGTATATCAAGTCCCCAACAGTGAGATGACTCTACGAGATTTTTTAAGCTGTAGTAACCTCAGAGCCTTTTGTAATGCCAAACCTTACTGTGGGGCAGCAAAAAACAACAAAACACAAATAGGACAGAAAGTCCCACATAACTGCTGCATAGATAAGGAGATGAAAGCTATAGAAATGAAGCAGACTGTAAAAGAGGTCTTTCCCTGCCAGGTGAAAAAGTCTAACAAGGAGCCAAAAGGGAAGGCTGTATAAAAAAATGATGTTGTTTTCTGAAGAGACACAAAGGCCATCATCCATCTGTGCTTTCTATATTATTTCCAGAGTTGGGTGGATGAACCAGCAGGAAAGGAGGATTGTTAAATAGGAAAGTGTTCATTTCTAGTTAGGCATTCTACAATGTTGTTATGAAGCCCTGCAGCTGCCTCTCTCATGGCCTAAGTGGATGTTCAAGCAACAGGAACCGGTGCTACTCTTATTAAATACCTTCTTCTTTATCCTTCTTGTAACATCTTGCATATCTTTGTTGTGGCATCATGAGAATTTGGGTTGCCTCATTCCTGCCTCTGACCAACAATGATATGAGGGGATGAGACGTATCATATTGTGCTTTGTTTTATATATGATTTTTAAAAAGAGTCCCTGACAACAATCCTTGAGGCGACACTGGGTGCTACATATCTACATTTAAACTGTGTTCTTTGTAATCTGCATGTTGTCATTTGTTTTGGAGCAGAAAGACAGGTTATCAATGTAATTAGTAAATAAATATACACAGTGGTGGGTTGTTAAAATCGCCGCTACCCCACCATGACGTCATGGACCTCGTGGGCATAGCCAATGTCATGACGTCATGACGTCATGGGCAGAGCAAAAAAATAAAAAAAATAAAAAATGTCTACACATGCGTCAAACCTCCGTTTGATGCATGCACAGTTCTTTTTTTAGTGTGCAGGCATCAAACCTCTATTTGATGCATGCACACTAAAAAAATAGAACTGCGCATGCATCAAATGGAGGTTTGATGCATGCGCAGTTCCCGGCAGCCAGAAATACATTTTTGAGGGGGCCGGAGAGGCGACCGAACCGGTCACCCGGGGTTTTATCACCACCCCGGTGACCCCTCCTGATGGGGTGCTAGCGGTTCAGGTGAACCGGTCCGAACCGGTAACATCCCATCACTGAATATACAGTCATGATCACAAGCAGCTCACTATACATCAACCAGTTCATCTTTTTCTACATGGCCATTTCCCCACAACCACAAAGAGAAAATCAGTCACGAACTAGTTTCATATGGTTTGCTGTATGTTTTTTTAATCCGGGAAGAAGAGATGGTAGCAAATGAAGTCATACACATTTTAAAAAGGTATTGCTCGAATAGTCAGATAGCAGTAGCTGGAGAGGGAGCTTCAAGCCACAAGCCAGATTTGAGCTTTAAAACCTCTGAAGAAACACATCAGAGACACAGTTTGGTTGGAGGAAAGCAAATGTGGCAGTGAAGATCGTGCCCAGAGCATTGCCATTAGAAGCAGTTATAAGGAACCTCCACAGATGGGACCACACACACATACAAAATGTACCCACAATTACATAGTATGAGCATGAGAAAAACATAAAATATAAGCTCTGCTATGTACTAAAAAATGTGAATTCTTAGAATAGGTGCTTCTTAGCAACCATCTTGTAGCCTTCAAAGAGACCTACATGTTTTATGATCTTGTATGCTCTCTGAAACATGCCCTGTGCAAACACGTTATTGTGGACTGCAATGCAAATTATAAAACTGTCCCAATTCAGTCACATTGGTTTTTGATAGTTCGAAATGTATTATGTCATCTAACAGCAATCCTAACCACCAGAGCTTCTGGCTTAAACAGGATAGGGTAATGGTGCTCCTCTCCTGTTGGCAAGAAGTTTTGCCACTGACACATTTACTTCAGCAGGTTCCAATACCTCTGTATGGGTGTAGTGCAGGGATTCTCAACCTGTGGCCGTCAGGCCAAATAAGGCCCTCAGCCAGTGGTGAGCATCAGCAGGTTCGCACCAGTTTGTCAGAACCGGTAGCAGAACATTTGGCTGGCCCCACCCATCCAAGTTTTGAAATAAAGTACTGTAGTCCTAATTTGGGTGCAATGCAGGGCTTTCCCCCTGGCCACGCCCACCACACCACGCCCACAGTGTGGTAGTAATTTTTTGGGAGCCCACCACTGCCCTCAGCACCATTTCATGTGGCACCCCCATCGCCTCCACCACACCCGGAAGTGCCATGTGGTGGAGGAAGGTCAAAATGGCCGTCCGTCCCCAAAAGTTGTCTGAGGGAGCTTGACCCGGCCCCCGGCTTTAAGAGATTGAGAACTCCAGGTGCAGTAGCCCTGCTAGCAGTACTCCCACTGATCACAGAAGACAGAGGTTCAGCCAAGCTTATATCTGCTGGTTTATGAGGGACTGCTTGTAACTCCCATGATATGACCCCAGCATGAAATCCTAATAATCCTCACCAGCCATGCTTCTCTCCCCCACCCCAACTTGAAACCAATGAGAGAGGGAGTATAAGAATTCGGGGGGGGGGATAAGAGGAAGAACTCACAGCTCCCATCCTTTGAATATATATGTATAGGTAAAGGTAAAGGTTTCCCTTGCTCGAAAGCCAGTTGTATCCGACTCTAGGGTTCAGTGCTCATCTCTGTTTCAAAGCCAAAGAGCCAGCGCTGTCTGCTTCTGCAGGCGTTTCCATGGTCATGTAGCAGGCATGACTAGACACCGGAGTGCACGGAACGCTGTTTACCTTTCCACCGAAGTGGTCCCTATTTATCTACTTGCAATTTCTTGCTTTTGAACTGCTAGGTTGGCAGAAGCTGGGACAGAGACGGGAGCTCATTCCGTCCTGCAGTACTCAGGAATCGAACTGCTGACCTTCCGCCTCCCAGTCAGCGTCTTAGTGTCTTGAGCCACATATGAAACTCTAAAGACATTGTTATTATTAATTCCTCATAGTACTAGAAAAAGGTGCAAAATGAATATTATTCTCTGTGGCTTGGGCAGAGTTCAGTTTTGAAGGTCCATTCAGTCATGAGTAGTAGCACTTTCCCTCACCATTCTTGAACCATATGTGAATTATAGTATGAAGAACGATGTCTGGGAAATTAGATTAAGAAGACGCAGAATGAGCCAAGGCAAGACACTTGTTCCACATTCACACAATCTCCCTGCACCCCATAGTTTCAGACCATACCAGTTCTTTGATAAATACTCCTTTGTTTAGAGGTGGGAAGTTGTGTTCTATCAGATCACCATATTTCAGATGTCCACACAGCTTTTGAAATGTGGGTCTACAGACGGCTGCTAAGGATATCTTAGGTTGACCATGTGACTACTGTAGCAGTGTTGTGCATGATGGATAAAGAACAAGAGCTGTTTAAGACCATTAAGCAAAGAAAGCTCCAATACCTTGGGCATAATATGAGGAGCAACATAAAGTATAGAATCTTCCAACTTGCTCTGCAAGGAAAGATCCATGGGAAGAGAGGCCCTGGACGTATATGGACTTCATGGCTGAAGAACCTGAGAGACTGGTGTGGTCCTTGGAAGAACTGTTCTGAGGAGTTAAGAACAGGAAGACCATCACCATGATGATAACCAATATCCAGAATGGATACGGCACCTCAAGAAGAACACAGGGGGGAATATTACTGAACATTTCTCCCGTAGCTGCCCTACTCTTCTATGTCATGCTCATCTGTCAATATCACTAGCACTTCCTTTGGCATCTTGTTCCTGCCTATTCACTCGATGTACAGTAAAACTTCGCATAAAGAGCGCCTCGCTTAGAGACTAACTCAATTAAAGAGCAGAATTTTCTCTGAATGGTCACCTCGCTTAACAACTAAAACCAACCAAAAACTTGTTTAACAACTAAATGAGGGTTCGCAATCCCCCCCTGGTCAGAAGTCACAATTAGTGTTTTGCTTAAAGAACAAACTCACTTAAAGTGCAATCCTGTGGAACACATTGTGCTCTATAAGCGAGGTACGACTGTATCTTGCTTCAAAAATGAGTACAAACTAAAGATATTAGAGGCATGAATCTACCAGAAATGTTTGTTGCACATGTATTTCTTTTTTTCATTGCATACAGCTGTTGTTTGATCTTCCCTTGCCCCCCCCCCAGTTTTTAATGAACAATATTGCGGTAAAGATGTTTTGCAGTGTCTCAGTATAATGCAAAATTTGAACCAGTGCAATCATTTCACTCAAACATATTTGGATACACGGTATTCCCAAGTTTTCTTTGTTTTGTTTTGCTGTACACATATTTCAAGCTTCCATTGCAAACAGCTGTGGATTCAAAGTGCAATTTTAAAAATAGGACTGAAACGTTTTTTTTAAAAAAAAAATTAAAAAGAGAAGAAAACTATTGTTAATTTATGTTGAGCTTTCAGCAGGCAATCCCATCATGCTTTGTGTTTGTTTTATACACTTGTATGGAGATGGGAAGGATCAGCATTTTAGAAACATACTCATTGCCTGTTTTGAATCTGATACCTGAAATTTTGAATAAAGCATTATAATTAATCAAAACGTTTATTAAATCACAACACTCACACACACATGGAAAATAAGGAGAAGCCAAAAGTTAAAATCATACGATTGGAATGCTCTCCAGAAGGAAAGAGGGATTACCCGATAGTCAATAGACTCTGGCAAGGAATGTAAACATGTCCCTGATTGCCTCCATTGTTCTTAAAACTGGTTTGCCAGGTGTTCTGATAAGCAGAAATTCCTTTTTTTATTCCTTCACAAAGGAAGCTGAATGACTCATATCTCTGGTTTGATCAAAGTTCAATTCAACATTTTTAGAACACTGACCCGAGCACAATCATAGCTTAAAGAGGGAAATCAACATTCTGTGGGGAACAACCATACAACCCCAAAGTTGATAAAGGGGGGGAAGCAAGCGAAGTAAACAAAGGCTAAATTGTTGGTTTCCCTCATCCAGAGATCTCCATTTAATTAAACAAACAAGACATAATGATTCTAATTCCTTTCTTTGTGTTTCTACTTAAGAGTGACTCAAACACTGTAATTCATTCATGTCCGGAACATTAACCCACGTTGGAACTGCAATTTCCCGCCTCAAAGCACCATTGGCTGTCAATACTGCTAGATCGTCTCCCATTGGAGAAGACGTACCAGCCTCTGTTTCATTCAGCAGAGAACAAAGAGATATTCCTGTCAACCACAAATATGCTCCTTTGACCTAATGTAAACTCTCTATAACCGGTTTTTTCAGCAATAGCTGTAATCTGCCGCTTTTGTGTAACTAAAGTCTCTGACCTCAGAGCTGCCTTTGTTTTATGTTTGCATGTAATTAAAATATGTTAATTGCCTTTCCTCCTTCCCGGTTTCAGCCCCCTCCCCTTGCATGCAGAGTTAGTTTAGATAGAATAGTTAAATACCCCTTCCAGGTGGGTGGGGGCCATCTTCTGTTCACCAAATTTTGTGAGCAGGGATCACGAGGGGGTCTTTTCCTCAGAACGGTTGCGGGAAGGTTAGCTATTTAGAATTATAGGTCTGGCCAGACTATATGCCTGAATAGGCTTCCCTTTGCTTTTGCTCCCAATAAACCATGTTTTGTTTTGACTGAAAAACCTGCCTCATTGTAAGTTCTTGGGTCTTTCTAGTACCTCTGCCAGAGAGTGAATCCAATCACCCAGAATTGGGTAACAAATCTAAACAGCAAATCAGCAGGCTAAATGTTTCTTCTCTCTAAATGTAACTGCTTTTTCCATTCTGAGTTCTGTCTGTGTGTGATTTCAGTACTGCTAGGTTTAGCCTAGTACTCTGTCTGGCCAAATGGTTCAGTTGTCTTTCTAATTCAAACTGTTTTAGAGTCGGAAAGCCAGCAATTTAGTACACTCTTGCAACCATACTTTGTTTGAGAGATTGTTCTCCATGTGTTTTACTGTACCAAGATGAAGTCAACAGCTGTACTATGTTTTTGCCATCTACCTGTAAACCTTTTTTGAACATGGGCCTTGCAAGTAAACATTCTTCCCATCTTCTACTAAAATTGTGCCCAGCATTTGTACTTTAGGAACTAAGAAGAAAACAAAGGGGAACTGAAGAGGGCTTGCATTTCAAAACATTCAGCCTTAATCAGGAGTTCTCAACTTTTTAAAGCTGAGGGCTGGGTCATGCTCCCTCAGACAGCTTTTGGGGCCATTTTGCCCTTCTTCCACCACATGACACTTCCTGGTGTGGTGGAGGCATTGGGGGGCATGAAATGGTGCTGTAGGCCTCATCCGGCCTATAGGCTTCAGGTTGAGAATCCCTCCCCTAGATGCACACTAGCTCCACTACTCTGCAAAGTTTATCCAGCATTTTAGTGAAAGGGAAAAGGCATTTTCTATTTCCAAATCATGCTTCACTGTATATCTCTTGATCTGTGTTTTCAAGACATGTCAAGCAATGTTCCAAAAGAACTGGGGGGGGGGGGAATTATTCACACAATACAATGGTAAGCCAAAAAGAGAGAGAGAGAGAGAGAAAGCAGCAATGAAGGAGCACCGTGAATTGAACAGAATGTACTGCAAAAATTCACTCAAAAAGATTTGAACCAGCTTGAGGCTAGCAGCGACATTGTCCGATCACTGATGAAAATATGAAAATGATCAGCAATGAACGTGGGACAAACAATGGAACAAATGGCTGTCTGTTTGTGCTCTGAGCTGCCTTTGGCACAGATTGATTATCAGTGTCTTTCTTGGCTTCATTTTAATGCTGCTTACCAAATAATAAAACCGATCAGGGCTTTACATGTAATGAGTCCACCCCTTGTCACTTCCCCTGCCAGCCCTGCTTCATTCAGGGTGGCCACTGGTGCATCTCCGAAAGGAGGACATTTTACACAATAGATGTATCTTGTGCCCTACACTGTCCAGACTGTTAAAACAGGTAACTGGTCCATAGATCTGCGGGAGAGTGGCTGCTTTGTTCCTCAAAAGAACAGATGAAAGGTTTCAGGTCAACAGCATCCTATTGCCTTAAATTACAGGGTCAAAACCTTAGATCTTGTGATGTCACTACAATAATTGCAATAAAGTTGTTTGTTCTCATTCTCTCACTTAAATTTACATAGAGTCTGACTGTCTTTCGCTACAAACATATACTGCACATCTAAGCCATCTGTCCCTCTCTGTCTCACACATACATCCAGAGTCTCCCTCATGAGACTCTTCACAATGTGGGGACAGATGTACACATGCATACACAGACGCTTGTCCAGACAGTTTGTTTTTCACACACACACACACACACACACATCTAGCAGACATGTTAGCCAGCTTCTCTCTCTCATATACAAACAGCTCCCCTCATGTGCACTGCACACACTATCTTTCACATATGAGTAGTCTCTTACTCTGTCAGGGGAATGTCTATCTTTCTCCTCTCAGGGTTCTTACAGGGTTCTTACAGGGTTCTTATAGTTATCCTTCCTTCCTTTGGGTTGGTCCCCTTTGGATATGGGGCAGCTTGGGTCTTACCAAGGTATTGCTTCAGACCAGCATTGAAAAAGTTCTCCTTTTGGGGCGGGTCTCTTCTTATAAAACTCATAAAATGCCTCTCATCTGGAGCTTCTTCTCCTCAATGTTGTCAATTTTGTGCTTAATTAAAAGCTTCTGACCAGGGATTTTGACTGGACAATGAACTTCCACTCGCTTTCAATCTTATTTGGTCAGAATCCTATTACAGTAATACCTCGGATAACATTAAGACTTGGACGGTTCCACAAGTCTTAACGTTATCCGATTTTTAGCCTTATCCGATGCATGCACCAGATAACGTTAAAATCCTATTCAGGTGGATTAGATAACGTTAACTCCACAGAGATAAGCAACAGAGGCTTCAAGGGAAAGTCAAGGAAACATGCTGGAAACTTAAAGAACTTTAAGAAATAATTGTCTAAAGGGTAAATACATTACAAAAACATGCCAGACCACCCTGACTTTAGGGGAACAAAGTCATACAGCATTTTTAAATTTTTGAAAATTTTATAAAGTGCTGTTTTAAAAGATCTGAACAGAAGCTAGGAAAATGTTTTCCTTTAGAATCAGCCCATCTACCATTGCTGTAATAAAGGAAGTTCCCTCAGGGCTTTGCAGGGTGTGAAAAGCTTAATTGCTTTGTAGGTGAAAGGTTTCAGTCTGCTTGTTTTCCACTGACAATGCATGAGGCTTGCGGAGCTACAATCTTGGGTTCAGGCTGTTTAGAATTTAAAGAGGAAACTTCATAAAGGTAATTGGGTCAAATTGTCTCTTTGCAATTATTTTTTTGCAAAGTGTTCTGGGTTACACTGGGGAAAGGGCTCTAAGCCTTTGCTTTGCTAAACTAGTCAGACTGGTTTTTGCAAGCCTTTGTTATTCAAATGTGGCAAGCTTGAGAGCAGGCAGCCCCTTCCTTTCTCCCAAGAGAAACTGGTGAGTCACAGCTACACCTTAGGGAATTTGAGACAAACATTAGCCTCAGAAATACTTAGCTTATCTGATGATCGGATAACGTTAACTTAATGGTTAACATAATGGTTAACATAATGTTATCCGATCCAAATGTTTGCCTCAAATTCCGCAACGTTATGCGATTTTAGCGTTATCCGATCCAATCGTTATTCGGTGTTTTACTGTACTTATGTTCATGATCATAAGTAAACATGTGCATGGCAAAAAAATTTTTTTGCTGTCTTGCAGTGGTGTGCTGGCCCACAGGGCTACAGGGACTCATCCAGGTGCACCCTTCAGAGGCAGGAAGAAGTAATGGGAATGTATGGGATTTCTCCCCCCCCCAATAGGCTCCCCCATCACTTCCTGTCCACTGCCCTCCTAAGATGCCAAGCACACTCCTGCTGTCTTGTTTCAGTATTTGGTGTGTGTGCGCATGCGCCTATTTTTAAAATCTTTTTGTATACTAGTTCTTTCATTTTACATAGTAGGAATCATTTTGGGGTCGTTTTGATTCATTTCCCCCATTTGTGTTTTCTGGCACTCATCCAAAGAGAACCCTTGAAAACTACTCCAAAAAACAGAAAAGCAAGACAAAAGAGAAACAATCTACTCCAAAATCAGACAACAGTAAGTGAGGAAGAAAAGATATCATCAAACCTATGCAGGCACTAGATCATATGTTATTGCATCATATCATTATCATCAGACAACAATATAGACAAGACAGAAAAGTCATTATTATTATCAGACTGTGTAGGTCGTCATTGTTTATATTATTCCATCCATCACCATCTACACCATTACAATTATCCTCCATTCATCAGGTCTGCCTTGCTTTTTTAAATTTCTAACTCGCTGTTTAGAGGTTTCTAACACCTTTAAACATGAACTGTCCTTCTGGGATTTGCTCCATAGTAAGTTTTCTTAGGATCACAGGCAGATTGATATGTTCTAGGAACAAATGACAAACGGGAGGGAGAGGGAGAGGTATTTAAGCAGCACAGAAAAATCTTCCCGCTCTTCTTTGAAATATAAAGACAACAGTTAGTCAACTCCTTTCTCACAAGTGAATGCTTATGCCCAGGCATTTGAAGCTATTTTTGAATTACCCAGAACTGTTTTACTGAAGCTAATAACACAAAAATTGCACAGCCCCTGACCGCAGGATGAACACTCCAGGCATTCCCTACCCCAAAGCAATAGAATCTGATATGTAAATAATGGGTTTATTTACCTATTTTTTATGCTGTTATTACTATCAAAGGAAAGGGTTCCTCATGAATGTTCCCCACCACACACTTTTAAGCTTTTCTGCCATTCTACCACCTCTGTCTTTTTCTTGATTGCACTTAATTATTGTGGAATAACCCCTGTGGGTGTTGCTGGTTCCTCAAAGGCTATAATTTTGTACTGGCTCACTAGCTTCATTTTAAAAATTATACCCTACACAATTTGAATATCATTTCCAAAATAGCAGATCTTTGGGGGGATAATGCCTGTTTCATTGCTGGCACTTCTATGCTGTCAGGTTCAGAAATCTGCAACTATGGCATTTGCTTTCTCTGGTTACTTTTTCTCATGCTCTTTCTCCCCCCCCCCCCGCCACTTAATGGGATAATTATAGAAATCTTTCAGAATCAGTACATATGGGACAACAGAAACAGAATTGGGCTGATAATTTTCAAAAGTGGAGCATTCATTCATTCATTCATTCGTCCATTCAACCAACCAACCAATCAATCAATTTGAATACTGCCCCATTAGTTCAAGCACTACGTGGTGTGTTGCATAATGCAAAACCTAATGGGACACTTACTCATTCTACTCTGCAATGAATCTAGTTGTGTTGCTCTGGGTGCCGGTTTTCACCCAGTGTCCCCCATGAAACATCCCAGGAAAAATCGAACCTTCAGCCTTTTTTCTTAACCTTAAAAAATGCACATATTAATGCAGCAAGGATTTCTCCCTCTTCCCTATATAAATGTTATCATGTTGCCAGTGGACTTTGCGTTGTGGTATGCTGTCTAAGGATCCTAGCTTAGATCTGTTTTTATTTATAAAAGAGACTTATGCTACTCTTCATCGGTAGCTATGGTCCATCCCCTTTATTAATGCTGTGACTTAGCTTGCGTGAATTCAAAGTATTTTTAATAATCACATAACAGAAGAGCCCATGCAAATCAACCTGGCCTGTTTCTGCTTCCAATTTTTTCCCAATGCCACTTGAGACCTCTACTTTTTAAAAACCAGAATGATTCAGATGGCATCTTCTCAGTGTGACTGTTTGTTTCATTCTACAAAAGGTCGAGGGGCTGAGTGGTATTCTGGTGATGTACTAACAATAATAATTTTGTGTTAGAAATTATTCTGGGTTGAAAGGATTTTTGTGGAAGAAATTCCATTCAGGGACTGCCCAAATGAGGCTCCTTTAATGTCCCCAAGAGCTGGGACAGAGACAGGCACTCAATCCATCATGGAAGTACCCGGGTCTTGAACTGCCGACTTGCCAGCCTTCCAGCTAACAAGGCAAGCTTCTTAACCACTGAGCCACCACAGCCTAGTGATGTAGTGATATGGGGAGTGATGGTTTAGGACAGGGGTTGGGCAAACTCTGTGCTGGGGGCAGGGAGAAAGCGCTCCCATTGGGCTACTGGGCGGAGGGGTGGGGTGAACTCTGTGCTGAGGCAACAGCAGCACACATGTCAACAGAGAGGGCTGGGAGCTCCCCTTCTGGCACGCGTCCCACAGATTCACCATCACTGCCCTAAAGCAAGGCAGTTTAGTCCCTTCTTCTACAAGTGCCGCCATTCTGAATATTGGCTATCATCATGGCAACAGTCCTCCTGTTCATAACTCCTCGGAACACTTCTTCCAAGGACTTTCTACACCAGTCTCTCGGGTTCTTCAGCCATGAAGTCCATCTACATCCAGAGCCTCTCTTCCCAGGGATCTTCCCTTGCATAACGAGTTGGAGTATTCTATCCTTCATGTCATTCCACATAATATGTCCAAGGTGTTGGAGCTTTCTTTGTTTGATGGTCTTAACAGATCCTGTTCTTTATCCATCTGGGGCAACACTTCTAATCTCATGGTCAACCCATTATATCCTTAGCAGCCATTTTAGTCCCTAGTTTAGTTCCTAGAGGCATTTTTGCAGAAACCTTATGAAAGAAAGTGCATGTCCGTCCAATGTAGCCATTCAGTGCTTCAGAGCAAGCTGAGATGGTAGGCCAGGGTAAGTCAACAGAACTGGGTTTAGCAGGGATAGCTTTCTTAGATGGAGGAATCAAGTGAAGGAAAGTGTTGCACTCAGATCAGCTTCTTGAGCTGAAGAGCAACAGTGATCAACCCAGTATCTTCTGCTTCCTGAGAGATATCTCCCTGGTGAGAGGAGCCTGGGGCCTGGTCTCTCCCATCATAGTTTGTAGCTTTGGCTTAATTTGCCCTGCGATGTGTTGAGAGCCAGCCTTTGTGGTCGGCTCCAGTTCTTCTTCTTGGCAGAAAGCCTTCTTGTTTTAAGGCGGTTGAGACTAGTGGGTCCCGGTGAAGTTTGAACCCCTCTCCCCAGATCCCTGGACTGTGCCATCTTAGATCAGAGTTGTGTGGACTGTGTGGTGTTTTAGTATGTAGTGTGTTGCTTTGCTGCATTGTAGAGTAAGAAACATCAAGTGGCAATTATGCCTCTGCTATTTGTGAGTAATGTGAGTTCATCCGTAGTGCATTTCAGCAATATTGTCATATAGAGTTTGGAGATAAATCTAACTGTTTCACTATCTTCTGTGGGATAGTTTTGATTTAATTAAACTTTGCTGCTGGTAAAACACAAGGTCCTGGCTACCGTACACTGGGCTGCCACTGCCGTGGTGACACAGGTGAATTTGGATTATCTTCTAGTCTTCTTTAAAGACACTTTCAGTTTGCAAAACTGCCACATCAAGTGCAGAAGTTCCTCTCTGATGAAAGGAACAGGCTGGCCTTTATCTGCATTTCACTTTATGTGGGGGAAAAGTTATGCATGTCTCTCATGGCAGTTCGTGGCAAGGGAGAGAGGATCAGACATTGCTGCATTGTTGTTTCTGGATTAACCTCAGCACACAGAGGTATTTCCTCTTGTCTGCAGCTAAGTTGTATATTTGGGTGACGTTTCAAGGTTTTGAAATAAATATACAGTGTAACCTCATACAACAATCGTTCCATACAGCAACAAAATCATATAACAATTAGGTTTTGGGGGGAAATGGTGTCCCCCATAACAATTTTCCCTATGGAAAAAAAATTGTACAACAATTTTTCAGTGGGAAAAACCACTTAGCGAAAAAAATTATTGTACGATGCATCCCATAGGGAATATCGCTATACGATGCATGCATCATATAGCAATTGTTTCATATAACAAGAAGCCCCATGGGACGGATTAAAATCATTGTATGAGGTACCACTGTAGTTGCTTTTCTTGGTGAAATGCATTTTATATGCAAGATATTGCAGAAAGAGCCAGGATTAGAAAGTCTGTTTTAACTAGTCCTTCCTTGGTAACATTTTGTTTTCTCCCCCTCTTTTTGTGGTTGTGAGATCAGTACACACCAGAGAAGCAGAGACCTCCAATGATATGAGGCCAGACTCCACTGTGAGCCTAAACTCCTAGGAGTATTGCTTAAAATGGCATGGCTAGAGATGCACCAGACCAAGACTTATCCATCTTCTTTAGGAATTAGTGGTTGCATAAGCAGAACAGAGTGGATAGTTTTGTGGTCTGGGGAGAAGAGATGTTCTTGAGAGACTGGTGACCAATCGAAACATCAAATAGATTGCATAACTGGAAGCAGTACATGGAGAAGCTTTATGCAGCCTTACAAAACAAGAAGCAGTTGTGGTATTGAACGTGAAATGTTATAATAATAATAATAATAATAATAATAATAATAATAATAATAATAATAATAATAATAATAATAATAATAATAATAATAATAATAATAATAATAATAATAATAATAATAATAATAATAATAATAATAATAATAATAATAATAAAGAAAAATACTAAAAATAGTGCCAAAATACAATTTAAATAACATTTCTGATTAATGCAGGAGAAAAGCAATGGCCTTTACAGGATCACTTGAAAAATCAACATTATGCAAGCTTTTGTGATTGATGATCACTTCTTTAGGCATGAATTTCCCGTGGATACTGCAGGAAAGTTACCAGTGAGAGTCCTAAAAGTTCATGGCAAGATGTTATGCCAGGCTTTGTTTCTCAGAAGTGAGTTGGAAAAAACAGCATTCCCCATTCCACAAACACAGGAAACCAGGTTCATGTGTAATGCAGATGGCCTTCTTTTGAAACTGCAAGATTCTTTTCTTGGTCAGAGAAAAGGGCAATGCAAAGACTCAGAGCCCTCCATTAGGGAATAGGCAGTGATGGCAGTGATGGGATGTTACCGGTTCGGAACGGTTCACCCAAAACGGTAGTGCCCCATCAGGAGGGGTTGCCAGCGGGGCGGCAAAACTCCGTGCATCCGGTTCGGTTGCCTCTCTGGCCCCCTCCAAAAATGTTTTTTCGGGCAGCCAAAATGGCTGCCTGGAACTGCGCATGCGTCAAACCTCTGTTTGATGCATGCACAGTTCTATTTTTTAGTGCTAATGCATCAAATAGAGGTTTGACACATGCACACTAAAAAAAGAACTGCACATGCATCAAACGGAAGTTTGATGCATGCACAGACATTTTTTTATTTTTTAAAAATAATTTTGCTCCACCCACGACATCATGACGTCATGACATTAGCTACGCCTGCGAGGTCGATGATGTCATGGTGGGGTAGCAAAGATTTTGACAACCCACCACTGGGAATAGGGATTAAAATTTGGTTTACTCATTAAGTGTACCAGTTGCTGGCAAATCAAGGATGATTAAGAATGTTACCTAGTGTTTGGAAGTAGCTGTTTCCTTCATTTTGTATGTAGAGTTCATGGTGCTGCTATAGGGTGGCTTTTTTCTGGTATCCTCAGTACAGTGATGGGATGTAACAGGTTCGCACCAGTTCGCCAGAACCGGTAGTAACTTTTTTCAGTGTCCCGGAGAACCAGTAGCAGCTTTTGGGGGGAACCACCTTCGGGGCTTACCTTTTCACTGGTTCCCCCACTGTGCATGCGCGCCAAGCACTTGGTGTGCATGCATGCCTACAGTGCTTGGCGCGCATGCATGGCCTCCTTGCTGTCCTCCCAAGCAGGGAGGAGGAAGAGCAGCTGCTAGCCTGAAGCTCCCTATAGTGACTCACCTTTGGATGTGTGTATGTGTGTGCTTATTTTTAATTAATTAATTAATTAATTTTCTTTGGCCCCGCCCATATCATGACATCATGACGTTAGCTCTGCCCACACAGTGATGACGTCACTGTGGGGTAGTAACATTTTTGACATCCCACCACTGTCTCAGTAGCTCCATAAACAAAGACAGCCATATGATCCTTACACAAAAGAAATGCAGGAGAAAAGTGGTACCTTTATTGGATCACTAAAAAAAAAAGCAATATTATGTGAGCTTAGTGAACCAATAAATGTATCACCATTCTCCTGTATTTGTATTATCTAAGGAACACATGGCTGTCTTTTGTGTGTGTGGCATTTCTGATTAACTTGATGTCTACATCAATAAGAGATTTACATTACTATGTTTAATTGACCATGAAACAGAAGAACTATGGATCGTACCCAGAGATAATATCAGGGAAGAATGAAAAAAGATTATTCCTATAGTCAAACAAAAAGAAAAGTATAGATGGATGACTGATGAAACAGTCAAGAATCAAGGGGCAACAGAAATAGTGTCAAAATCCTGAATACAACTTTTCAGAGAATGTCATAAAGCAGTGGTTCCCAATTAGTTTTTTCTATGTACCACTTCAAGAAAGGCCTCAAACTTGCCTACCCCTTATTGCAGGAACGTTAAATATTGCGTACCCCTTATTGCTGGAACGTTAAATAAAAAATGAAATCAGGTATGTTTTATATTTATTATCATCAAAAGACATTCTAATGACAGAGAACACATGTTTCATTAATGTGACAAATGTGCACGTTGACAATGACGAGCAAATAGGCGGGAACGGGGGCGGCCGCGATTGGGTGACACGAGACACGGGAGGCGCGGGAAAAACCGCTGCCATGGGAGAAAGCTCTTGATGCATACGATTGACTTACCTACTGATCGTTTAATTAAATTGAATATTTTTTTAGCAATTGTTATTGCATTATTGTTTTTTAAGGATTTAATATTTTAGTTAAGAGATTGCTGTGTGTACCCCTTGATGCAATCTCGCGTACCCCTGGGGATACACGTACCACTAATTGGGAACCACTGTCATAAAGAATCAAAGACAACTCTTAATCAGTTTAAAGAAACAGAAGAGAACAATGAAAGGAGAAAAACAGAAGATCTAATTTAAAAAATCCAAGAAATCAAAGTAAATTTTAAATCCAGATTGAAAGATATATCGGAAATATGAACATATAATAAAAATTTACAAACTATACCAAAAAAAGCAAAAAATTAAAAAAACCTTTAGAGAAGAATCCTGTGGTGAAAAACCTGTAATTTTGGAAAGCTGCTGTTAAAGCATTTGGGTTAATTGCTGCTGCTGCTGCTGAAACAGAGAGGCGTCTGACTCACAACACACCTGATATAACTGTTGTGGAAAAGTGGAAGGCCTGGTTTACTGACATTGCTATATCGGGAAATGCACCAATTGTGGACAAACAACTGGAGAAAATAACAAAATATCATGAAATGCAAATTGAATTTAAGTGCTTATGGAGAAAGAAATCTGTTGTCCAGACAGGATTCAGCCTCCTAAACGATTTGAATCAGCTGAATACATTTTATTCTGTGCTTTGCAGATCTTTGAAGCCTTTTAGGAATTCCATATTTTAGAAATCAGCATTCTGCAGGACTAGTTTATTGGCTTAACAGTTGTCTAACAGCATTTGAAACAGATAATGCTGTTTCAGAGACAATTGCTTACAGAGACATCACATTGCAAACAAAAATGCGTATAGTCAAAGCAATGGTATTTCCAGTGGCAATGAATGGTTGTGAGAGCTGGACCATAAGGAAAGCTGAGCACAGAAGAATAGATGCCTTTGAGATGTGGTGTTGGAGGAGAATTTTGAGAGCCCCCTGGACAGCGAGGAGAACAAATAGGTCAATCTTAGAAGAAATCAACCCAGAATGCTCCCTAGAAGGTCAAATAATAAAGATGAAGCTGAAGTACTTTGGACATCAAATGAGAAGAGAGTATTCGCTTGAGAAAGCCTTGATTCTGGGAAGGGTGGAGGGGAAAACAAGAAGGGGGCGGCCAAAAATTAGATGCCTAGATGGTATTGTAGACACAATGGGCACAGAACTGAGTGAGTTGAGGGGGATGGTGGAGGACAGGAGTGCCTGGCGGACAGTGGTCCATTGGGTCATTGTAAAGGGTCGGAATCGACTGTGCAACTGAACAACAAAAACATTAAATCCTATGGGATGCATTGGGTAACATTCTCTAAAGCCTGTGGCGGTTACAACGCATCTCTATGGAGTTTTAACGTTATCCAATGTATCCCATAGGATTTTAACGTTATCTGATGCATGCATCAGATAACATTAAAAATCGGACAACACTAAGACTTGTGGAACCAAGTTTTAGCGTTATCCAAGGTTTTACTGTATATTTATTTTTAATGGAACCATTTTAAAAAGAAACATTTTAAAAATCATATCTGAACCACCTTGGGTCCTATAATTTGGAGGAAGGTGATGGTCATGTCCCCAAGTCATCCTTAGAGATGCATCAAAAAGTTGCAAAGCTCCAGACGTAAAGGAGGATCTGAGGAAATAAACCAATAGAACATTAACAAACTAGCAACCTGTCATAACTCTTCTAGTAATTAGATAACTTTTGAAAATAAGGAATGGTTATTCCATGCTCCCCTAGACTTACCATGTCTCGCAAAGTCCTAGTTCTGTCCACATCACTGTCCACAGCCGCAACATGTGTTTGCCAGTCTCTGGATGCCTATCACTTCCATTTCCAAATGGCAAAGTATTCAAATTTTTGCTGTCTTCTGCACTGGTATAACAACAGGTGTGGGAATTGCAGGAGAGGTTGGTTGTACCTCCTTTGCACAATGGCTCAATATGCTCAACTAAAGCAGGAGGCCCAAAGAACTTCCTTAAGGGGACCTGGTTGAAGACACTCTGGTACCAAGCACCTATTGTTGTCCCTTCGTCATCCTCTCCCATTTCTTCTTCTTCTAACAACTTTCTCTTGTCCACTATTAGACCCTGGTGGCCCCAGCACCATGATCTCCCCGTTACCTGCCTTGTTACCCTTGTGGCTTCCTTTCTTCTCTCCAATGTATGCACATGTCCACACTTCATTTGGTCCAGCCCAATCCTGAGCTTCTATTTTAATGCTTCCAGATTGTTCTACGGTCCCAGGGCTACCTAGGCCCTTCAGGTCTTCAGTCTCCAATGTTGCCATTGGAGTAGGAGTCCTAAGTACTGGCAGTCCCACTTGCATCTCCCAGGGACGGGAAGAAGCTTGAATTAGTCTGGTTTACTGGTGATGAAGTCTTGTGGGGTAGGCCTGACACTGTATCCCGCTAGTATGTCTCTTCACAGGTTGCATAGAATAAAGTAAAAATAAAATAAAATATTGTTACAAGCACTGAATTAAAAGAGCTGAATAGGAGCCTCTAACGTTATGCAGAAGCCACATTTCTTCACAGTAGCAGTCTGAACATTCGAGTTAGAGGATGAGTTTAATCAGACTGGCACTTGTCCAAGAACAGTCATTCCCATTTCTTGAAAATAAATAGAAGAACCAAAAATTAAACTGAATTTCTGTTGTTTGCTCTTTGCCCAAACATGCCTAAAGAAATCTGTCAGTGAAAGTGAATAAACTGCAGACTCAAATGCAATATGTGTGGGGATAGCCGTGCCATTTATTATCAACTACCCATGAACTAGGGAAATATTGAAATACAACCAAGATTTAAAAAGCTCTTTTCAAGACCTGATTCATTCCCCTTTTCCTGCTCTACTTAGCTCTCATATACTAAAATAAGATTTCCCCCCCCCCCATCTTGGGGCAGAATTTATTGCAGAATTCACAGAGACCTAAAAGGTAAGAATTTCTACAATATTGTTACCTAAAGAGTTCTAAAAATGTCCCCAACTCTTTGTCATTTGCCATGTATACTTTTCTTTGTTTGTTTACAGGGGAGAAAAAAATGATGCAAAATAATAATAATAATAATAATAATAATAATAATAATAATAATAATAATAATAATAATAATAATAATAATAATAATAATAATAATAATAACAACAACAACAACAACAACAACAACAACAACAACAACAATAACAATAATAATAATAATAATAATAATAATAATAATAATAATAATAATAATAATAATAATAATAATAATAATAATAATAATAATAATAATAATAATAATAATAATAATAATAATAATAATAATAATAATGATTCCCAGCAGAGCTATTGTTTTTAGGCAGTGGGATACTTTTTCATCCCAGCCAGTTAATGTGTTAGGTCAAAAATGTTTGGAAGCCTCGTCGCAGCATGACTGAGCTGCCAAAACTCTGCTCACAATTTGAGTACAATCCTGAGAAGCTCAGCATTGATTCAACCTTCCATTCTTCCGAGTACAATAAAATGGATGCCTAGCTTGTGCGAGGAGGGGGGGGGGGGGGAGATACTGATTGCCTTGTGAACTTCCCAAAGAACACTCTCTAAGTGCTATAGGGTAAGGGTAGAGGTCACCCTTGCTCAAAAGCCACTCATATCTGACTCTAGGGTTCAGTGCTCATCTCTGTTTATAGCCAAAGAGCCAGTGCTGTCTGCACCTGCAGATGTTTCTGTGGAGATGTGGCAGGCATGCCTCAACATGGAACACTGTTTACCTTCCCACCAAAATGGTCTCTTTTTATCTACTTGCAATTTCTTGCTTTCAAACTGCTAGGTTGGCAGGAGAGGGACAAAGACGGGGGCTCACTCCGCCATGCAGTTCTCGGGTCTCGAACTGCTGACCTTCCAGTCAGTGAGTTCAGTGTATTAACCACTTGAACCACCGCAGTCCCGGTAGCCCTATAGTCTCAGTGCTAGAAGGCAGTATAAAAGTGCAATTGCTATTGCTATTTTTGGCAAAATGTGATAGCAATAAGTAAACAAGGCATACTCTGGTTGTCTGAGGTCTGGCCTTCTTGAGGAATGCACTGGAATCCTGTTGGTTTAGGAAAGGAATGACATGTAAATGTAAGGCAAAATTCACTGCTCACCCTATTGCTAAGCTTCATGAGATTAGAATTCTTGTGGGGCCAGAATGTAGGCCAGAACTCACTCAATGCAGCTTTTAAAAAATCCTTCTGGATGAGGGTTAATTATCATGCCAGCGAAAGATCCCTCTGATCATCTTTTCCTGTCTTCTTCTCTCCCTTCACCCCACCCCACCCAGTCTGTAACTGTTGGCAGCTTCTATCACCCTTCCTTCTGGTACATATTAATGTGGTCAGATATGTTCACCTGCCTGAATCTTAGCTGTTACTTGGGAAATGATTTAATTCCCTAGTATTGTCAACTTATTTTGCCTAGAATCAAAAATCTACCTTAAGATGTACAGAGATGTGTGTACAACTAACCTTGCAGCTATAAAAGTGGCTGATTGTTGAGAGACAGCATAAAAATACTCATCATCCCAAAGTAAGCATGATGAAGGTATTTATGACACGGAAGTAACACATGTGCAGAAATTGTCTTGCTCTCAGTGAAAAAGGTTTACTCGACACATTGACATGTGCTGTTGAAAAAACTGTCACTCTTCTTTTTTTTTCTCTTAGGTAACAGTCACCCTTGCTCGAAAGCCAGTCAAATCCAACTCTAGGGTTCAGTGTTCATCTCTGTTTATAGCCAAAGAGCCAGCAGTGTCTGCATCTGTAGACGTTTCTGTGGACATGTGGCAGGCATGCATTGGTGGGATTCAGCAGGTTCGCCCTAGTTCTCCAGAACCGGTAGCAGAAATTCTGGCTGGCCCCTCTGCCCATCCAAGTTTTGAAATAAAGTAGTCCTAATTCGGGTGCAGCGCTGGGCTTCCCCCCCTGGCCACGCCCACCATACCACACCCACAGTGTGGCAGTAATTTTTTTTAATCCTACCCCTGCAGGTATGCCTCAAAACCGGAGTGCACTGAATGCGGTTTACCTTCCCACCAAAGTGGTCCCTATTTATCTACTTGCAATTTCTTGCTTTCAAACTGCTAGGTTGACAGGAGCTGGGACAGAGATGGGATCTCACTCTCTTGCATGGGAGCAAAAGATCAGTACTATTTTTGTCAGTAGCAGTGCTAGGAACAGTGGCATAACGTGGGTTTCAGCTGCCTGGGCCGTAGGCCAAATTCTCCATCACGGATGGGCTTCCTCAAAGGGTCTTACCCATTCTGTATCCTAATTTGCAGGTGTTATTAGACAATATTGAACTCTATTCTTTATATGAAAGAATTAATTCTCACTGAATATTTGTCTTGAACAATCCGAGCACAAAATAAAACACAGGTAATTAACGCAATGGTAATTAGTACAGACGGTGTTGCCAGCTGCTAGAGTGAGCGAGATGACTACACTCATTTAAAGAAAGGGGATTCCCCGGTTCTGTAACAGATTAAATAATACAAAATTCCGTGCTCCGAATTGTAGGTAGTTTAGATTACAAATTATTATTATTATTTACTGTGAAATTTTGCTACCCTCAAAAAGTGCCACCCGGGGTGGGCCGCCTCCACCGCCCATGCTACGCCACACCACTCACTAGGGAAAAGTGGGAAGATGCATGGAAAATTGTGTTCTGCATAGAAAAATTCTGCATTTTAGTAAAAAAAAAATCCTGTAGTCTTTGCAAAAAAAAAAAAATGCAACACTTTGTTGTAGGTAAAAGAAAAAAAGGAGGAAATCCCAGGCAGGGATATCTGGTGCACAATGGAGATCACATCCAATGTGCAAACAGGCTCAGAATGGACACAAATGTCGACACAGCTCCCCCCCGTAAGATTGTGATCAATGGTTTTACACATACTATAAGATTTTCAGCAAAAAACATATCCACAAAAATTATTTCTTATTTTAAAAAAAGAATCCCCAAATGCAAAAATTATGAGAAAATTATCTTGTCCTATAAGGAAATCACTGTTGCATTTTTAAAATTATATCCTGCAAGAATAAATGAATAATATGTACATCCCTAATTCATGCAGATGCCTAAATGAGGTCCTAACATACACTGTTAATGTACAAGCACAGTGTAATGTGCTCACGCGGCACCAGTCAGCAAAAACAACCCAGTGTAAGTGAGCAGCCACGTCTAAAGCTGCATGGCTCACGTTTTTCTCTCCACCAACACACTCTCTACTGCTCTTAAGTAGGTCAAAGACATTGTTTAGAAAAACACACCTCTGTGTTCAAAACTTTTTTGTAGTCCCAACAGCATGCAAGGTAGAAGAGTCAAAAGGCAAGTGAAACACATAACACTATTATTCAAGTGGAATAAAAATTGGCTAAAATGTGTTCCTTGCAGTTGAGCAACTCTTTTTGCAATGGAGAGCAATGGATCTAGGCATTGGATGACCCACCTATAGCTTATGAACTTGTCCTCAGTCCATCTGCTAAGACAACTATGGAGCAGCAGGAAGATGGTTACCACATGGGTATTCAACCACTGGGTGCACATCTGCCACCTGGGGTTCTTTAAGATTAACGCCAGATCATTCTCCCCCCCCCTCCCAACTGGATTCAGCTCAAGGTCCACAATTACCCAAACTAAAGCCATTATTAGCAATACCAATTATATTTACATGCCGCCTCATAGTGCTTAATGCACTCTGAGAGATTCACAAGGTAATTAGCATTTCTTGCCCTCATTTTAATGACCTCAGAACAATGGAAGGCTGAGTCGACCTGGACCCCCATCAGGACTGACAACATCAGCACAGTTTTCGGCTGCAGTACAGCAATGTAACCACTGTGCCCTGAGGGCATTAACCCAAACATTCCCACACACCCTAGGCCAGTGATGGTGAACCTTTTAGAAACCGAGTGCCCAAGGAGGAGGAGGAGGCACATGGGCAGGCAATCTGCGTGCACGCACACCCATGTGAGGTTGCCAGCATGCCTCCTTCACCTCCTAGGAAGGGTGTGTTGGGGTTGTCTGGTCACCTCACCTCATCCCTGCCCTTGCCTCCCGGGCGGAGTTTCAGCCTCCCCTCTCACCTCCCCATTGGTGGAGTGAGAGGGGTGGGTGTGGAAGCAGTGCTGCCATTGGTGCTGGTGGGGTGGGGCTAGGCTTACCCATGATGGCGCATGTGCCCAGAGAAAGGGCTTTGTGTGCCACGTCTGGTACACTGCCATAGGTTTGCCAACACTGCCATAGAGGTTACATTTATAGCCTCCAACCCTGCCTGGCGAACTAGGCATATAAAACTTTATGAGAAGTGGTGAGAACTACCAAGATTCCCATAAATGGCAGCTGGTGCCCAGTGTTTGGTGAGATGGTGGTTGGGATAACCAACCAAGGCAGGTAAGGCTAGGGACAAGAGTAGATTCTCTCACTCACACTCACACTCACACTCACACTCACTAAGGCAGACAGGCATTTACACGTGCATGGGTCTATTGAGGGTAGTTTGAAATTCAGGGGTTGCAATACCCTACTTGCCCTAACTGATCAACCACTACTAGCTTCCATTAAGACCTCCCACACTGCTGTCCAGAAGATGGTGAGCAGTTTCCCTGTTCCTTGTTAGGAGTTTGCAAATTTAGCCTAAAGTTGACTGGACCTGAGCTTTCCATAGAAAGTTAGTATGTCAGGAGAAAGCAACCAGTTATCTATCCTTGTGTACTTAATTGTTGATACAGAAGATATTTTTCCCTTGGAAAAGGATTCAGATAGGCAATCCAGGCTCAGTAGTTTGAAATGGCACATTCCCAGAACAGCGGTACAGCATATGGAGGATGGATCTCTGCTCATAAAGCATCCTGATTTTGAATTGACACAGAGTGCTAGAAGGGAGACAGGAGAAAAAGTCAGTTTCCTGAACTAAAGGTCTCCATAATGTTTAAAACTCATAGACTATATCATTTTTACCTCACCTGACATTATCACATTTCTCACTACAGGCTCCCTCATATAAAGTTTGTTCTCTCAGGTCTGGTATCAGAGGTCATGCCAACCTTCATTTCGTCCCAGAAAAATTCCCTGAGGCTTTAATTTTAAAGTATTTTCCCCTCCCCAAAGAATACACCCACACAATAACTTACCAGAAACTTTTCTCTCAGTCTTGGGTGTCTCCCTAGCAACCACAAGCTGAGCGTACTGTAATTCAATTTATGCCTTGACGCTTCTTTAAAGTCTGTCACAGTCAAGTTGCCCTGGGAAACTATTTGAGTTACCTAAACCTTTGACCAGACAGAGAAAATAAGCATTAGTATAAATCAAGTATGCCTGTTTGGGTTGTTTTTCTGTTTAAAGCATGGTCCATTTAACATTCAGTCCATGGTCCCAAACTCCATTCTGCTTGAGAAAATCACCATGCATCTGTCATACTGTCTGTGTTTAAACCATGCTAAATAGCTCCCTGCAAAAGCAGAGCCAGAGGATGAGGAAGGGATACGGGCATTCAGTTAGAAGAATTGCTTTATGTGGAAACGCTCTGCCGGGTTGATTAGAAGGCAGGGTGTCATGGGAAAGATAAGCAGGAATGACCTGACAGCTTTGGGAATGTCTCAATCCAGGACTTAAGTGGATTTACAAAAGGGTAAAAGCTCAACAGAGAAACACAAATGATAATGAACTGCTTGCTGTGTTTAAATAGCAATCTCCAGATAGTTTAGTAGTGAGGAGACAGTCACTTTGCTGCAGACAAGCCAGTCTGTAATTTTCAGAAGTATTTGCTTACACTCTCTGTGGCAGCATTTTGTGGCAAGAACATTTTCACTGATAAATTCCATTTCACAACAAGCTGTGCAGTACGACACATGGTGGCCCAAAAATCCCACCACACCTCTCTCCTAATCGTGCCTTTCCCTTCCTTGAATGAAAGCAGAGGAAAGGATGTGATCATATATCAGTGAATGACTCTGAAGGATCAGGTCTCCCTTCCCTGAATTCTCAGTCATATAAACTAGTGGCTGCTCTCAAGACTTTCAAACTGGAATCAAGGAGCTGCTCAGAGGTGGGGACCCCTCAACCTTGTGAGAAGTAGAGAAGGAGAACATATAATCAGTGGTAGGAGGTTTCAATTAGAAGTTGAACAGCAATGTGAGTGTATCTTTTTCTACCTCTCACATTCCAAAGTTGTTGTCTGAAGCTGTTTTTCCACCCATGGGACATATGATGCACACCACATTCACATGCTAGGTAATGTTTCCATTCCCTTCCATATTAGGCATCAGAAATTAACAATGACTTTCAAAGCCCTAAACAGTTTAGGACCTTGTTATATGGAGGAACGTCTTTCTCAGAGGTCATCTCCCCATATCACTCAATAAGACCCTTGCGTTCAATTCTGGATGATGTATCTTGAGGACAGGATGCATCTGGCAATGTAACCAGTGGTGGGCATCAGCAGGATTGCACCAGTTCACCAGAACCAGTAGCAGAAATTCCGGCTGGCCCCTCTGCCCATCCAGGTTTTGAAATAAAGTAGTCCTAATTTGGGTGTAACACAGGGATTTCCCGAGCACGCCTTGGGGCTCTCTTAGCACCACGAATTTTGACTGGAAGGAGGCTCTGAAAATTCCCCCGAGGCAGCAATCTGCTTCAACACAGGCTACTGAGGGGAAAGGCACCGCCGCCGCTCTTGCCGGAACATCTGCGGCGGGGGGGGGAGAAGCCGACGCGGCGTCCAGCTCGGGGACTCACTTCACCTGGCCCCAGAGCCCTGCCCTGCCGGGGCTTTAAAAAGGACGCTGTTGCCGGGGCTTTTCCGCACCGCCGCTGCTCTTGCCGGAACATCTGCGGCGGGGGGGGGAGAAGCCGACGCGGTGTCCAGCTCGGGGATTCACTTCACCTGGCCCCAGAGCCCTGCCCTGCCGGGGCTTTAAAAAGGACGCTGTTGCCGGGGCTTTTCCGCACCGCCGCCGCTCTTGCCGGAACATCTGCGGCGGGGGGGGAGAAGCCGACGCGGCGTCCAGCTCGGGGACTCACTTCACCTGGCCCCAGAGCCCTGCCCTGCCGGGGCTTTAAAAAGGACGCTGTTGCCGGGGCTTTTCCGCACCGCCGCCGCTCTTGCCGGAACATCTGCGGCGGGGGGGGAGAAGCCGACGCGGCGTCCAGTTCGGGGACTCACTTCACCTGGCCCCAGAGCCCTGCCCTGCCGGGGCTTTAAAAAGGACGCTGTTGCTGGGACTTTTTTCGCACCGCTGCCGCTCTTGCCGGGAACATCTGCGGGGGGGGGGGGGGGCGGAGAGCCTTCGCATTTGTTGAGGGACGTAGTAATTGTTTTGTTTTGCTTAGTTGTTTTTTGTAAAATTTGAGTGATGACTGAGATGTAGAAATTTTGGACTGTTATTTGATATTGATGTTTATTTAATTTCTTGTTATTGTAGTCCTATTGATATTTTGATGTTAAGTATTTATGATTTATGGACATGAATTTTGTAATTTTGTATATGTTGTGAACCGCCCTGAGTCGGCCCTACCGAGTAGGGCGGTATAGAAATTGAAATATAATAATAATAATAATAATAATAATAATAATAATAATAATAATAATAATAATAATAATAATAATAATAATAATAATAATAATAATAAAGGATCGAGCAAGAGGCTGCTCCGAGAAGTGCAGACGCTGCCTCCGTCGTCGCCACCACTGCTGACGTCAGGTTGGGGGCGGGTGGGGGCGGTCCACGGTGAACCCCGGGTGCTCACCGCGAGCCACATTAATTATATGCAGGGGGCCAATTAGGCCCACGGGTCGGAGTTTGGGCACCCCTAGTTTACACAGAGGAAATCAGGTGCACACTGTTTGTAGAATTTTTAATTATTAACATAATAACTCTGGCATTTCATTTTCATGTAACCTTCACATCCTGCCTCAGGCAACACTGACAAAAAGCTTCCAACCCTGGTTGCTCAACTGAAAACAAACTGACAAATTTTTCATGTTAATATGCCATCCTAGTCCTTCCTGATAAACAACTTAAAGTAAAAAACAGAGCACAAATTAGAACAGGGCAGATTGCCTGAGGATTTGCAGGAAATTGTCAACTGCAACTTGTATCAGAGAATGCATTTTTTTCCCCCACTGAAGCAGGAAAAATGTTACTGGCATGAATTTGTTTAAGGTGGATCCCCCAGCTTACCATGAAGTGACCCCCCACACACTATGATCTCAGAGCCATCATCCATGGCACACATGAAGTGCGACATGCAGGACTTAACACCGGAATTGCAATGGACTGCCACAGCTTTGAGGATATGGACAAGGTGCGCCGTCACAGCCAGTCCATCTGGCATGGCCTCTTCCACCTCCATGACTGTTGGGAATCAGAGTTCTTCCTCCGCTCATTAGGGCCCAATATGATGGTTTCTAGTGGCATTTCCTCCACTGAAGGTGACCATCACCCTACCTAAAGGGGCTCATCTGCCTGTGGCCATTGGCTCCTTTAGGGAGTCAGGTTAGGAAATATATTTCTAATATAAAGATGTCCTAATGCACAAAATGGTCTCCTTATCTGTTGACTAGGCCCTGTAGGCGAAGAAACTCTAATTCTAGAGGCAAACACTCATGGGGGAACCAATTCACTACCCCGGCTTTGACTTGTTATTTGTTTTTTCGGCAAGAGGAAAGAAGGAAACCCAAGAGAGGAATACAGAACAGAATAATTAGACTCCCTTGCAACATCTCAAAGCAAGTTCAGGCAAAGATACTACTAAATCTGAGATATAGATCTATTTCCTTCCTGAAGTACAGTACTTGCAAACGTAATTTCAGACAGAGTAGAAAGGCATCTGAAGCAGCTATCTTAAAGCAGAATAGAAAGTGATTTGAAGTAGACAGTTAAGATGACCAAATAATTTTGATATATGAGACAAAATATCTCCAAAGAACACAGTGGACAAAATGGCTATGAACTGCATATCACACAGTGTAATTGCTCTGTAGGTCAGGTACTCTGTGATTGCTCCAGTGATTTCTGGCTGGTAGATCCCTAGATGCAAGTAACAAAACATTTGTTGTCATTTTCTGACACTCAAAATCTGCCGTCTAAGTATGCACTCTTCAGTTAGTACCACTATAACCAGAGGTGTAGCGCGGGGGGCGAGGGGGATGGCCCACCCTGGGTGCCACTTTGTGGGGGGTGGAGACGCTGCTGCCCCGGGCTTCCTGGCAGCCGGGGCGTGTGCCAGGACCCTCTGACACCACCGGCGCCCTGGGCCCTGCCCCAAAGGGCACAGGCCCAATGGCACAGTGGAGGCCAGGGGGCGCCACTCCCCCTCCTCCCCTGGCAACCCCTCCTTATCATCTGCTGGGCTGGGGCAGCGCAGCGTGGCCCCAGTGGAGAGCCCACCGTCGGGTTCCCAGGCATGCGGCTGCCCTGCCTCCTAGCCTGGCAGTGGTGCCCAGGGAGGCGGGAAGTGAGGCTGGTGGTCGCTGTGGTCCAGCGCCAGCCAGGCAGGGTACCACCATCCCTGCAATGCCTGACTGGCGCAGCTCCAGTCGCTGGGCTGCAACGACCGCCAACCTCACTTCCCGCCTTCCTGGGCGCCGCTGCTTCCACCGGGCTAGGAGGTGCGGCGGCTGCAAGCCTGGGACCCCAACATCATGGGTGAGGGTCTGGGGTGGAGTGGCGCGGGCCCACTGGTGAACCCATCATTGGCTGCCCCGCCTCCTAGCCTGGCAAAGCCCAAAGGTAGGACTTTCCTACCTGGGGGAGCCCTGAGCGGGGGGCGACGGCGAGTTTGGCCTGCTGCCCTTGGCGACTAAAACCTGCCCTACTCTACTGACTATAACCCCAGATTTTTTTGTTTGGGGGAATGTCTAAGATTCTAATTTCAAGGCAGTTACAAAATTGTTAGTAGTACAGTATCACTTTCTCAGGGTGTTCTCTTAACTCCACCTGCATTTGGATCAAGGGTGCCCAAACTTTTTCAGGCCAGTCACGTGTTTCTGGGAGCTGGTCACTACAGCTTGGGGTGGATGAGGGCTTCATGGGCCAGATGAATTGGTGTCAGGGCCGGTTCCAGCCCCTGAGCTGTAGTTTGGGCACCCCTGATTTGGATGATGGGGAAAGAGGATCCAGTGTTGCATTAGGCAAGTGAGTGATTAAGATCTATTGGTCAGAACTGTACTGCAAAACACTAAGCATATAAAGCAATTTCACAAGCAGTTTTCATAATTTTTTGGTTGTCTGTAACATGTCTGTAACAAGCAACCAAGTGCACAATTGAAGACATGAACTGGGTTTGTCTGAGCATACAATTCCTTTTTTTGTTTTTGTTTACTCTTTGCAAACCCAGTATGATTCTGGCTAGTGGAAATATGTGTTCGGTCAGAGAAAGTTAATCAGTCACATAATTTACATTCATTACCTTTCATTGTGGTATTGGCCCAAAGGAGAAGAAAGACCAGTTTCAGCCAATAAATACAATCCTTCTACCTTGCTTTCTTCCTACTGTTGTGAAATGGCAAACTAGATTGTATATTTTGACAAAGAGCCAGAGGGTCATGATCTCCCTCTGTGTACATATCTTTTATTTACAGGAGTTCAACACTCCATTCTTAACCACAGGCTACTTCTGAGAATTGGAGGAAAGCTTACAGGGACAGTATTTAAAAAAAAAAGAGTATCCGTAGTGGTTAGATTCCAAATATATTTTGCAACAATTGCATCTTTGTGGCTTTATAGACATTTTGTGTAAAGAAAAGTGGAGTGGGAATGGGATATGAAAAAGGTATTTGGGAAATGCAGATGAAACTTAGTGACACCTGAATGCTGCTAAAATTATGTGAATAAACCAGAAGAACTCAGTAGAACTAGGTATATGCACGTGTGGGACAATAATTCCCTGTCATCAATTAATTCAGACTTGTGGTGACATTTCCCAGGTATATACTCAAAAGTGCTTCCTGACTTCTGCAAGTACTCTGGGGCTGAGCGGCTTGCTACAAGGGCTGGTTGTTCCTTCAGGAGGCAATGTGGAATTGAATTGTTCTCTGATTCCACAGCCAGATCTCCAACTCGCTAAGCCAGCACAGGGAGGTTGTTGCCTGGAGTACACCTGACTGTGGTTCAGAAATACCACAATCTTCTAGGGGGCTCTTTCTGTGTACCCCAAGGCTAGATGTTATCAGAGGGAACTAAATAGATTACCATAACTAAAGGAGGAAAAACTTTCCTCAGTAAATGCAAAAACATGTCAGCTTTAAGCAAGGTTGGGGCCCAGTCAAAGAAGCAACGCAATACTGCTTGGCATGAAGTTAAAGTGAGCTGCATTAGATCACTGGTTCCCAACCTTTCTTTGGCCATACCTTGCCTAAGCATCTCTAAAATCCTGAATCCCTTCTCCCCACTGTGACATATAATTGTTCCAGAAGTAAACACCTATTAATGTCGCCTTGGCAATATAAATCTGAACAAACAAAGAAACAAATAAATAACGTGGAGGAAGCCTAGAAGACCATTCACTGTTAATAACTCAGTCTTGAATTGTCCCCCTTAAAAATCAAATTGCCTCCCTGTGTGGGTGTCTGCCCCACATTGGGAACTACCTCACTAGATGCCTTATTGTGTAGTTTTTGTGGTTTAAGAAGAGTTGCAGAGGTCTCTGAAATATGTCAGTTATCAAGGTGGCTGCAGATGAAATATTTATCAAGCAGTATTTACAGACATCCAACAACTTGTAAAACAATTTACTAGACTACTATTTGAGGCTTCCTGGTCCTTTCTCTAATTCTCTTCCACTTCCACATCAATACAAGGGAAACTGCACCTAACATTGGTGGCAACATTTTATAATTTGACTAGAGAGTATCGGAACATCACCTTTTTTTTTTAGGTGTATAAAACCCAAAGCACCTTGCATTTTGCTAGCCTTGCATCTTTTTGCTGTTCTGGACATTTCTCCCAGATTTTGTACTTGGGTTTGCAACTGCAGTGCCAAAATAATTGGAAGTCACACCACCGAATTGATACAGCAGAACTAGAGCAAGAGAGCCCTCTAATGATAGCTTTGCATAAACCACTAAGTGGTGTTCTTTGGAGCACAAACCGTTGTTTCATCCTAGAGGAGAAACACTGAAGTGTTTGCCAGAAACAAAACAATGTTGGAAGCACAAACCAAACCAGAGGAAAATATAAATAAAGATGTTTTCCAATAGGCATGCTATAATTTTCTTTGAGTGTGGTTATTTAGTACCAGTTTTATATCTCTAAGCGAAGAGGTTAGTTTTTTGGGGTCTTTGTATAAATGAATGGATTGAAGTAGGTAGCATTCCTATTTCCAAGCCAGCCCATATCAGTATCAAATAAATGACTTTGACCTCAGCTGGTCTCTCAGAGGAACATGTGCAATAAATTAATCCTCTCAGTTCTACTTGGGGGGAATTATTTTATTGACACTTCAAGAACAAAAGACAACACAAACTAACAAGAAAAGGCCAAGCAATTCACCAAAGAGCTCTGAAACACACACTGTGCTTGTGTTGTGGTTACAGAGGTGTGAGATATTCACCATTACAGCCAGAAACATAATATTAAAGTTTAAATATGTGCAGGCTCTCTGGTCTGTCAAATTCAGGTTTAGAATACCTTCATATGGAGGTGGGGACAGGGATAGAACTTTGGATTGTGTTGGTTTACCAAGCTCCCCAATACTCTACATGATCCCTCCTGGAGCTGACAGACTTCACCTTCTCAATGGTAGTGAGATCCCCGATGACGATAGTCCTGGGTCTTTTTAATGTCCTTGCAGTTTTCTGGGGATGTTTCATGAAAGCCATGATGGCCATGGAGCTATCCCAACATGTCACCACTCCCACACATGTGGCTGGGCATACTCTGGACCTGGTTTACTTGGTGGATCAGAGAACTGATTTGAGGGCGAGTGAGATCTACAACACCCTTCTGTCATGGCTCGATCACTTCCTGCTAGAATTCTTTTTAGATATGGTGACCCCTCCCCATGGGGAACTTGGTCCAATTAGGATGGTCCACCCTCACAGACTTATGGATCCTGATGATTTCCAAAATGACATACAAGGGTCCTTAATCAAACGGGATGGTGATACTGCCATTTCCCTAATGCAGGGCTTCTCAACTTTTCGCACCGTGGACTGGACCACAACCCCTCAGACAGCTGAGCAGGTCAGACATGTGTTTCCCCTGTGTGATAAAATGAGGCCCCAAGTTCTTCCCATATCCAAAATGGAGTTTAGTAGGTTTTTAGTCTATAGTAGAAATGTGGCTTCTCCTGCTAGTCAAAAAGGGCCATTTGGTTGTTTTCACACTTTGGGGCCCAGGAAGGGAAGAGACAGACAGAGAGGCGCCCATTGTAAACAAGACAACCAGAGTTGTTTACCCCAACTCTGTTATTTGATTGGATGTCTGCTAGTTATGTCACACCTGGAGGGAAGGTTTGAGAGAAGCAGTTAAGCAGTTGAGAGAAGCAGAGAGAGAGAGATTTTGATTCTCAAGCAGAGAAGATGTAGAACTTTTAAAGGGGGAGGGAATGGGCTAATGCTGCAAGCCTTTCTTCCTAGAGATAAGCCATGAGCACATGGCTTGAGGAGAGTTCGAAAATGGTTGTCAACTAGGTAACATCAACAATACAGAGATGGGCTTTCCAACTAGGCCTATCTGTGGAAATCTTAATTATGGTAACTTAGAATAGCTAGACAGATTCCTTTTTATTTCAGGGGAATACTTGTCTGAAACATCCTTTCTCTAAAACAAATTAAAGTTAGAAAATATTTTTGTATGCTGAGATCTGTAACCTGATTCATCAAGAACCATGCTACCAATTTAAATAAAAATATTTTCTTCAATCAACGCGTGTTCATTGAAAATGGGATATCGGGCTAAAAGACAGTAAATCCCTCTTTGTTTTGCCTCTTCAAAACGCTACCAAAACCTCTCATAGTAAATTGGGCTCGTCTCTGTAAAGAGAGAGAGAGCGCCAGGTTTTTGGATCAGCCTGGATTGGCTGGGGAAGGAATGGTGAACATATTTTTTCTTGTGTGAGCTTGGGAGAGTTCTAGAGGGGATTTTTGTTGAATAATCCGCCTTGGATTGAACGCTGAGAGGCCCGAAGCGAGTGAGGAAGAACGTGCATTCATCATACCCTGCTGTAAACTGCATCTGCAGCTGTTGTAAAAACGTTTACGACAGCCACAGGTGTATTTATGGCATGTTTTTTTACCGTTTTCGCCGTCTGCACTGCTTCTGGCAGCAGCGGGAGCAAAGGCTGTGTGTTTTTGGCTTTTGCTGCTTCCACCATTTCTGGCGGTTGTGGCAGTGGTGGTGGAAGTGAGGGTGGAAGACCACATGAAATGGGACTGTGAGCCAGGTCTGGCCCATGGGCCATCGTTTGTGGACCCCTGCCCTAGAGGGAAAATGGTACATGGAGACTAATTGGGCGATTGATGCTATCACTTGCTGGTTCTAGAGCCACCGCCACTTATTTATTTATTTATTTATTTATTTATTTATTTATTTATTTATTTAATCAAAGTTTTATGCCTGGATCCTTGTCTTTCATGGACCATAAAAGTGGCCAGTGAT
Source organism: Furcifer pardalis (assembly GCA_030440675.1). Taxonomy (NCBI): domain Eukaryota; kingdom Metazoa; phylum Chordata; class Lepidosauria; order Squamata; family Chamaeleonidae; genus Furcifer; species Furcifer pardalis. The sequence continues at coordinate 171,746,657 of CP126890.1, read as the reverse complement.
GGGATATCAGGATGGGTCAGAGAGATCATTAATTCATCTCTCCGCACAACTGAAGGAGATGACCATCTGACCCGTCTTTTAAAAAAAACCTAATGTCAGATGATTTAAATAATTACATTCCCTAATATCCTTGTATGGGTAATGTAATACAAAGAGTGGTGGCAGATCACCTGAGGACGTTTCTGGAGGATACTGAATGCCTTGACCCATGCCAGTCTGGGTTCAAGTTTTGGAGGGGAGGGGAAGCTGGCTGGATAGTTCAGTGGGAGTTCAGTCCCCCACTGTTCTTTCAGGGAAAGAGCCACCCTGGACAGCGATGGGCACATTGCCAGGCTGACATCAGAAGAAAGGAATGGGAAACCACTTCTGTGTATTATCTACCTAGAAAACTCTGGAAAGTGTCGCCGTACATCAGAATTGACTCTTGATGGCATGCAATTTTGTATTATATTAAAAAAAATAAACCTAATCCTGCAATTTAAAGTTATACGGTGAAAACAAATATTGGATTCCTTGGGTTGAATGTTGAGAATTGCTAGGGTACAAATGGAATCTAGTTTTAGAACATGCTACTATAACATAATACTTGGAGAAAGCCTTTTTAAAATCAAGGCACTTATGGAAATACAGTTAATTTACCAGAGCTGATAGACTTTGAATGAATTGGAGTTAATTATATCAGAGTGAATGATAAGTAAAATGCTCACCCAATGAAAAGATTCTCCCCCTTTTCTTTCCCCAGCTGCAGCTCTAATAGAAACATGGAAGTGTACATTTTCTTGTGCCACTGATGTACTTCTTCCTTTCTCTCTTTTTCTTTCTGCCTCTGCCAGCAACACTAATGTGGCTCATAGAATTAAATGAAACTTTGTTATAAGGTGATTTACAATTAAGATTGTTATCAGAAAGTTTTTAAGTTTCCTTTTGTGATACAGTACTTGCTGTTGAAACTGTTCATACCTTTACAAAGAAATTAGTCATTAACCAGATCTAATTTTACTTAACTGTTCATTATCAAACTGGACATGCTACCTTAGGTGAGATCTGACCAAGCAAAACAGAAGGATGCTGTTAATCTAGTTTAATCTGGACACTATCTATGTTAATGCAGCATTTGCATTTTTGTTAGATCAAAAAAGAAATACAGTCATACCTCGCATAACAAATTTAATTCGTTCTGTGAGGCTGCTCGCTATGTGAGTTTTTCACTATGCGAGCCAGACTCGCATAACGAATTTTTCGCTATGTGAGTCGGACTTTTCCCTATGGAAAAACTCGCATAACAAGCATTTCAAGGGGGGAAACTCACTATTCTTATTCAAGGACAGGCAGCTGTAAATTCTGTGACAGCCACCAAGCGTTTCATTTCTAAATACTACAAACTGAGAAAATTCTGGCAAAAATCCTTATGAATCACTTTCTCAAGGAAAATGAGAGAAGAACTTATTAGAAACTTAGTTGGCTTCCAGAAGGAACAAGGGACTGTTGACATCTTTGTCACTGGACAGTTAACAGAACAGTGTCAAGAGCAGGATGTCAACCTTTACACACACATACCCCAATGGCGCCATTTCATGTGGCCTGTTGCCCTCACTCCTGGTGCTGGTGCTGCTGAAAGCTATACCATGTATGGTTCCTTTTTAATGTAAACAGCTTTGAGAGGCTGTTTATAGGGGGATGGCCATAAGTCCCTACCCATCCACAAACCTATGTATCCAGTGTGTCTGAGTGCTGTTTGGGTAGGGACTTACGGGCCTCCTTGTACATTAAAATGGAACCACACATGGGTGCAATGGAGAAGGTGGGATGCCACATGAAATGTTGCCATGAGCCAGATCTGCCCCATGGGCTGTAGGTGGGGAAGACCTACTGTAGACACTCACAGAAGTAGCACTCTGCACTTTTTAGGCAAGTGTCACAACCTCTCACAAGGTGTACTGTGGGACTCAGTCCAGTGATAACAGAGAAAACAGATACACAGGCACAGAGTAAGCACTGGACTTAAATCTTGAGCTGTGAAACAGCCTAGATCTGCTGTCACAGAACTCTGGGACATTCTGCATCATAGGCTATATTGTACATGCTAAGCAGTGCACCACACAGGTAGTTTTTCTACAGTGTCATTTCTATGAACCTGCCAAGAGTATAAATAAAAGTATCAGAGGTTGGCTTCTGGTCTACTCAGAGGAATGTAAACAACCTTAGAAGGCTATTTCTAAGAAAAGCAAAGATGTAAATGTGCTGACTTGGATGTATACGTTGGAAGCGTCCATGCACATTGAAAGCCAGGCTGGGTTACCAGTAAACAGACAGACTTGTCGGAGTCTCTAGTACATTTTCAAACATTGGGAAGAAAGTTCACACTAGGAACAGATTAATCTAACTAGAAGTAAGAGTGATCAGACTGAAATAGTATCACTTAAATTTGGTTTTGTTCAACATATGCAGCTGGAAATTTAGTTGGTACAAGTAAAATGTGGTATGTACAGGTTTCTATTTTGTTTTGAGTTGTTGCTAATTCTAGAATGAGGATGACTGTAAATACATTGTGTTAATGCCTATTTCAGTCCAAAGAGAAATTTATTTATATCTCGCCATCAGTGAGAACCTAATGCTACTGAGCAAGCCATTGGGCCACAGTAGTACTGCAACTTGATGCAAAAGGATACTGGCCACCCACTTCTCTAGATACTCGGTATCCAGTATCCTTTATTAACTGATTAGTCATCTGACCATATCAGGTTGAAATGTGATAAAATACATCAGATAACAAAAACACAATAAAAACAGATTAAAAATAGAATGATACAATCACAATAAAACGAGGTATAAAATTTACCCAATAAAATTAATCACCTTTGCATGCAACCCCTATCTGATCAATAAAACATCTTCTCTTTTGAATGGTTCCAAATAGAAACTTGACAGTTCTAATATTTCCATATTTATTTGTGCCCTGAAGGGAGTAAGTTAATCTTTTATTAGGGTCCCAATATTTCATTCTGTCTAGTAATGTTTGTAAATACTGGACCCTTATTGTGGCATATAATCAATGATGGGTTGTTACTGGTTCGGACAGGTTCACCCGAACTGGTAGCACCCATCAGGAAGGGTTGCTGGGGTGGTGGTGGTAATCCCCCAGGTGACTGGTTCGGTCACCCCCCTCTGGAAGTGTATTTCCTGGCAGCCAAAATATCTGCCTGGAAGTGCACATGCGTCAAACCTTTAAACATGCATCATTTCTGAAAACTTTTGAAAAGATGGGAACCTATGGATATCACTGCTCTTTGCTGAACATGTAGTGGCATGCTTGGTGGCCCACCCCAGGCTACCTACTCCTGACCTTCTGTGTATGCTTGCCTTTAAAAAAAAAATCTTTCCTTGAACAGTTTGTAAAATTTCTAAAGTAGCACAGATCAATCCTCAATCTTTAGTATTTATACAGTACACCCCCATTTCTATGTTCTGCCCATGTTGTAAGTAACATTTGGAGAAATACATCTTACCATTTTATTTGATCCACATCATTTTCTATTTCATGTCAGCATGCGCCAATACAAAGCAAGGGCTTTTGTTGTTCTAATTTTTTAAAAAAAAAATTGGTAGTGATTATTGTAGTAGTACTCTTTGTTGCTAGATGATTGTAGCTGTAAATCTGCACTCAGGATTCTGCCCCTTCTTCTGTCATGTTTTACTTTTGATTCTCAGCTATCCTTTACAAGTTTGTGTTTGATTGTCTCGTTTTCAGCATCTGTAGTAAGAACATAGACTTGAATAATGGCTATACTGTATTGGCAGGTTTTCCAATATTGTTCCGTCAGATTTTGCAGTATAGTGCCTAATTGCCTGTGCTACATCTTGGCTCAGTATGAGAGCCAAAGCATTTTTTTCTGAGAATGTCATTTCTAGAGTAAAATACCTTGCAATTGTGTAACTGCGGGGGCATTGCTTTCCTTCCAGCCTCAGCTAGCAAGAGGGTGAGAGCTGCCCCTTGGTGAGAAATATCTTGCCTGAAACTTTGGCTCACCTCTTTTCCTTTAGAAGGAAAAAATTGTGAGTGAGAGAGAGAAATTCCTTTCAAGAAGGCATTGTAAGCAGTTCTTCTCATGAGCTGGCCATTAATTTGCTTCCTGGCTTGACGGTACAGATCCTTAGCGTTAGTATTGACTCTGGCTAAACACAGCAGCTATTATTCGTGTTAGTTCTTTCTCCATTGGAGTGTGGAGTCAGCAGTACCTCCAGACAAGTTTACATTCACCTCAGATTCACAAGCAGGAAGGGGAAGAAAGCCCATAACTATTTGAGAAATTTCTTGCCATTTTGTTCCGGCATTTCCTTGAAGGATTTCTTGTCCTATTAGGAGAAAAGAGAAAGGCACTCCTGTGATATAAAAAAGAATTCGACCTGTGAAAAGAAATGCTAGTGGTTTGATAGCTTGATATATTTTTAACTTGTTTATTTCTCATTAATAACCATGCCTCATCCAGTGAATCATTTAGTACATTTGTGTTAACGTCATTCCTTTCAATGCCATAATTTTTATCATTATGGAGGGATATGCTCACTAAAGTGTAAAACAAATGTCACATTGTTCAAGTGTTCACTCATGCTGTAGAACAGAATGGCTGAAATCCTGTCCAATAAATTATGCTTCATAAGGCTGATGATGTCATCAGATGGCAATTTCCCCCCAGAAATTAACTATTCCCTACTTTGGTCCTGAGGCACCCAGGGCTCCTGTGTAATCCCCTTCAATGGTGGAAGCCTGTGGGGTTGCAGGACAGTAGGAGGAAGTCTTTAATGACTGAGAATTGCCATCGCAAGGAACACCATCCCATTCTAGTTTGCTCTGTAGTTAGTGTTGCGGTATCATTTTGATAAATGTAAAAGTAAAGCAATACTTTTTTAAAATGTAACTGTAGACTAACTCCTTTTGGGGAGTTTGGAACAATTGTTGTAACTATGTACTTTTAAAAATTAATTCCCAAGCTGTTGCCTCATTTCTGATCCATAGAAATATCTAGAGAAGGGCATCAACAGATGGTCTCATTGGAAAGCTTCCACATTACAAATTGGTCTCATTGAAACGTGTAGTGTCCAGGCAGTGAAGAATCTTTCAACTTTACCAAAAATTCCTCACTTGCCTTGCTGACAACTATGTTTACCAGTAGGTGTGAAAAGCAACTTTTTTGGATCTAATCCCCAACAAGAAAGAACTGGTTAACAAAATAGGAATGGTGGCAATCTTGGGTGGAAATGGGCATTCCATCTTCAGACTCATTATATTTAGCAAGAGGAAAGCCGAGGTAAGTACAATATACCTGTTTCATTTTAAGAAAGGTTATTTCAATAAACACTGAATGAGAGCCTGTGGCCAGAAATACTCAGAGAAAAGGGAGTTCGTAAAAATGAGATATTTAAAATACCATCATATGAGAAAGGTGGATACCATCTAAAGGTGTGTACCATCGAAAGGTGGGTACCATCTCGGGGGGGGGGGATAGAAATGTAAGTAAGTAAGTAAGTAAGTAAGTAAGTAAGTAAGTAAGTAAGTAAGTAAGTAAGTAAGTAAGTAAGTAAGTAAGTAAGTAAGTAAGTAAGAAAGAAAAAGAAAGAAAGAAAGAAAGAAAGATGACAGAATAAAGAGCTTTTAGGTAAATTAAGATTTACAAGACACTTTTGAATAAAAGATGGGGGAAATCACTAAGAAAGAGTACAAACAAGTAGCTAATATTTGTATAGAGAAGGTCAGGAGACTAAAACTTGCCAGAGACATTTTTTAAAATCCACATTGCATATTCTCAATCATCCAAATATGTAATTCTGACACTTGGTTTTTGGTGTTATTGGTGGATCTGATAAGGTACTAAGAAAGTTTGTTTTCATGAAATAACTCTTCATTAAATTACAGCAAAATATGTAGTTTGCATTACCTCTAGCCATAAAACATACATGTTGTTCACAGCAATCTTGACGAAGGTAAACATCTCTATCTCTGCGGTTTGTCATCATGGTTAAATTCAAGGGAAGGACAGCTTAAGGTGAGAATATACAGTGGGGAAAATACACATAGATCAACTGTGATCTGCAGTTTTTCAAAGTGGGCCCCTGGTTGGTGAAATCACATTAGTCATCCAGATGAATACAAGTTTGTCATGAAATACAGAGAAATGTTTGTATTGGATCAGGCAATGACACAGAGGATACGATTCTTCCCTGTGTTTCACTGGATTCCTCACTGTGCCTCCCTGCAGAAGATCTAGCCTATGCATCCTTGGGTAAGCAGCACAGTACCAGAGAGCACCCAGAAGAACAGATTGATAAACTAATCATGATTACTGTATATAGCAACGAGAAAACCATGGAATGGATTGCCATAAACCAGATTTGTTTTGATATCACAAATTAGTTTAAAATATCCTTCATACAATTTGGCTTTATTCCTTCTTTAAATAAAAAAATCTCTCTTTAGTAAGTGTGTTTCTGCATATACATGTGTGTCACCACCACCGCTGCCACCGCTGCCACTGCTGCCTCCTCCTCTTCCTTCTTCTTTGGGTGTCAAAGGAGATACAAGGTTCTTTTTCTGGCACTTCTAGTGGCCTATACCAGCATTATTTGGTGCTCTTGCAATATGTCTTCCTTGTGGTCCTTGTCCTTCTCCTCTTTCTACATATGCCTTGCAAGGTATGGAATTCCAAGACATTCTCTCCAAATGAGCAAGCCATGTTATTTGTTGTCTCTGTATGTAATTTAAGATTGGTTCTATTCCAATTCTTTCCCTTATAATCTCATTCCTTGATTTCATCCCTTCTAGCCTTCCCCACACATCTCATTTATGTGGCGACCAACTTTCATTTATGTTTTGTTGTATCGGTCCATGTTTTGCACTGGTAACATAAGAATATGGTTTGTATGTTTCTTTGTGCTGGTCGGTACTGCCTTATGTTGTAAGAGTGGAGCTAACTGTCCCACTCTTTGGTTTGACTTACTCCATGGTATGTTAATTATCTTCATCCATTTTGCCATCCTCAGTAAATGTTGTTCCTAGGTATTTGAACTCTGCCACTTGTTTTCTACTTGTTCCCTCTCAATTACAATACTTAAAGTATATTGTTTCCTTCCAATTGCCATTACCTCAGTCTTACCTTTACTGGTTCCCATATTTTCTGTCTTGCATTCTTGGTTCATGGATGTAAGGTGTTGCTGTAATTTATCAGCTGGGCTTGCTATTCTTCTCTCATCCTGATCAAACTCTGGACTGCCAAAATGAAGCCACTTTCTTGCTATTAATGCCTGATCATCTGCAAAACGTAATTCATCTTGTTTCCAACTTTCCATGCATGGGCTTAGCTTTTTTGCTTATGCTATCTATGCAGGTGATAAATAATAATGGTGATAGTATGCATCCCTGTCTCACTCCAGATGCTACTACAAAGGTTTCCAATATTCCTTGATTTGTTCTAACTACCTTTCTTTAGTTGCTATATAAGCATTTACATAATCTAATAAGATGTTCACTTACTCCATATTGGGTCAATATTTGCAATAGCAATTTCCTGTCAACAATATCAAATGTCTACTCTTGATCTCAGCGGTGGCAGCTCCAACTCATATCTGAGAATACATTTTTTTTCTGAAGCAGGAAAGATGCCATTGGCATGAATTTTTAAAAAGTGATGCACAGACTGTGTTCTCGGAGCCATCTCCTGCGGCACATATGAAATGAGACATGCAGGATATAACACTGGGTCTGCAATGGGCTGCCACAGCCTTGAAGATATGGACAAGGTGTGCCTTCACAGCCAGTCCATCTGGCATGGCCTCTTCTGCCTCCATGACCATTGGGAATCAGAGTTCCTCCTCCCCTCATTTTGACGTTGGACCCAATATGATGGATTCCAGTGGCATTTTTCCTCCCATCACCTCACCTAAGGGGGCTCATCTGCCCATAGCAGTTGGCCCCTTTAGGAGTCAGGTTATTTGCTGCTGCCCAACACTCTGTGTTGAGTCACTGGCTGTACGATCTACTCCATTTCCGTAGTGGGATGTTCAGCCAGACATCTTGGTCTATAAATGCAACAAAGAGCTTCTTGTTGTATTCTATGTTTTCTCTATTAGTTGTTTGAGCGTAAAAATTGCATCTGTATAGCTTCTGTGTTTTCTGAAGTCCATCTTGTCTTCTGCTAGTTGTGCTTCTATAACTGGTCTCATCTTCATGAGGCCAGTTATATAAGCTTTGGGGCTTGTGATACTGGCTGAGTTGGATGTTTGGATTAAAAATCTGCCTGGCTTAAAAAAATTTAAAGGTTCATCTTGGCAAAATAACTAGAAGTTTGTAGTATTTTAATATAAATATCTTAAATTTATTTTCATTTTCTTCAGTACAGAGCTGTCACTTCATCTCTTCTCAATGAATTTGGTACTGACTAGCCGGCAGACTGCAGCCTAACCAAAAAGTGAGAGGAATATTCGCTGTTTTAGGGGTTACAGCTTACAAAGGGAGTCTTCTCAAACAGATCCCTGTGCCAGAAGCTTTTTCCTGGATCCAACAGCCATTTCCACTACAGTGGGCTCTGGCGGCTGTCATGTGCAGGATTAAAATCTGGCTCCATTCAAATAACAGACAGCTGTTTGGAGTAAAACTTGTCTGTCAGTTTGCCCTAAGAAAGACAGAAGCAAAGTTGGGGGCAGGATTCTTAGGCTTCTGAAGCATTGTGACTTAATCCTTCTCTTGGCTGGAGATAAATCTAAGCGTTTTTTAGTGCTCTACAATTTTTTGCATTGACCTGGAAAGAGGTTTATCTATTTGTTGGCCTGCAAAAGAGTGTTGGTTTTGGGGGTGGGTGGGTGTACGTGCAGGCACATGCACACACGCGCACACACACGTGCACGCACACACATACATGCAAAATAAATAAGGACTGCCTTCAACAGAAAAAAAATCCTGACAAAGAAAACATGGAGTCTTGGTTTAAACAACTATGAGAAAGATGTGAAGTAGCTGGTGTTTGGCAACTTAAAATCACAGTTTTACCTTTTTAAAATTTAATCGAATCCTCCCTCTTTTTTTTTGTCTCTGGATACGAACACTGAAAAAAAACAGTAAGGATTTTCCAGAGAATCTGTACATAGATGGGTGGATGATTGTGAATCAAATGTTCACAAAGAAATAATTAAAGTAACCATTTTAAATTAGCCAAAATGGAAAATCCTTCCTGATATTTTTTTTTCCAGTTTCTAACCTATGTTCTCATGACAGCTTTTCAAACAGAATTTTTGGTCACTCGCAGAAAGACCAGGGAAAGCTCTCTCAGAGCAGATGATCAAATTCCTCATAAGAATATTTAGGCTGTTAGCACTGCTTTAAAAGTCAGTCTTATTTAGACAAATGAAACCCATTGGATCAAACCTTAGGAAACAATTTAATTTTATATTATCACTGCATGGAAGTCAATGATGAAAAAAGGAAGCATCTGGGATTTTTCCTTTGCTTGTCTCTATATGAACTGTACTATGTGAGTGGTACTATTCTCTATGTGAATGTAGACCATCTGGACTGCTGCCATTGATGTTGTCAACATTCAAGCTGCTCTTTGCTATGTAGAGTTTGGCATCTTTTTTTGTGCTGGCAGCATAGGCATGATATTGTGGAGCAATATTGCGCCATTTCCTAGTGTTTTGAATTGTGGATACAGAAGCACAATATCCCACATCTGTAAACCCAAGATTTTTTAATTAACTTATTTTTACAGTGAAAAAGCCACTCATATTCACTGATGGCTCTGATTTGGCTACGTTGTGCCACGATCAACAACATGCTGAGGATGTGATGCTGAGACAATCCAAGGGCTATGAAGAATCCAAAATATTACATGTATTTTGTTTTAGTAGCAAACAGAAAAATGCAATCTACCTTTTGTTCCTGGGCACAGCCAAACTCTTCAATTGTGTGAAAAAGCAGTATTTAATAGGGGCATTGGTACTTCAAAATTATTACTCCTAGAGAGCAAACAGTAAACAACTATTTTGGATGACATTGCTGCAGTGGGTAAAAAAAACTGCTCAAAACTAGTCCAGAATCTGGAAATAAACGTGTGCCAGAACAGGGAGAGTGATAATACAGAAGCAAGACCTGTTGCAAACAACATGCACATTCCTTTGGATGGCTGCAGTGTGCTTATGCATCTGGATCAGGGGTCAGCAAACCTGGCCCCTTGGACTTCAATTATGTTTAATTTTTCTGGGTACTGTAATTTCATGCAACTAAACTACTAATCTCCTAATGACATCATCCATCTTCCTAGCACATCATCCATTCTTTCTAGTACAGCCACCATTGATGAGATGCCATGCCCACACAAAGAGAAGGTTTTAATTGAAACATGCAGTTCAGAAGTTAAACGAGGTAATGTAGACCAAATGTCAATCCAACAGGAAACACAGCTTGGTGAAGCATCGTGGACTATAGGAGCATTGCTAGATAGCAAATGGCAAATTGCAGGAAGGGACTTGTGTGAACTATCATGTTCCCTAATTGAACAATACAGCAAAATGTAAGAAGCCTGTTATGTTGTGCTGCATGTTACTTATAATTAATGGGAAAAAGTGAGAATGCTAGGAAAAACTATTGCAAGAGGTTGAATGTCTAGGTAGCTTTAAAAAAATAATATTGCTGAGCTGAGAACTTGATGACATGTTTTGTGATGGAGTTATACAGATGAAATAGAGAAACAAGGGAACTTGGGAAATTTAAGATCTGTTCCATATAGAGCAGGAGACCAAGGCGTGACAGGCAAGGTCACACTAAATCGTGAAAAGTCTCCAGCACCTTTAGTACCTGAATTTCCTAGTGTTGCCAGGAAGAACCTGCCCAGTGACCTGTTCCATTGCACTAATATTATAAGGCAGGGGTGCACATACTATGGCCCATGGATGAGATCCAGCCCTCGACACCAATTCCTTTGGCCCATGCCACTGCCAGATAACCGGCGGTCTTACCTGGGGAGCCTCCCCTCTGCCTTCCAGAGACTCAGTCTCTTTACAGGAACTTCCACCACCCACCCACCCCTCTGGTAAAAGAGCCGGCCTGCAAAGAACTGCCAATCACAACAGGCGTCTTACTGTGCCCATTCAATGAAGCAAATTGGGGAGTTTGGTGGGTAGCCTTCGTGTGTGCAGTTTACCTTCTTGTTGATGAAAGAGACGGAGATCTTCATGCGAGAGTAGTAGGTTTATTGATCAGTCCATGGAAAACAAAACGTAAATAATTGTAGCATAAGAATCAGTCCAGCAAATAAAGTATAGTCCTAGGTAATCATCTTGAAGAAGTAAAAGGGAAATAGTCCCAGGCAAAGGTGTTTTACTTCCACTTCTGGGAGTGATGAGGGTGGTGCAGGCCGGATGAATTGACATTGTGGCCAGATGTGGCCCATGGGCCCTAGTTTGGGCACCCGTGTAATAAAGTATTTGCAAATTATCTGGAAGGATACTATAATTGTAAACTAAAATAGATATTACCCAAATTTGTCATTCCTTGATTCAACATACTAATCTGTCCAGCTTGTAGTACTTAGCTGCATTACAAGTCAAGTACTATTTCCTCAGAAGTGCTTCTCCAGCTTGAAGTGTTAAACAAGACTCTGCACTTCTTGACCAGACACTGAAAATCACCTGTTTCATGGGAGCAGGTGCCCAAGTTCTTTCATGTTCACTTCTTCCAATGAAATCCTGATTGATTTATATGGACTACATGACCAAACCTCCCTACTAGGCAGATTTTCTTCAGTGAGACACTTCAGTGAACTCATCTGATCAATCATATGAACATCTCATATGAATTCCCCTCCCTTTCCCCATCCTCTTTTGCTGAGGTGTATTAATTCAAGGGCTGAATTTTCAGGTGCTTCACTATCTTGGGTAGTATGGTCTGCATGGTAAGAGACAACAAAATGCCACTCAAAGAAGACAATAAAACAACGTCCATGCCTATGGCACTAGTGTGTATGTGTGAATATAAATAGGGGGGGGGGACACAAAGATTTGAAAATATAGATGTGCTTGTAAGAATGCTTGCTAATGAAGTTTGTAAATGCCAAGCAGATTCTAAGTTGTCAGGATTTTAATAATCACTAATTACCAATCAATTGTCTATTGTGAGCTTTGAACTAAAAGGAAGTACAGTCAAACCTCATATAACACTAAAACCTGGTTCCACAAGTCTTGATGTTATATGATTTTTAGTGTTAGTCAGATACTGCAGTCAAACCTCACATAAAGAGCGCTTAAAGATTGCCTCGCTTAAAGAATAACTCGCTTAAAGAGCAGAATGGTGTTTCGCTTAAAGAGCAAACTCGCATAATGTGGAACACATTATGCTCTTTAAGCGACATACAACTGTACTTGAAAAGTTTAGGCCAAAGAGACAGAAAGCCAAGAAGGTGGAAGGCTGTCAGAGGGAGACCATAAGAAGCCATTTCTATCCTTAGGAATTTGGAGAAGGGATAATACCATCAATTGTAATTTCTCTCCTTGCTTCAGTGTAGTTTTGTGATCTGGAAAGCTCTGCCTGATGAAATTCTCTTTTCAGTGTAACTCAGTGAGTGTAGGCAGACTGTCTCAGACACTGGTCATAGAGATGCCATGGGACAGACTGGGATGACTCAATAAATGTCTGTTTAAAACTGGCAGCTTGAGAAGAGACTTATGAAAGGCACAGAGCTACATGCTGATAAAATCAACAAAGCCTCTGTAGCCACTGTTACAGAATGTAGTGTTTATCTAGCGCCATTTTCCTACCTACAAGATGAAAGTTCTTCACCCGTCTTACCGCCAGCTCTTCATTATCTTTATGTATAGTGCAGATGTAGAAGTTCTACATCTACAGTCTACAGTTCTACAGTAGAACTGGTCCTCTGAGGCTGTGGTTTACCTAAGATCACCCTCCAAAGAGGGGAGGTTATGTCTCATCTCACAGTCTTACCCTTTCTACTACTCGAAACTTAGGAATAAATGAATGGCTTTACAGCAAAGTGAAAATATTTTCACAGAAAGAGGAGTGATACCCACACACTGCCGTGTTCTGTTTAAAGTCTAAGCAAGAAGAGGTTCTGAACATGGAGCTGGCAATCGTGAAAAGGAAAAGATGGGAGCACATACACCAAAATCACACTGCTTGTTGCCTAAATTATTTTCCTATCTTATTTTGATTGGAAACATTTTCCTTTCAGCCCTTTGAATTGCCGTCTGATGGCTTAAAAATCATATTGAGCACATTCCTGAGGCTGCACAAAGTTTCCCTCAACTGACTCTATTGATGCCAGTCTACTCAGTGGACGCTTATAGGAAAGGAAGCTCTTGTTCTAAAGGGGGAAGATGGGGAGGAAGATTGTCTAGAAGCCAAAGGGGTTTCATTTGAGGGCTTACCACACTTTCTGGGTGGCCTTGAACTAATAATTCTATTTAAAAGAGTTCCATTTCCTTATTTGAAAAACTGAGAAAAACAGCACTTCTGTTCTGTAAACTGAACTGATAACAAAATCTGTTCTGCAAACTGCATTGTTCGTATAGTAACTGAAATGCATGAAACAATTAGCCTTGCTAATTGACTTTGATACCTTTCTTTCTTCATAACCATAGGAAACGAATGGCAAAGTCAGAACCGGGGATCATGCAGACTGCTCCCCTGTACTGTTTTCATGCAGTTCCACCACACATTTGTGAGAATTCTCTATAGTGAAGTCACTGTACATATGTTGGAGGAATTAGGGGGGCTCTTGTATTAGGAGATATTAATGTTGGAGAAATTAGGAGTGACTCATAAAAGAGAATGTGATGTGATTGTTGTATGCCGCCCGGAGTTGCTTGCCGAGTGAGCGGCAATACAAATGTAAAGAAGAAGAAGAAGAAGAAGAAGAGCAACAGCAACAGCAACAGCAACAGCAACAACATCCCTTGATGTTTGTAGAGCAACAGGAAAATTTCTGTCAGAGACCAGAAGGGAGCATCTTATTTTGTAGTGCCTCAAGGGTAATGTGATTTATGTGGCTCATTCTTACTCCTGTAGGGCTACTTTTGTAAGTGTTAGCCTGGCTACCAAGCATCAAGACCACAGCTTTAAAAAGTTACTTCTTGAGTTTACAACATAAACAGTATCAAAATGCTGAGAGTTAGAGTCTGAAAGAAATTTTGTAAGCTCAAGTGGGACTCATTGATGCAAAATTTGTTTCTTCCTTGACAATTTCTCCAGCCGCAATGTTCCACTTTTCTCAAAGTGGGTGAATGGATACAGCAGTAATTTCAGTGTTGGATTGGGGCTCAGGAGACCCAGGTTCAAATCCCTGATTGGAAATGAAAACTCACTGTGGTGGGGGTAGGATTGGTAAAATAATTCTTTAAATATCCCATTTACCTCAGAAACCCTGCTAGGGTTTGCATGAGTTTGAATCTACTTAACAGCTCACAAGGCGTGTAAACGATCTATAGCTTATTTATTTATTTATTTTGTTAGCTTTCTTTCATGGGCAGCTTTTTCACCCATACATTGTGATCAGGAATAATGTGGATGGTTTTGGCCTTGGTCTCCAGTGTCACGTCCTTACACTTGATTATCTTTTCTAATTCCATTATTGCTACCCAAGGGACTATGGGGGCTCAGTGGTTAAGAAGCTCACCTTGTTAGCTGGAAGGCTGGCAAGTTGGCAGTTTGAGACCCAGGCACTGCATGATGGATTGAGTGCCCATCTCTGTTCCAGCTCCTGCTAACCTAGCAGTTCAAAAGCAAGAAATTGCAAGTAGATCAATAGAGACCACCTTGGTGGGGAAAGATCTTGGGGACATGAAAGGAGCCTCATTCGGGCATCGTCCGCTGAGCAGACTTCCTCCAGCAAAAATCCTTTCAACCCAGAATAATTTCTGACATGAAATTATTATTACTACCCTTCTGTCTCAGCCTTCTTGGAGGCAAGCTAGAGGTTACATATTGTGCTACAGAACAAAACAACACGAAACAGGAATCAACTACCGGTAGTCCTCTGGCTATCAGCAGAATACACTGGGTACCATGCTTAGACGGGATTGATTGTGACTTCTGGGGGGGGGGGGGGATTGAGAATCCCAATTTAGTTGTTAAGCGAGTTTTTGGTTGTTTTTCAGTTGTTAAGCGAGGGCGGCCATTCAGAGAAAATGCTGCTCTTTAAGTGAGTTAATTTCTAAGTGAAGCGCTCCTTATGTGAGGCTTTACTGTACCTTTGAAGAAGCAGCCTATACAGTATTCAAAAATAGTAATGAAAATGATCCTGTATAAATTCAAGAGTTTACTATATTTAATTTAAATGTCACTCTAGACTTCTACCATAAAATGCTCTAATGGAATGTGGCTGGACCGTCGAATAAATTACATGATCAGGAGGTAATCAGCTTTCTAAAGAAATGTACTATTATCAACCTATAGGTCAGTGGTGGTGAACCTAATGCACACGTGCCAGAGGTGGCACTTGGAGCCCTCTCTGTGGGCACCCGTCAGTGATGGGATGTAACAGGTTCTCACCAGTTCCCCAGAACTGGTAGTAACTTTTCCCAGTGTCCCGGAGAACCGGTGGCAGCTTTTGGGGGGAACCACCTCTGGGGCGTACCCTTTCAGTGGTTCCCCCACTGCGCATCCGGGCCAAGCACTTGGTGTGCATGCACAGCCTCCTTGCTGTCCTCCCAAGCAGGGAGGAGGAAGAGAAGCTGCTAGCCTGAAGCTCCCTATAGCCTGCTCCCCAGGGTAAGTGACTCACCTTTCGGTGTGGTGTGTCTGTGTGTATTTTAATGTGTATTTAATGCCTTTACCTATATTGATGTACTACCACAGTTTCTAAAAAGGCCTGGCGGCCGGCAGGCCTGGCTTGGGGTTTTTAAGAAAAGTCTTGGAGTTACATGATCAATAAGCTACACCTGTGCTGTTCCAATTGGAGAACCCTTAAGAAGGTACAGCTGTTTTACATTAAGGCATATTATCCTAGAGAAATGGTACAATAACTATATCCATCTTGCAACATGGTGCTGCTCAGGCACTTATACTAACAGGTAAGTGACGGATTTATGTATGGTGGGTGTGTGGGCGGGTTGAATTATTTTTGGGGAGGGTGGGTGGGTGTATTTTAATGTAATATTTATTTATTTAATTAATTTACGGGTTTGTGTTGTGGGTGGGTGGGTGGGTTGAGGGGTGTGTGTGTATGCTTATTTTTATTTTATTTTTATTATTTTATTTTTCTTTGGCCCCACCCACAATGCCATGATGTCATGACATTAGCTACGCCCACATTGTGATGACATCACAGTGGGGTAGTAAAATTTTTGACATCCCACCACTGGCACCCGTGCAGCCACCCCAGCACAGAGTTAACTCCACCCCTGTGCTCAGCAGCCCAATGGGAGCACTTCCTCCCTCTCCCAGCACAGAGTTCACCCTACCTCTCTGCCCAGCAGTCCAATGGGAGCGTTTCCTTCCTACCCTATTGCTGTGTTGGCACTTTGTGATAAATAAGTGGGTTTTGGGTTACAATTTGGGCACTCGGTCTCTAAAATGTTTGCCATCATTGCTATAGGTTACTTGGGTTTGTTGTAAGCAACTTGACATTAACTTAGACCTGATAACATAAGCTTCTTCACTGTCAAGGAGGAATATACTGATTAAATAGTGGCCTCCTTTGACGAGATTACACATGTACAGTAAAACGCCGGATAACGATTGGATCGTATAATGCTAAAATCGCATAACGTTAAGTAATCTGGGGTGGAGAATTGGATCTAATAGCATTAAGGTCCTTTGGGATGGATCGGATAACAACTGCTAAAGCCTATGCGGTTACAATGTATCTCTATGGAGCTTTAACGTTATCCGATTCATCACATAGGATTTTAACATGCATCGGATAACACTAAAATCGGATAACACCAAGACTTGTGGAACCAAGTATTAGCATTATCCAAGGTATTACTGTAATATAATATATATGAGGAAAATGTTTTTGTATAGTTTGCAAAAATCGTTGGCTTTGTGTGCAGTTTTATCCAGAAATAAAATAAAATAAAAAAATAATACTCCACGCATGATTTTTGCATCTTTTCAGTTATGTTCCCCAAAGCTGGTTTTTTAAAATTATAGATTTTTTTTCCTGATTAGTTTGACTCCACTTGGAACCTGACTGGACACAATACATGAAACATTTCAGGGCAACTTCTTTCAGTATTATTGCTTTTCAGGTGAAAGCTTCTTCTTAGGGGTGTCCAACGAGCTTAATAATTTTACTGGAGTTCTTGTGCTATCCAAAATATATATATATTACCCTATTTGATTCTTTGGCCATTTTCAGAATTCTGGCTCTTGAACCAGTTAACTCCTGATAGTATTTGATGACATTGAGCTCAAGTGACGGCTGACTATATGTTGATACTTCTGAATTGATCCAGCGTGGATCAGTGATCTAATGGCTCATGACAGTTCCACAGTGACTGAGTACACCAGGCAACAGAAGTGAGAACAATGTCTACAATGTCAGAGCTACTAGATAAATAGAGTATCAGTGTGAGCCTGTCTATGGAGTTTGTACTTATAATTGAGACAAAAGTGGTGCTTCTTCCTGTTTCATAGACAGTAAGTAATGTGTTCCCACAATGTGCAGTGCTCCCCTAGATATATGACTGACATAACACAGAAGTTTACAAATGGCTCAGGATATGTGATGAGGAAAATTCAATTAAACCCTCTATGTTTTTATAGACATATTGGTCTCTTTCAACCTCACAGTGGTAGGAAGTAGTTGTATCCACATCCTCTTCCGAAAAAGGTCAGATATGAGCTGCATAACCTGAGGATCACATGAAATACAGCTCTCTACAGTGTGGAAGTTTGCATCAGCTGCTTAACTAAAATATTTCCCCCACTCGATTATCACCCCAATAAGTATTTCTGTAGAAGTCTCAAAAGACAGGCAGATCTACCATATAATTTCACTTGCTATCTTACTCAGCTACTTTTAGCTCAGTCAAAAGTCAATTCTTCTGCTTGTACAAAAAAGAAGATGTATTTGAGGATTTAATTACATTTGAAATGAAATAAAAAAATAGTTTTGCAATTGATGATTGTTACCCATTTCCTCTCCTGGCTGCCAATTTGCCTCTTCAGCTGTAAGCATATGATTAAACCCATTAGTTTTTCATATGTTTAAGCTTTCACTTTACTATATAGTCCAATTTGTTGCACAGATGTGTTCACTTTGGTGAAATAAAAAAAGACACTACAGGACAAAATATACAAGAAAATGAGCTATAATAAAAGCCATCACTTCTACTGGCATGCAGAGTTGTATGATATCTATGGATGGCCTTGTTTTCAAGAGTTCTTCTAAGTCCACTGCTTTTTTGTAAAAGAAAATAAAAATAAAATCTGGTGTATAAAGTCGGTTAAGTGAACCAAAGCGACTTTAAAACAAACACAGAACAAAATAACATCATCCATGACTGAGCAATTCCACAGGCCAGCTAAGAGAGAGAGTCCACTATGCTGGTGCCATAGTCTACACCAGCTCTACCTAGGAGGGCAGAGGAAATATTAGCTAATGTATTAGCTATTCCTCCAATTTTGTGTCATCTTCAAATTTTATATTCTTTGCCTGCATTCCCTCGTCCAAGTAATTAATGAAAATGTTGAAGAGCATCAGACTCAGGACTGAACTTTGTGGTAGCCTACTTGTTACTGTTTGAGAAGGAGCCATTGATCATCACTCTCGGATTATGATTCTGCAACCAACTGTAGATTCACCTGACCTATGTGCTATCCAGGCCACACCTAATTAGCTTGCTAACCAGAATATCATGGGGCATTTTGTATAGCAAACACTTAAGTTTCCAAGAGTGCATACATTGTCTGAGGGAAGAGTAAACCACACAGCTGCTTGAGCTGTGGGACCATGGGCCACATGGCAAAATATTGACCACTCTCCAGAGATTCTTCAACTAATAGGAACTGTGCCAATTTTAAATCAAAAGAAAGGGGCTGCCATTTTGCAATGTGAATTGCCTGATAAAATAAGTGGGAATACAACAAGCGATGTCCTGCTTGTTCCTGGCATGTGCTTATACACCAAAACAAAACACCAAAAAGGCTCTAGAAATGGACAGACTGTTTTTCTTGGCTGTGCCCTTGGCAACAAAGGCTATAAAGTGAAGAATTAAAAATACATATCAGAGGGTAAATAAAACAAAACAACAAAAAAGTTGTGGCACCTTAAAGACTAACTCATGTACTGTATTTAAATGTGAGCTTACATGAATGAAGTCCACTTCGTCAGACTTGAAAGTAAAATGCATAGTTTATTTTTGAAGAATAAAAGAAACCTGAAGAGGAAAGCCAGTGCATTGGACCTCTCTTAGATGAAGCTTTGCCAATCCATCCATAAACTGAGCCAAATATAAAACAGGAAGGTGACAACACACAAGCTGAGGACAGTATGCCAAGAGAGGACACAGATGGAGATGCCAAGGCTGTTCTTCTTCCATATCTAGGCCAAATATGAAACTGCCAAAATGAAGGCATCTTTTGTTGAATTCATTCCATAGTTCCTTACACCTGACCTAGTGTGAGAAAGATTAGCTGGCACAAAGGTGCAGTTGCCTGGAGTATACTGGATTGTAGTTTAAAAATACCACAATTTTCAAGGAGGCTCTTTCTACCAGACAGAAATTGTGGGGGGGCGGGGGGGGGCGGTATGTGGACCAGCCACTGTGCCTTAATCAACTAGAAACAGCCTATTTTTGAATGCAAAACAAAGAAAGGTCTATATGGACAGATGTAAGCTACTTAGTCTGTAACGAGAAACTGAAGAAGATGCCACTGCAACAAGCCTTCAAGCAAGCTGGTGCAGATCAGTTATTGTATCCCAGAAGCAGAAATTGGTTTTTAATATTCGTTCTTGCCTATGCAGCTAAGTAATTTTCTTGGGAGGCAAACGATGAGAAACCTGGGGAACATAATAGTGAAAAGTAGAGACATCACCTTGCAAACAAAAATTCACATAGTCAAAGCAATGGTATTCCCGGTGGTAATGTATGGTTATGAGAGCTGGACCATTAGGAAAGCTGAGCGCAGAAGAAGAGATGCCTTTGAGATGTGGTGCTGGAGGAGAGTTTTGAGAGTCCCCTGGACAGCGAGGAGAACAAATAGGTCAATCTTAGAAGAAATCAACCCTGACTGCTCCTTAGAAGGTCAAATAGTAAAGATGAAGCTAAAGTACTTTGGACATCAAAGGAGAAGAGAGGATTCACTTGAGAAAGCCTTGATGCTGGGAAAGGTGGCGGGCAAAAGAAGAAGGAGTAGACGCAATGGGCACAGAGCTGGGCGGGTTGAGGAGGATGGTGGAGGACAGAAGTGCCTGGCGGACAGTGGTCCATGGGGTTGCAAAGGGTCGGAAGCAACTGTGTGACTGAACAACAACAACATTTTCACTACACCTAAGGAACAGAAATGCCAAGAGCATGTGTGTGTTATCTTAGCAAAGAGGTAGAAATCAAAGAGTTATGAGATGCAACATATTTGTGGGGGCATTGAAATTGAAAAGGAGGCAGATGGCTCATATTGCTGAATTAGAAACAAAAGATAATTGATTTCCTGGAGACACGAGGCCTCCAAGATCCCCATAGAGTTAAGAAACCCATCCAAACAGATTGTCTGAAAAACTGGAAGGAAAGTGAATCACTTGTAAAGGACAGTGATGTTGACTGGGTAGAGTATAGCACAAATCACAAGTCCACTAATGGTGTCTTGTTCATGTAAGGTGAGGGTCCTATTTCATGGGCTATGCTGAAGCTTTGTCTTCCACAAAGACTGAAGTGCTTGCTGGAACAGAAGCATGCACAGAACAGCTCTTGCTGAAGAAGCTGCTGAATGACTTTGGGATAAAGAAAGAGATACTGAGCTAGGTGATGGAAAACTCATCAGTTGTAACTCAGTCCAAGTATACTCCCCCCCCTGCCCCAGGGCACCAGGAGACCTGGTCTTGGAGGTTCTGGGCTGCCTTTGCCCTCTGAAGCAAGCAGAGAAAATGTCACAAACCATCAAAGAGTGAGAAGGTAAATGCATGCACCAAACACATTGATGTGAGATATCACTTGTTGCATAACCTGTCAGAGAAGAAGACCATTACAATATCTACTGTCCAACTACAGAGATGATATCAGATATTCTGGCAAAGCTTCTAACAAGATATTGCTTTGAGGGTTCTTGCATGAAAGCGGTCGGGGGCTTTAGAGGCTAATCTGATTGTCCTTTGCTACTAACTTGATTGGCAAAGTTATTTTACTGCCTCATCATTTGAGCCAAGCCTCCCCCCCCTTCCTGTTTGTTGTCTTGTTTCTATTGCAGGGGTGGCCAAAACTTTTCAGGCCGTGGGCTGACCTTGTGGTTCCTCCAGTCGTAAAATGCATCTGCAGCTGTCATAAACATGTTTATGACAGCTGTGGTGCATTTATGGGAGCGTTATGCATATGCGCTGGCACATTTTACTTCTGCTTCTGGGAGCGGTGTGGGTGGCATAGCCCAGATGATTTGGCATCATTGGCCAGATCCGGCCCGTGGACCCTAGTTTGACTACCCCTGACCTATTGTTTTGTTGATAGTCCTTCCTTCTTCTTCTTCTTCTGACCTCCAACCATTAGGATTTCAGCCTGGGATATATTCACTCTTGGAGGTTATGGGAAGCACTTGTTGGCAACATACAACCAAAACAAAGGGTGCCTTTTTACATTCAGGTTCTTGGCTTGACGAGCAGGAATTTTCAAGTTGTGGATCCTCAAAACTATTTGCTACCCTTTCTGCCTATTCAGGAAAACTTCTCCATGTGTTAATGCACAGTTGTCTCTGAAAATCACTGTGACAGAATAATAGGAAAAGGTAACAGCATAAAAGATGTACATAAGATCTCGCAAGTTCTGGCTTTGGTCGTTAGCCAAGTGCTTTACAGTGGCTTCAGCATCACTGCTCTTTTGAAACTCCATCATGAGGACTGGTTTCTGTTTGGGTATGTTTTCCTTTTAAATAATTACATATAGAGAAATCATAACAGAAACAGTCTGTGCTGCTTCAGTGGGGTTTTTTTTTCTCTTTTGCCTCCATACCAAGAACAACCTATAATTACTTGCTACAAAATGCTTTCCATTGGAAATCATGTAGGCACCAAGTGATATTACTTGAGTTGTTGCCTTTGTCAACCAAGGTATAAGGAAAGGTTAAACCTCAGACTCTGGCGACTGTAACAAATAAGTAAATAACACTGTGGTTTTCTTTGTGGGGTGAGTGGAGTCAGGATGGCCAGAGTTATTTCCAAGTAAGATTCAGGCGAGGGGGGGGGGTCCCTGAAGCCTTATGCATACCAAAAAAATATGTGTAATCTTAGCTGTCCATATGGATGGCACCAAATAACATATTCTCCCACATCAGGCAGAAGCCTTTCCCTCTCTGAAACCCCACCTATTAAAGCAATCTTGCCTGAACTGGGGGACTGTGGTGGCTCAAGTGGTTAAGACACTGAACTCTCTGACTGGAAGGAAGGTCAGAGTTCAATTCCTAGGTATTGCATGATGGAGTGAGCTCCCGTCTCTGTCTCAGCTCCTGTCAAACTAGCAGTTCAAAAGCAAGAAAGTCCAAATAGATAAATAAGGGTGTTCATTGACTACACCGAGGCCTTTGACTGTGTGGATCACAATAAACTGTGACAAGTAATTAAAGAGACGGGGATACCAGGCCACCTCATCTGTTTTATGAGAAATCTGTACATGAGTCAAGAAGCAAAAGTTAGGCCTGGATATGGGACAACTGAGTAGTTTAGAATAGGAAAAGGACTACGACAAGGCTGCTTATTGTCACCCTGCTTATTTAACTTATATGCAAAGTACATAATGTGCAATGTTGACCTGGATGAATCACAGGCTGGAATTAAAATTGCTGGGAATAACATCAGAAACCTGAGATATGCAGATGATGCTACCCTAATGGCAGAAAGTGAAGAAGACCTAAATAACCTCTTGATTAGGGTGAAAGAAGAGAGTGCAAAAGCTGGCCTGAGACTCAACATTAAAAAAAAACCCCAAGATAATGGCAACTGGCCCCATCACTCCTTGGAAGGACAAATATTGAAGATGAAGCTAAAGTACTTTGGACACCAAATGTGACGATAGAACTCATTGGAGAAGGCCTTGATGCCGGAAAAGATCAAAGGTAAAAGGAGTAGGGGGCGGCAGAGGATGAGATGGCTAGATGGCATTGTTGATGCAATGGGCGTAGAGCTGGGGGGGCTGCAGGGGGTGGTGGAGGATAGGGGTGCCTGGCATGCAGTGGTCCATGGGGGTCACTGAACAACCAAAAAATAGGACCACTTCAGTGAGAAGGTAAACAGCATTCCATGTCGTAGTCCTTTTCCTCTTCTAAACTACTCAGTCATGCCTGCCACATGTCCATGGACACGTTTGCAGATACACATAGCGCTGGCTCTTTGGCTATAAATAGAGATGAGCACTGAACCCTAGAGTCAGATACGAGTGGCTTTCGAGCAAGGATGACCTTTACCTGTCTTAACTGAAGAAGGAACTCAAGTTAAGATCTTAACCAGAGAGTTTCAATCTATTTTCCCCATGACATAAAAATAACTGATAAATAAATCAGTTTTCCATGGAAATATTTCTAACACAGTTGGTCTGAATGGAAAAAGAAGTGTAGAACCATTTCATGCCACGTTATACAGAAGAGCTGCAAAGAAAAGAAATGCAGAGATACTCTGGGGGAACTGTAGGCATTAAACTTGCCTGTATGCCTCCTTTTGAGTCAGCCCTACAAGACTAGCAACAGCCATTGGTTTCCCCAAATAATTGTTCCTGTCAATGTGCTTTTCCAATTGGATATTTTTTTCACACAATTACAAGGTACTGTCTGAAATCCTGTGGGTGTTACTTATGCCATGTGAATCTGATGAAGTCAGAATCATCAGCACTAATGTTTTGGAAATAAAAGCTTTTCAACAGCTGTTTTGAGGCTCCTCTATAATCCTTTTTGTCATCACAAATCAATGAGAGCCAAGGAATGGGAAATGAATGTCATTAAGTAATGAAAATGTCTGCCCCCAGGATGGAGTCCAAAGGTTTATCATTAACTGGGTGGTATATAAATTTAACAAACAAACAAAGATTGAAAACAAATATTCTGAACTGCAATGAAAATATTGCTACATACACTACCCTGTGTGGTTTGCAAAAAGAAAAGATAAAAAGTCTCACTCTTTATCCCAAACCAACACAGAGTTTAAAATATATGATGCATACAGTAATTTTTTTTAAAAAAAATCTCAATGAGAACAATAAAACCAATTTTGTTCTTCAGTTGTACAGTCGGTTACAACCCTTTGCGATGACCCCATGGACCCCACTGTTCGCCAGGAACCTCTGTTGCCCTCCACCATCCATCTCAACTCACTCAGCTCTATGCCCATTGTGTCTACAATACCATAGAGCCATCTCATCTTTGGCCACCCCCTTCTTCTTTTGCCCTCCACCCTTCCCAGCATCAAGGCTTTCTCAAGGGAATCCTCTCCTCTCATTTGATGTCCAAAGTACTTTAGCTTCATCTTTACTATTTGACCTTCAAGGGAGCAGTCAGGTTTGATTTCTTCTAAGATCATGCATACACATAACTTTAGAGTTAGAAGGGAGCACTGAACAACATCAAGATCAGTGATGGGATGTAACAGGTTCTCACCAGTTCGCCAGAACCGGTAGTAACTTTTCCCAGTGTCCTGGAGAACTGGTAGCAGCTTTCGGGGGGGAACCACCTTCGGGGCTTACCTTTTCACTGGTTCCCCAATTTATTTATGGGTTTGTGTTGTGAGTGGGTGGTTTGAGGTGTGTGTGTGTGTGTGTGCTTATTTTTATTTTATTTTATTTTATTTTTTATTTGGCCCCGCCCATGACATCTGCGATGACATCATGGTGGGGTAGTAAAAATTTTGACATCCCACCACCGATCAAGACCAGCGATGGGATGTAACAGGTTCTCACCAGTTCGCCAGAACCGGTAGTAACTTTTCCAAGTGTCCCAGAGAACCGGTAGCAGCTTTATGGGGGAACCACCTTCGGGGCTTACCTTTTCACTGGTTCCCCCACTGCACATGTGCACCAAGCACTTGGTGTTCATGTATGTCTACAGTGCTTGGTACGTATGCACGGCCTCCTTACTGTCCTCCTTGCTGTCCTTGTGTTGTGGGTGGGTGGGTGGGTGGGTTGAGGGGTGTGTGCGTGTGTGCTTATTATTATTATTATTATTATTATTATTATTATTATTATTATTATTATTATTATTATTATTATTATTATTATTATTATTATTATTATTATTATTATTATTATTATTATTATTATTTCTTTGGCTCCGCCCACACTGATGACATCAGGGTGTGGTAGTAAACAATTTGATATCCCACCACTGATCAAGACCAATCTCTGCTAAAGCAGGGAATCTTCAGCTAAAGTATCACTAACAAATGGTCATCCAACAGCATTTATAGGCTTCTAACCAAGGAGAGGCCACCAAGCTCTGAGGTAGTCCATTCCACTGTCAAACCTTTCTGACTGCCCGAGATTGGTCAATCCTTTGTTGTAATTTTAATATATTGTCTTGGGTTCTCTCCTTTGAAGCAGCAGAAAACGGTGTTGCTGCCTATTTCATGTACTGTACCAGCCTTTCATAGTTGCATCTCTTCTCCACCTTCTCTTCTCGAAATCCAACTCCTGCAACATGGCTTGCTTTCCAGTCTCGTTACTATCTTTGCTGCCCTCTGCTAAACTTTTCCAACTGTCTTAAACTATAGTGTCATAACTAAATACAATAATCTGGGGTGGGTGTGATCAAAGCAGAATAGAATGATACTATTACAGAGCTTGAGCTGGCTGATTGATCTGAATACTATATGCCTGTTGGAGCCTAGTATTTCATTAGCTCTTATTCACAACCACATCATACTGTTGACTCATTTTTGGCTTGTGGTCTACGGAAACCCCTAGATACTTTCCCCACATATTACTGCCAAACCTGGTGTCAACCTATATTTATACATCTGATTTTCCTGCTTAAATATAGAATTTATTGCCCCTGCTGAAATTCATTTTTGACCCTGTTTTTCCAATCAGTTAACCTAACCTTGTACCCTGTTAGTATTCTGACGTATTAACTACACGATATAGTTACCAAGACAATTATCTCTCATCCTATACTCTACTGAACCCTTTTTATCCTCTACCTGCACATTTCTCATTCTTTACTTGCATTTAAGTGACCTTTCCAATCAGTAGACAAAGGGTAGATGACTGATTTTACCTTTAACAATTGGCTAGCTGTCTTTATGTACACTACTGAGGTCAAGATCACATAGATAACATAGGAAATGCAGGGAAATAGATGTTGGCTAAATATTTTGACAAACATACTAACTGCAAGCGCTCCATAGCAGTGGTCAATGATACTGGGAAAAGTCTAAGGGTTCCAGAAGACTTAATAGAGTTCTTCTCTAACACAGTGTGTTCCCAACCTTTGGTTTTTGGACTTCAATTCCCAGAAGGCTAAGTCAATTCCCTAAAGCGCTGGTCAGCCAAAGTACTGACTCAGGCTTATGGGAATTGAAGTCACCCGGTACATTGTGTGCCCTAAATTGCTGTGCTAGACATTGCTGAAGTGATGTGTCACTTCTTTTTTAAAAAATAAATAAATTTGTGCATATGCATGTGTGTATTGCTGATCAAAACCGCAACTGCAAAGGGACACATTGGTAACATGATTCATTAATTCCACACTTTCTCTAATTCTGACTCTTACTCCAAAGGCTATAGGAATATGTCAGGGGGAGGGTGAAGCAATTCTGGCAGAGCATAGTCTTCACTCTTGCCTGCCAAGGAAATACTAGAAGAGCTAATCAACTTTCAGGAGCTGCATTGGTTGCCAGTATGTCTCCGGGTGCAATTCAAGGTGCTGGTTATTACCTTTAAAGCCCTACATGGTAGTGGGCCAGGATACTTAAGAGACCGCATCGTCCCAAGGACATCTGTCCGTCCCACCAGGGCAGATCGGAGAGGCTCTCTTATCATTCCATCGGCTAGAGAGGCGCATCTCTCTAGCACCAGAAGGAGGAGGGCCTTCTCCGTGGCCGCCCCAGCCCTTTGGAACCTCCTGCCAACTGAGTTACGTCTACAGACAGAGCTCCTGCCCTTTTGGAAGGGCCTAAAAACCTGGCTGGCAGGGCAGGTGTGGGGCTCCAGGAATATGGGGTCCCATGTTGGGTGGCTGATCTGATGGGACAGCCACCCCTCCCTCACTCTTTTAAACTTTTTAAATCTTTTTAAACTTTTTAACCTTTTTAAATTTTTTAGATCTTTGTAAATTCATGGTTTAATTCTTTTTTAATTGATTTTTAAAAGTAATTTTGAACCTCAAGGTTTTAATTTATGAATTTTCTGTAAGCCGCCTAGAGTCAGGTTCGCCTGATTGGGGCGGGATAATAAATCTAAATAAATAAATAAATAAATAAAATAAACTTTCTGTTGGCAGGTGTGAGCAAACTTTTGAGATCTCCAGAGCTCTTTACCAAGCATGGTATTACAAAAATCATGGGAAGGGATGATTTAACGACATGTAACAATACCATACTGATGTTCCATTGTGGAAGGAAGTGACCACTACAACTGAAAGGAAAGAGGATCACCAATTTGGTGCAGCTTTATAGACTGTGTAATTTTCCTCCACAATTCCATCCTCATTAGCCCGCTTTCCCATTCTTTTAGGTAAATCTTCCACTTCTATTATTTTCTACAGAAGGTTTCAGATTATTATTATTATTATTATTGGATACAAATCAACCATTTGATTCACAGTTCAGGACTGAAATACAATTAACAGTTCAAACCCAAACCAAGGACAGAAGAACAGTTAAGGCACCATCTGAATATATATGCAGTTCCTAGTAGAGTTGTTTTTGGGAGAGTTAGATCGTTCAAGTCCAATAAGTCCAAGATTTCCAAATATATAGGGAGTCCTTTAGGTATTGCTCCAAGGGCTCCAATCACTATGCCAACAACTACAGATTTTTTCTTTCATAGACACTTGACCTCAATTTGCAAATCACACTATTTTGTGATTTTCTCCAGTTGTTTGTCTTCAATTCGTGCGTCCCCTGGTATAGCAACGTCAGTAAACCAAACCTTCTTCTTTTCCACAACAATTATATCAGGTGTGTTGTGAGGCAGATGCCTATCTGTTTGAATTTTAAAGTCCCACAGGATCTTGACTCTCTTATTTTCTAAAACTTTCTCTACTTGATGTTCCCAATGATTTTTACTGCATTCAAATCCAAATTTCTGGCAAAGTTCCCAATTGATTTTTTTTTTTGCAACCCTGTTATGACATTGCAAATAATCAATCAGTGAAAATTTACTGCATCCACTGATCAGATGATCTACTGTTTCATCCTTTTCATTACAAAGCTGGCATTTGCTATTGTTGGATATGTGCTGTATTTTTGTCTTCATCCAATCTATTGGCAACACTTGTTCCTGAGCTGCCAAGATAAATCCTTCCATTTCCTTCTTCAAAACTGCTGCTCTTAACCATCCCCATGTCAGCTTTTGGTCAGCCTTTCTTTTCTACATTTTTCAAGGATTGACCATGCATAGGCTTGCTTTTCCAGGTTGCAGCTCAACTTTCTATCCTTTTCTTTCTGTATCCAGCTTTCTTCACTGTTTTCAAAAGTCCTCCTTTGTTCACTTTCAGAAGCATAAGCTCTTCATTTTTCTTAATGTAGTCATTCAAGCTATGCTTTTCTTCCTCTACTGTCTTTTTGGGTGCAGGGCATGATGCATGATCATTAGCTTCCTTGTTTTTCTGCCTAGGTTGTCTAATTCCATTTGGGTCCAATCAACTATTCCAGCTGAATATTGTACAACAGGCATGGCCCAGATTTAGTCTGGTTCTTGCAAACACACAAGCTTCCCCCGCCCCCCACCCCACCCATGTCAAGGTACTGTTACTTGGTGGATTATTATTATTATTATTATTATTATTATTATTATTATTATTATTATTATTATTATTATTATTATTATTAATCTGACTGTTTCCAGAAAGACCAGCCTTGTAAGAAGTTCCCACTTCAGCTTGGCTCCCAGGGGTCCAAGGCTGCTCAAATTTCACTAGCCTCCTATAGAAAGTTAGTGCCAACAGCATTTTCTGGAATGACGTCTTTCTAACTGTGGAAGAAATAGGAAGTGTTTGGAAGTTCTTTCTCTTTTTCCCTTCTCCCTCTGGGGCCATGCAGAGCAGGGGCGTAGCTACCGCCGTATCTGCCGTATCAATTATACGGGGCCCCCAGGCCACGGGGGCCCCCAACGTGCATAAGCAAAAATTAATAAAAACTTACCAATTTTTTTTATTTCACAAATGACAAAAGTCAAAAAAAGCAATTTCTTTTTTTCCCCGCGTAAAGAGTGCGTTCAAAAGTTGGCAACACCCTACATCGGTTATTGCGGGCTGCGGGATTTCCCCGTTTAAGTCATTTACTTCAACGGGGGGATCCCACAATAATCGATGTACATACAATGAATAAATATTTCTTTTAATTTTATGCAATTTTTTTTCTTTTGTGAGAAATCTTTACCCTTCCTAAGGGCCCCCAAACAAATTTTTATACGGGGCCCCACCAAGACACGCTACGCTTCTGATGCAGAGATCCTGCTGTCACAAGCGTCATCCTTATCATTTTGCTCCTCCTTCCGTCTAACAACCTAGTGTTCCCCAACCTTTCGTTCTTGAACTTCAATTCCCAAAGCACTGATCAGCCAATGTACTGACTTAGGCGCCTGGGAATTGAAGTCCAAACACTAAAGGTTGAGAAACGCTGCTCTAACCCATCTATGCCTGCGAGATTTGGAAGGCATCAGCAAGTATCAACAAGAGATTTGATGTCTTCCAGGAGAGGTGCCACTGTCGAATTTTAAAGAGTCACTATTTTGACCACATTACCAATGAGGAGGTGCTTCAAAAGAGTGACTCGTGCAAATTACATAACATTGTTGCACAAAGAAGATTCTAAATGGCATGTCATATTTTCTGCATGGAGAAAAACAGGATCCCTAAAGTGGCAATGGATTGGACCCTTCCTAATGCCAAACAACAACATACATTTCCTTGTATTAGATATGAATAGTATTGTGATTATATTGTATATTGCCCATTTGGTATCATATGTTGTTTATGGACTGTAGATTGTATTGTGCTTTTGCTTTTATGACTATATTGACTGTATTATATTTGTTATATTGATATGTTGTTGCTCTTATATTTGATATTGTAACATTGTAAGCCGCTCTGAGTTGCTTCGGCAAGGAGAGCGGCATATAAATACAAATATAATAATAATAATAATAATAATAATAATAATAATAATAATAATAATAATAATAATAATAATAATAATAATAACAACAACAACAACAACAACAACAACAACAACAACAACAACAACAACAACAACAACAACAACAACAACAACAACAACAACAACAACATGGCAAAAAACTTTCATGGGAGAGTTGAAGACCCTGGAAGTGACATGGAAGGAGGCCAAAACACTCTCACTCAAGACCTAAGCTGCTGGAGAGCCATTGCTGCCTGATATGCTATATAGCATGGGAGGATGTAAAAGTCTCTCTAATCCTGCAGTGAGTAAGTAAAATTGTCCAGTTCATTAATGGTAACATTTGCTTCTGGGGGCTTATAGACAAAGGAAACAGAGAATTGTGGGGTTCAGATGGTGAGATTTTCAATGTTGTTTGTTTCCATCAGTGCAGCTGAAATTATTCTGAGGCCAGTCTAACAAAAATTGCACTCCCATGCTGGTCATGAATTCTGTCAATCACTAGTTCCATTCCTGCTACTTTGAGTCTGTATCTTGTTGTCCCCTGACGTGTTTCCTGGAGCAGGAGTATGTCACATTTGTATTTACTGCACATGTCCGCTAGGAGGACACTCTTATTACTCAACGGTCTCCCAATATTTGTTGCAATCATTGTTATGGTTGGTCTTGACAAGGACCTTTCTGGTGGATTCATTCTTCAGTTCCTTTGGTTTGATCTGATGTTAGAAAGATTAGCCAGCAAGGTTGCTGCCCAGGGTACTCCTGAATGTATTCACAATCTTCGTGGAGGCTCTTTCTGTGTAATCCTGGAGTAAAGGGAAGGCACAGACAACCTGGATTTATGGAAGAAGTGGCAATTCTCCAGAGGAACTTTGCCTCCCATGGGGCAGCCCTGGGGAGCAACGACCCACTTGCCACCCTTGCCCTCTGCCACCAGAGGCCACGGCTCCCCTAAACCTCCCTATACAGCTGGCATAGTATTAACCAAAGCTTTTACACAACCTGAGCCAAGAGTTACATCACACAGACTCTATTTCCCACCAAGATTTACAAGCCACTCACACTTATTTGAAGCAGCTCTGCAGGGGTTGTCAAAGGTGCTGCTTAAAGGGCTTTGCATTTCCTGCAACTGTGACGCGGATACGACACCTGGAATACATTTTCTTTTCCAAAAGGATTCATTTTCAGCTTTTCGCTGTGGTCAGAAAGCGTTTCTGACAAACACATTCCAGACCAAAACAGCATATATATATATTTATTTTGTTTGTGAAAATGGGCCTAGAAAACTGTCATGGTTAACAGGTTGCCTGACAATTTTATTCAGGTGTGTGGAAACATGGAACTCTTTTCTGAAGGAATGAGAAGAGACCTGTAGTGACGATTAATTGTTTCTTCCAGTTACCATCAGTGCCTACTGATTTTACCTCATCCAGTTTTGGGAGGGGAGAGGCTGATCCCCACCCTACCCTCACCCCCACCCTACCCAGGGCCCTGATTAAGCACTTCATTTGACAAACAGGAAGTGGGGAAGAAAAGCGTCACTTTTAGAACTGGGGCTGAGAATGGGCTGAAGAAAGAGAAAACCTATACACTTCCCTAATTGCTCATTAGGACAAGTAATCTTTGTGGTTTCTTCCCCCTGAGTCTTCTTTTTCTCGAGAGACATTGCCATTGTGTGTCAGACAGCTCTAGGGGAGAACAAACCAATTGCAGTAATTGATTTGAAGTTAGGTTGCTGTGAATTGGGGAGATTCTTTAAGGGAGGCGATTAATGTGCCTTGGCTTGGGCAAGCCTCAGCAGCCCCTTTTTTTCATGCAAAACAGGGCCATTTCATTCTCCCTGAGGCATTGTGATGGCAGGAGGCAAGACTGAGGCTTCAGCACAACACCTGAAGCCATGTCTGCTTGGAGGGACCTTTGGCAAGGGGTGCTGCGTTTCAGCCAAAGATTCAAGGGCAGCTTGTGAAACTGCCAAAACCTTCCTGAGAGCTGCCCAGTTTGCTCCTGGATTCATACGCCTTCAGAAGAGCGACGTTCCTCTGCTACGGATTTTAATGCGGATTTTTAAATGGGGAGCCCTAGCTCTCAGGCATTTTGCAGCAGAGAACCGTCTCTGCAGAAGCGCAGGAAACAAGACTTTGGTCTATCGCCATAGCCATAAGAAAGGGTCAGAAATGCTTTGGGCAAGCCCGTGCTGGCCATTTGGGACAGGTGGACAAGTCCCAGGGCACCCCCAGCGACTGACACTCCCCCAGAGGTGGGCAGAAGTATGTCACCTGGCAGCGACAATACATTATGTCATGCAGTACCCCCTCCCCATAGGCGTCGCCCCCGCCCTCCCTGTCCAGCGCCCTTTTAGCGTAGCCAGCACATCCCTGGCTATAGGGGTTTTCCTGTTGTTGTTGTTTTTACTGTAAGGACTATATATTTAATGTTGCATATTTTGAGTGGGAAATGTTGTTTTGCACCAATAGTAGTAGGAAATACAGAGCTGAACCTTGGAGAGTAACTTATATTGTTGTTATTTAGCATTACTGCTCAGTTGTGGAATTTGTGAACAAGAGAAAATGTAAAAAAAACAAAACAGAGGAACACAACCAACCACATACAGAGGACAAGGGACTTTTTCTGATTAGATCTGGGTTCGCTTAACTTAGAGCAGGGATTCTTAACCTGTGGCCCATGGGCCGAATGTGGCCAATGGCACCATTTCATGTGGCCCCCTTCTGCCTCCAACACATCATGAAGTGCCATGTGGTGGAGGAAGGGCAAAATGGCCGTCTGGCCCCCAAAGCTGTCTGTGGGAGCGTGACCTGGCCCTCGGCTTTCAAAGGTTGAGAACTCCTGACTTAGAGCTTACATTCAGAACATCTCAGGATGTTGCAAAGAAAGAGGAAAAATCCTGACACACGTAATATTTACATACAGAATCTAGTAAAATTGGTGAAAATGTGTGTTTTAGCAGCAAATATCTGCTGACATTGGATCCTTTCTCTTACCTGCTCAAACAACAGCAAGATCTTTGAGCTTTCACGTGTGGTACAAGTAGTCCCTCAAGCCATGGAGTTGTGTTGAACAGAACAGAATTTCCATCGAAATGAAAGACAATGCAAGTAGTGTCACAATTATGTACTTGAGATCGACACTTTAGGAAGAACAGTTGAATGTAATATGCTGTTTCCATTCTATTCTTTTTCTGTTTGGTTTTCATGTCTTTACCTTTATTAATCCTCCCCTCAGCCTCCATGCCTCTCAGCCACTATTTAGACCTGTGAGTTTTGAATATGCACTGGCAAATTTTAATTGCCTCAAGAGAGAAAGGGTTGATTCACTTCACTCTTCTGCTGCTTTTCTGTAATAGCTCATTGCTATTATGGAAAAATCTAATTATGCTAATTACACTCATTGGTTTGTTTAATCAATGACTTGGTAACGTGGAACTCTCCAGTTCACGATGTGTAATGTGAGAACCAGGAGACCTCGTTGCTCTGGTGGCGACATCGTTACAGAGGCAGGCCACATTCTCAGACTGACAAATGAATTTTAATAAATGGGTCCCTCAACCAAGAGGGTGACATGAGATGGGGAGCATAGCTTGTTACTTCAGTAGTGAGCCAAAGGGGAAGAAAGGCATGCTTGACACTTCTGATGAGTTATGTGATGGAGAGGCATGAAATCCTTCAGTCTGTCTTCATTTTATGCAGTCTCCAAAGTCTTATTCAGCGCCTTCAGATGGCATCTCTGAATGCAATCACTTGGGCAAAATGAATCGACTCTTCTCTTATAATATTGTATGAATTGAACTGAAATCTACAATGAACTAAATAAACAGATAACATCTTCCATATGGTCCATGTGTTCAGCAAGTAGTGCTGATAGTTAAGAATTATATATTGATTTTTTTTTTACTATTTCTTATACTGTTCCCTCAAACACAAAGGCTCTCAGGACAAGAGTAATAGAAAGTACAATACAACAAAAGTCCAGCAACTAAAGGTATGCTGAAGGCAAACCACAAAATCTAATAACAGCAAACATTCTGGTGACATTTAGAAAAATTAAAAATTGTACCTGGCCTTTTGTTTCCCTGCACTGTAGTTCACTACATCAGATGCCTTGTGTATGTGAAGAATCAGGTGGCAGTTTTAAAGGATGAGACTAAATAAACATTTCAGAAAGTAAAAACAAAAAGAACAAACACTGCAGCACTTTAAAGACTAACTGCTTTATTTTTAATGTGAGCTTTCATGGAACAAGTCCACTTCATCAGACATAGGAATCGAATAGCAAGGCATGAGGTTATATACACCAGATACAGAATCATAGAGTGATTACATCAGAATGACATCATCATGCAAATCAATACCGCTTCCCACAGCTGGCAGTGGCAGATGATCTCTGGTTGTTATTCAGATCAGCTATAAATGTCCCCTATTCAACCTGCAGCTGTATGTATGTATGATGCTTAATTAATTGTATTGCTACATTGTATTGTTCGATTTATTGTTACATCATATTGCTCGATTGGATCATCGTACCATTTGCTTGTATTGCTACATTATTTTGCTACTTTGTTTTGCTCGTCCCATTGCATTGTTGTTTCTTTCGTTATTTTTTACTGTATTATATCGTATCATATTATTGATTGTTTTGTTGTTGTGAGCTGCCCTCAGTCGGTTTTTACCGAGTAGGGTGGGATATAAATCAAATAAATAAATAAACAAATAAAACACCTGGCATTACAATGTGGGGAATTACAAAACAAACACCCAGCATTGAATTTATGCTAATTAATTTAACCTCTGTGTTGCTGTGTGAGCACATCCCCCATTCTGTGAGACATGTTGTGAAAGGGAATGTTATGAAGGTAGTATAATATAACAAAATACAAAATATATAGCAGCATATAACAATCTGTGTATCAACGCTGATAATGTCCCATAACCCCCTGGCTAATACTCAAACCCTTGTGGTGGGTGTCCAACAGTTGGATGTATTTTATTTCTGCTCTCTCTCTCTCTCTCTGAATCCTAGTCTTGTAATTTATCTGTTCCATAACCACAACTTTCAGGTCTTCATTCATTCATTCATTCATTCATTCATTTATTCGATTTGTATACCGCCCTACTCGGTGCAACCGACTCAGGGCGGTTTACAGGGACCCTACATATCAAACAATCAAAGGCAATAAACATAATAAAAATCATACAATACAATGCAGTAAATATAATAATACAGTACAGCAGTGCCACAAACAAAATGACACTGCAAAACAAAGTTACAAAGTATAAAGTTACAAAGTACAGTTACATATACATATACATGACATAGTTTAAAGTAATAGGATACAATATAAAAAAAATAAAGTACATGATCCAGCAATGTTATACACAGATGGACAGTTCATACACAGATGGATAAGTCCCGGGGGCTGAACGCGGAGGCGGCCTCCCTCCAGCCGCAGGTGTTAGCGTTGGCGGTGTGAGAGTCCTACCGCTGCCACGGTTTTTGAGCCCTACCGGGCAGAGCTTCTGGCCACAGGTGGCCGAGTCCCAGGAGGCCGAATACAGAGGGGGCCTCCCTCCAGCAACAGATGTTGAAGTTGGCAGTTGTTGATCCCTTGAGGCGGCGGCGGCGGGCGTTCTTTCATGGCCGCGCAGGGTCCCCAGGTGTTGCTCCCTCGAGGCCGGCTGGCCGAGGGAGAGTCCGCGAGAGGCGGAGGCGGCAGGCGTTCTTTTATGGCTGCGCAGGGTCCCCAGGTGTTGCTCCCTCGAGGCCGGCTGGCCGAGGGAGAGTCCGCGAGAGGTCGGTAGAGTGTCCAGCCTCTCTTAAGAAGACCCCCCCCCATCCTGGATAGCTAAGACCCTTACCAAGCCAGGCAGGGATCTCTCCCCCAACACTCTGACAGTCCCAGCGATTGCTAAGGACAGTTGGGGTGGTGGGGGAAAGATCGTGCGCATGCACGGTGGCTGGGGAAGCTGATGGGGACTCCCTGTCAGCTTTCCTCGCCACCCGCTCCTGCCTCCGCAGCTCTGGGGTGGATGGGGAAGTCAACGAGGGAGCCCCCATCAGCTTTCCAGCCACCCCACCCCTGCCTGCGTAGCTGCAGGGTGGCTGGGAAGCTGAACGGAAAACCCCGTTCAGCTTTCCAAGCACCCTGCTGCTACGAAGGACTGTATCGGATAACGCTAACAGATCGTTATCCGATGCAAAAATTCTTTAGAAATTTTGCATCTTTATCCAATTTTAGCGTTATCCGATGCAGTCGTTATCCGAGGTATTACTGTATTCTTGTCCAAGGTAGGTTGGAGATCTTTCATTATGCATGTGAGGGGTTTAAGTTGAAGGCTGAAAGTGACTACCAGTGGAGTTCGATTGCTTTCTCTTCTAGGCCTATTTTGTAGCAGGTTACTTATCGGTATCCGTCTAGCCCAGTTGATTTGTTCTTTAACCATATTGGATGGGTATTGTAGTTTGAGGAATGCATTTTGTAGGTCCTTGAGCTTGGCATCCCTGTGTTGTGGGTCTGAGCAGATGCGGTTGTACCTGAGGGCTTGGCTAAAGATAATAGATTTTGTTGTGTGTTCTGGATGGAAGTGGGAGGCATGTAGGTAGGTGTATTGGTCCTTGGGTTTGCGATATAGTGTGGTATTGAGATGTCCGTTTTGTAGCTTCACAGTGGTGTCTAGGAAATTTACTTGTTGTGTAGACTGGTGTAAGCTGAGTTTAACACTGGGATGAAAATTATTGAAATCCTGGTGGAATTTCTCTAGGGTTTCATTTCCATGCGTCCAGATCAAAAATATGTCATCTATGTACAGCAATACCTCGGATAAACGCTAAGACTTGGTTCCACAAGTCTTGGTGTTATCCGATTTTTAGTGTTGTCCGATGCATGTTAAAATCCTATGGGATGGATCGGATAACGTTAAAGCTCCATAGAGATACATTGTAACCGCACAGGCTTTAGCAGTTGTTATCCGATCCATCCCATAGGACCTTAACGTTATTCGATCCAATTCTCCTCCCCAGATTGCTTAACGTTAGATTTTAGCGTTATCCGAGGTAAACGTTATCCGAGGTATTACTGTACTTCAAATAGATAAATGGGTTATGGATACAGCAGTTAAGAAAATGTTTTTCTAGATCAGCCATGAATATATTGGCATACTGTGGAGCCATGCGAGTACCGATAGCAGGTCCATTGATCTGAATGTAGGTTTCATTGTCGAAGGTGAAATAATTGTGTGTAAGTACAAAGTTGCACAGGCCTTTGCGGAGATCTCTGCCCCAAAGCCCATGGGGTCCAGCCCTGCAGGCTTTGGGGCAGAGATCAAAGTTGGGGAATTTGAGGCAAACAGGTGCATCGCACAACGTTGTGCAATGCAAATGTTTGCCTCAAATTCCCCAAAGTTATCCGATTTTAGCCTTATCTGATGCAAACGGTAGTACCACTGTACTAGCTTCACTAAAATCTTTATTTCGTTTTCAGAGACTAAGTATTGCTGGTGTTGGTTTTTCAACAAAGTCTTTTCTCTAGTTTCTCTCTCTGGGCATTTGGGCCCCATTCCAAGCTCTAAGTTTTCCTCCAATGTTCCGATGTCATCATCAAAGGTATGGAGCGATAAGAGCTCCACTTCCATTCAGGTGTTCCTCTCCTAAGTGTCTAAAATCAGGGCTTTTTATACAAAATTTCCCCTCTCTTGCTCCCCTCAGGAATTTGTTTCTTCCATAAACATCATGCAAGATTTTCCTACAGGTGTTTGCTTACTGGTGGGGGTTCCAGAATGCTCTCTGGGTCTCCCATCAATCCTTTCTTCCCAGATCTGGGAGTTCAAAAGCAAAGGTTGGGTCTGGGTGAAGTGTATCCCTTCCTGGGCTCCCCCTCCTGACTCTTAAATCAAGGTGAATGACCTACAATTAAACTGAGTGAACGAGGGTTACTCCTGACCCTTTACAAGGTTGTGTATGCTCCTGGGACTCTAACAGGTGTCTCTCCCCTAGAGGGGCATTAAACTTGAGTGACGTTATCCTGTCTCTGGAATGTGCTTTGGTATTCACTGAGAAATGTCACACTTTAAATTGAAGCTAGTGTTTCTCAACCTATTTAACACTAATACATAAGAATAAATGAAAGATAACTTTAAAAAATTGTAATGTTCCTTGAGTTCTCATGACACACAGAACCTTAAACTCAGAAAACATTCATGACCCAATGAAAATCTGTTAACATCAATGGGCAAAATCACAAGAGATTTTTTGAAATTGTAATTGTGATAATAATTGTAATTGTGAAATTGTAATTGTGATAGTTTAATTGTGATATTTTGCAACTGTGATATTGTAATTGTATTTATTGTAACTGTGATATTTTACTTCTTTGTTAGCCGCCCAGAGTCGCATTGTAAGTGGGGCGGCCTACAAGTTAAATAACTGAATTGAAATAAAATGAAATTGACTATTTATTTATTTATTTATTTATTTATTTATTTATTTATTTATTTATTTATTTCTCATACTTGCTATCCCGCCCCAATCAGGCAAGCCTGACTCTGGGCGGCTAACAGCATAGATTTAAAAACATATCAGTATTAAAATTTAAAAATTCAAACTAAAACAGTATCTGGGTATTTCAGAAGGATGGTTATCCCTAGACTAACCACCCCACATGGGATCCCCCATCCCTGGAACTAGGTCCAAATGAGGTAAATAATTCTCCTGGGTCTGCCAGTCTTGCAAGCATTCAATCCTTAGGGCTGGATCAGTACAAAAGAAGCACAATCAAACTTCCTTATGGAAAGGGCATGCAACTCCATTCTACCTTTGTTGAGCAATATGCAGCTATGTCCATGTTCCCTCCTTTTTATCCTGTGTTTGTATCCATATGGTAATATTCTTCTCTTTTAATAGGAAAACATACATTATAAGCTATGCATGACCTAACCATTCACCATATTTATCTCCTTCATTCTGAGCATAATCTTTCTAAATGACTTTCATCCGAAGATTACAAAGGGAAATTACTCCAAACAAAAGTATTTTACCTTAGGGAGAGCAGGATATGATTAAAATTATCTGGCAAGTAGCTGAGCTTAGAAGCCTCTCGTGTATAGAGTAATAATCACTTCATCCAACAAGTTCATACTCCATCTTTTACTGGGTTCCTGAATGCACAGGCAAGTTTGCCCTTGGCAGTCCCACAGCCCACGCTGGTTGTGAGCACATCTCTTCATGTACAGTTCAAGATGATGAGTGGGAAGATGATGAGTAGGCCATGTTTATTGCGTGTCAATGTTTTCCCTTCAGGCAGAAATGGCAATAATGTTATTAATAAGACCAAAAAAAATGTGTCTCTCTTCCAAACAAGTCTAAAGATCTGCATAATCTAATGAAGGATACAAGAGGAATATGAAATATTTGAACAGAACAAGAAAGAGCCCTGGGCAAATAGTGAACCTTTTCTGGTAGAAAATGACTTTTGTATAACTCAGCCAAAAGTTCTATGTGAAGAGTTTCGATGCCAAAGAAAGAAATGTGAGGATGAAAAACCAAACTTTAATCACTACATTTATTTTCCAGCTAAGAGTGTCAGAATTTATTGTAGTTGAAGCTCCTTCCAGAGTCCAATGGGAGTGCCATGAAAAGTAGGTACTGTATTATTTTTGTACTAGCCAATGGGCCTGCCTTTGCCAGGGCTACAATCCCATGAACCCCACCTCCATACTTATGGCCTCTCTCTCTTTCTCCCTTCTGTGTACCCCTTCCTTTCCATTGCTCTGGTCTTTTTCTCACTCTCTTCATCTTGGCATTCAGTCAGCTTATCAAGGAGACACTTTCCAGAATCCCCTTTCTAGGATGGTTTCTGATTAATGAACATTTGAAGGCTTCTCCATAATGAATATCTGAAGGCTGTCCATAAAATTACAGTTTAAGTCAGGACATGTGTACAGTATTTCAGAACTAAGTTTGTCAAACTCTTTTAAATGATGTGCCACATGACTGTGAAGTAATAATTGTCTGCCCTCAAATTGATTCTGACCTATGGCTCTCCTTTCCATGGTTTCTGAGGCAGAGAATGCACAGGAATAGTTTACATTTCCATTCTTCAGGGGACAACCTGGGACTGAGTAACTTGACATGACTATTCAGGTTCACTTTACTCCTATAAGGCAAAGTAGGGAATCAATTTCAACCTCTGGATCTACAATCAGATACATAAGCTACTGGGTTATCCTCATCGGGGCACCCAGCATGATTTTTCTGTACACTGTTTTACTGTATGTTTTACGTTATAACATGTGAAAGATTGTGTCAAAATTTGCAAAAAAATATTTGGGGACCTCCCAAAGTTGTTTTAGATTATTTGTTTATTAATCAGAGCATTCAAATTCAACTCTCTAAAAGTCTTACAGTCATGTTCACATGGTGTAGTAACAAAATGATTATCCAGCAAAAGGAGGGAACAAGCTTGTCCCAGCCACAGATAAATGCCTATCTGATCACACCTTTGCGCTTATGTCTACAAAAGCTTTGGCTAGAATAGCAACTGTAACAAACAGTCTACACCAGGGATCAGCAACCTACGGCCCATGAGCCAAATTTGGCCCATGGTGCCAAATCATCTGGCCTGTGCTTTTGCTTCAGTTGCCGCCACCGGAATCTGCCATGGACTCGTTTACGGCTACCGTAAATGGGGGTGGGGGCACCAGTCTGGCTCCCCCAACTGTCTGAAGGAGCATGACCCAGCCCCTTACTTAAAAAGGTTGGTGACCCCTGGTCTACATCTCCAGTCCTTCAAGTTAAATGGAATAAATCCTTTGCCTATATTACTCAGAGGTAGATAACCATCACTCACATTCTGTTGATAGTAAGGGCGCAACCACAGTGGGTCTTTTGATACAGGCTGCTGTGGTTTAAATAGGGTCACTTGATGCCAGGTGGGGGGCAGGAGAAGTGATATGCCATTTGGCGTGGTCCTCACATCTAAATGGCATACCAGTCTCAAGCAACCCTATTCCTGTATTGTGAAGTAGCTAAATAAATGAGCCACTTCAGGATATCAGCAAATTGAACACTAGACCCTCACTGTACTGCTGAATCACTTGGATTACATTAAAATACCAGTAAATACATATTTTCTTTGTCTTGTGTTTAATGTCAATTGAGTTTAATAAGGCAAAGGTTTTCTTTATATGAACTTTAAATTCACGAGAAATGTTATTTAAATTATACTTTGCCACTGGGATTCTTTTAGTCTTCTTCTAATTTTTTATATTAACAATTTGTGGTCAGTAGCATAATCTGCCCCTGGTTTTGTTTTGGCAAAGAGAATGGAGGTTTTTTTCCTGTCAATTATTTCCAATTATGTTTTCTATTTCATTTCTATATAGTCCATCTGGTGATGTCCATATTTACAGTCATCTGTTTGGTTGCCTGAAGCATTCATTTGCGATAAACAGATTGTCAGCTTCATATAACTTTATGAGTCATTCCTCTGCTTCATTTCTGATCCTAAGGCCAAATTCTCCAACTATGTTTGCTTCTGGTTTGTCTTCTACTTTTACTTACCAGTCATGTATGTTTATCAGTATACAGTACTCTGTGTTGGTGTGATCAATTTCCTTCTGAATGCTTGCATTCAAGTCATTCAATGTCTTCTTCTTTACTGTCTGTAGTGGGAGCATAGATTTCAATTACGTTTATGTTTACAGTTTCTCCAAGAAGTCAGGTTGGTATTATTTGGTCAGACCATGTATTATAGCCCCTAACGGCCTGTAGGTGAAAGATGGACAGTGAAGACGGCTGACAGGAAGAAAACTGGATCCTTTTAAAATCTCGTCCTTTTAAAAACAGCATTCGCTATACTTTTTCTTCCGACAACAGAGCATTGCTGTGTGGCACACTCTTGCCTTGTTCCCTGTTCTCCTTCAAAGGGGTATTTGTTTTATATCTGGCATGTTTATATATGTTAATGGTTTGGTATACATATCTGTCAACCTAAACTGACTAAACCATAAAAGCAAAGCCTTTGTTGGTTCTGAGCCAAAAGTCCGTTTGGGGCATGACAGCAAAAGAGACAGATATGTTTCCAATAGTCTCCTTCATTGGTGACATTGGCCATTTATCTTGCAATCTGCGCCCAATTCGGCATAGATGAGTTCAAATAAAAATCTCAGTGTAGGAAAGAGCAGTGTGGAATCATCTCTTTTTTCGTGGGAGTTGTCTTTTATTATTATTGTTGTTGTTGCTGTTGTTCATTTGTTAGGGTTTTGCTTTTTTCCACTTCCTGCCAGAATGATTGCTTGATCTTAGGCAAAGAATATCCGTTCCCTTCAACCAGGTGCCCCTAGTCTCCAGTTTCTTTCTTTTAAAAAAAGCTTTCAAGTTAGTGCTTGAGCAGAGAACCACTATGGCATTTTGGGAAACTAAACATTAAAAGAGAGGTGGGAAATGCCAGGCAGTATTGCATTCGTATCTAGTCAAAGGCAGTTTCTACTGTTGGAGCTGCAGTAGAGTTTTGGATTTCTGCTAAAAATTCCCTTTAGCTGCACAGTAGAAGAGCAGAGATGCACAGAGGAGAATTGATAGAAGCCTCATCGTCTCTACCCTTCCTCATTAACTGGCACTAAGGGCTGCGGTGGCTCAGTGGTTAAGAAGCTCGTCTTGTTAGCTGGAAGGCCAGCAACTTGGCAGTTCGAGACCTGGGTACTGCATGACGGATTGGGTGCCCATCTCTGTCCCAGTTCTTGGGGACATGAAAGGAGCCTCATTTGGACATTCCCTCAGTGGAGTTTCTTCCGCAAAAATCCTTTCAACCCAGAATAATTTCTGATATGAAATTATTATTATTATTATTAACTAGCACTCAAAGTCTGCAGAAAGTACTCTGAGACATTTGTAGGAAAATTCCCTTTAGCTGCACAGTAGAAGAGCAGAGATACACGGAGGAGAATTGCTAGAAGTCTCATACTCTCTACCCCTTTCTCATTAACTGGCGCTCAAAGTTTGCATAAAGAAATCTGAGACCTTTGTAGGAAAAAGAATAACAGTATT
This sequence comes from Furcifer pardalis, assembly GCA_030440675.1. NCBI lineage: Eukaryota > Metazoa > Chordata > Lepidosauria > Squamata > Chamaeleonidae > Furcifer > Furcifer pardalis. The sequence continues at coordinate 171,703,119 of CP126890.1, read as the reverse complement.
TCTTTATTTACAATAACTTGGAATTACAGACTTGTACATGTTGATTTCCTTACTACATGGAGGCTAGCAACCAGTGGTGGGCATCAGCAGGTCCGCACCAGTTCGCCAGAACCGGTAGCAGAAATTCTGGCTGGCCCCTCCCATCCAAGTTTTGAAATAAAGTAGTCCTAATTCGGGTGCAATGCAGGGCTTTCCCCCTGGCCACGCCCACCATACCACGCCCACAGTGTGGTAGTAAACATTTTTTTGACCCCACCACTGCTAGCAACCCACCAAACAGATCAAGAGCAACAGACAACTGGCACCACTTTACAAAGAGAGGGAAAGAACACAGGGCAGAAAGGCAGGCCCTTCTTTGAATTCAGAGGTGTGAAGGAACAATCGGTTAGTGCCAAATAGGTAGAGTCACCGAAGACCAGAAAAGTCACTCCCGATAGAGGTGGTTTGTGAATTTATAATAAAACTCCAACAGGAGTTCTTTGCACAGCTCTTTATCCCAGCTAACTGCTTCAAATTGCTTGTCATTTTGATGGCTCCTGTGACTTCACCTGGAGAATGAAAAACCAATTTGAAAAGCTGCAGATCACAGTGGAACAAACTTTATTTTCCCCCATTGTGTAATCACAGCCTTTATTGTCCCATCAAATTATGAGAATAATCTTTGCACCTAATCAAACATTTAGAGGAACAACTGGAGAAATGGTTAAGAAACTTCTTATTGTTAACATGAGAGGGAGTCCCATAGGCCAAGATCTATCCAGTTGATCCCACTAACTTCACCAGAACTGGCAAACCACTATCGCTGTCCATTATGCTCTGTAAAAACAATCCTTCCTGCAAATAAGCACCTGGTAAAAGATAATCTGTATTTATTCAGAATCTAAAATTCTGTTCTTGAGAAATACTGCTCTAAAAAGAGGCTGTGAATTTTGGGTTTCAGAACGATATTTGTGAATTATCTTTGTTTTAATCATATGGATCATGTGTATTTGTCTGTATAGAACCATATTGGTATACTATACCATTATTTCTTCTGACTGTATCCATTTTAGAAGAAACTAGAAAATATAATAGTACATATAAAGGCAGAAACAAAGTGTGCTGTAACAAAAGAGAAGGCTGTTTGTACCTCTGTTTAATGTTGGAAATTAATGAGATTTGCCAGAATTTATTAGGAATTGGATCCTGATGGTGGGTGGTTTGACTGTGAACTAGCTTCCTGCTTCAGTGACCTTCTCTTTTTTACTTCTTTCTCTTTCTCTCCTTTCTCTGTTCTTTTGTTTAAAAAACAGCTAAAGATACTCCTCTTTAAAGAGGCAGTTCGAAAGCAAGAAATTTCAAGTAGAGAAATAGAGACCACTTCAATGGGAAGGTAACAGCGTTCCGTGCGCTCTGGTGTCTAGTCATGCCTGCCACAGGACAATTTTAGCTCTCCCCCACCTACACCTTTCCTGATGGTACTTCTCCTCTATGGCTCATTTGTTGGTGTTGCTTCTGCCAATTGCATACACGTAGAATAATGCAGGCAGTGACTTCTCTGGCCTGCTACCAGAGTAGTGACACCAGAAGCAAGTGGAAATAGAGATATATTCCCACCCGTGATAACGCTGGTACCCTCAGCCTCCTAAATCTTTTTTTCCCTTCCTCTCATCCAGTGGACTGCTCAGGGGTTGGACACAGTGGTGGGCTACTACCCCCCCTTCCGTGTGTGTGTGTGTGTGTGTGTGTGTGTGTGTGTGTGTGTGTGTGTGTGTGTGTGTGTGTGTGTGTGTGTGTGTGTGTGTGTGTGTGTGTGTGTGTGCGAACCTGTTGCTGCCCACCACTGGTTGGACAGGACAGGTGGCTCTGGCCAATTTCCTGGGCCACAGTCCCCTAGGAAGTCGCACGTCCTCCTCGTTATTGCTGCACACACCAGCATCCAAGAATTCCAGGAATGAAACAAGAGGAAGCACTTAAGGCCCCCAAGTCCCGAGTTTGCTCCCGTTGGAAGTGCAGAACCGTTCTTCTTTCAGCCCTGTCATAATGTTAACTGTCAGCACTGATAACCTTGCATCAAATCTTCTTCCCCATCAACTTTAGCAGGTTAAGAGATGGCAAGGCAACAATAGTTAACGAGAAAACATAAACTCTTTAGCTCCCTTTTCCTATTATAGATTAAAAAAAAAAAGAATGATCCTGTCATCACCACTTCATTACTGCCTGGCAGTTAGACTCTTACTTCCTTGTTGACTGACACTAGAACAGGGATTTAATCTCCAAATCCGCTGGCTTCTGTTTTCTACTGGCATGCACACAACCACGAATTTTTCTAGAAACTATTTTCACCTCCCAGCGATAGCTTTATCAGAAGATAACAGAATGAAAATATATGTCTTAGCACATCTTACAACTGAGGTTAATCAGGTTTTCATGTCCACAGCCAACACTGTAATAGTTTGTCAAGGATTTTTGTTTTTAAATGATGAGCAAAGTGAATTCGCTTCGCCGAATGGAGAGGCATACAAATCCAAATATAATACAGTTGTACCTCGCTTAAAAGAGCATAATGCGTTCCACAGGATTGCTCTTTAAGAGAGTTTGCTATTTAAGCGAAACACCATTATAAGTGATCAATGGGGGGGGGGGGGGGATTGTGAACCTTGGTTTATTTGTTAAGTGAGTTTTTGGTTGGTTTTATTTGTTAAGCGAAGCGACCATTCAGAGAAAATTCTGCTCTTTAAGCGAGTTACTCTTTAAGCGAGGCGCTCTTTATGCGAGGTTTGACTGTAATAATAATAATAATAATAATAATAATAATAATAATAATAATAATAATAATAATAATAATAATAATAATAATAATAAAGCAGCGCTAAAGAACAAAAATATACAATAATCAACAGTTTAAAAATACCATGGGGTCTATATTGAAATGCAAATTAAACATTCATTTAAAAAAACACAGTTATTTCAGTCATTTAAAAAAACCATTCAAAATGCAATTCCTTAATTTAATTTAATTTAATTTAATTTTTAGATTTCTATGCGTTCGAAAGCAAGAAATTGCAAGTAGATAAATAGGGACCATTTTGGTGGGAAGGTAACAGCGTTCCATGAGCTCCGGTGTCTAGTCATGCCTGCCACGTGACCACGGAGATGTCTGCAGAAGCAGACAGTGCTGGCTTTTCGGCTTAGAAACAGAGATGAGCACTGACCCCTAGAGTCGGATACGACTGGCTTTTGAGCAAGGGAAAGCTTTACCTTTACCTATGCCACCCTACTCAAGCCCTCTGGTTTATGAATGTGGGGTATTGTTCTTCTCTATCCATGATTCAGAACACCAAGAGATGCATGTTACATTTAATTCCAAAATGGCAGGGCAGCCAAACGGAAGAAACAAACAAACACAATTTACCTGGGCTAGCCAGGAAGTGAAGTTGCCCATACTGTATATTTTTTTCACTCAGTGAGCCCAATAATTTTAATTTTCTAACTGAACAGGTGTGACAAATTTTTCAAGTGCTCACAAAAAGGACATTACAGGGGAGAGGAAAATGTATTTAATATTTACTTAATGAACCTTTAAAACACCCGTTAACAAAAATGTACAATCTGTCAAACTACAAAGTATAAAATACAATAATGATTCACTAAACTAACAACAAGCAGAACAGATTCACAATGATTTTGACCTCTGGAGCAACTTTAGCACTGCCATGTATCTTTGTAATAATGAGTACTGGCAATGTGGTTAATTAACCCAACTTCTAAAAAGAAACCACTTCAGACTTGTTAAAAAGAATAAAGCATAGAAAAATTCTATGAAGTATTCAAAGCTGTTAAATATCCAAAAAGTAACAGCTACATTGTATAAAGAGGGTTTTTAATGTTAAACCAGTGGTTCCCAAACGGTTTTTGGCCATTCTCCACCTAAGCATCTCTAAAATCCTAATGCCCCCACCCTATGACGTATAATTCTTATTATTCAAAAAGTGAACTCCTGTTCATATGGAGTAAGCCTAAAGGTCATTCACTGTTAATAACTCATTCTCGAATTGTCTCCATTAAAAATCAAATTGCCCCCCCTTTTTTTGGGGGGGAACCACGTCACTAAACTATGGAAAGAATCCTATGGAGATTATGCTGGAAATTGTGGATTAGGAACTTGAAAATAATGCAAAAATGAAAATGATACAGGACCATCAGGAAAAAGAACTTAGTCACCAATATTACATTCAAATTATCACAAAGGGGACTGTAACCATGGAAATCCTGCAAATTAGCAATGAGAACCAGTGGTGGCGAACCTATAGCATGCATGCCGGAGGTGGCACTCAAAACCCTCTGTGTGGGCACCCATGCAGTCACCCAGCAAAGAGTATGCCCTGCCCCTCTGCCCAGCAGCCCAATGGGAATGATTCCTCCCTCCCCCAGGACAGAGTTCGCCCCGCCCCTCTGCCCAACAGCCCAATGGGAATGTTTCCTTTCTCCCCTGTTGCTGTGTTGGCACTTTGTTGGGTTGCAGTTTGAGCACACAGTCTCTAAAAGGTTCGCCATCACTGTTATAAACAGATTTGCTGAAAACCTATCCTTACATTGACCTCAAATTGTAGAAAATACAGAAAAATGAAAACAGAAGATGCAGAAAAAGCAAACAACTGTGCAATCTAGTTGTATATTTCATTTTGATTTACAAAGGCATCAATAAGATGACACGTTTGAAATCAGCTCCTGTATATTGCCATTTCTAATGTCTGATTTCTGTCTCCTCTTTTTTTCTTTTCTTTTTTGCACTCACATCAATCTGTTTGTCCTATGTAGAGTGCACAACACTGTTGGCAAAAGATGGCATTAGCAGAGAAATTTTGTGTACCCCTCTTTGTTTATATAAACCATTTCTGCTTTAGAGGCTCTCTTTCTGAAATCAAAGAAAGAATTTTTTTTGTTTTGTTAAAATACCCATCTGCTATAACTCATTGATGGTGCTGTGGAGCTCAGAAACATTCATTTTTGGACTACACGGATAGGTTAGTTCCTATACCTGCAGGCTTCTTTTCCAATGCAGAAGTTGAAAAAACATTAGAACATGTATGCCATAGCTAGCAGATAAGCAATATATATGCCTGTTCTTTGGGTTCTGATACATTTTCTCTAGCCTCTTTGACCATTTCTGCATTTAAAATTTCTTAAGCCTACATTCTAAGGCTAGTGAAATAAAATGGCATTGCTGAATTCACAGATTTACCGTATTTGCCAGCATATAAATGTACTCTTCCCCCCCCCCCTTTAAAATACACCAGAAAAACGGAGTGTGTCTTATTCCCTGATGCATCTTAAATTCAGGCAAATACCTGCCGTGGTGTCACTCTTTTTCATAACGAACAATTTGAAATGAAAGTCACCTAACTTGCGAACAAGGAAATTAAAACTGGCACATTTTACTCTTAAAAGAAAGCAGAAACATGATGTTGAATTTGCTTGCCTGATTTAAAATTTATTTTAAAACATAGGTGTTAGCGCCTTTCCTTTCCAAAATTTGAGTGTGGGCTGCTTTTTGAAAGTGGTTTCTGAAGAGAAACGTTCTTTTCTTTATTAGCCAACAATAGAGTACATTTAGTGCATGTTAAAAGGTTGTGAGACAAACCAGCAACGCTGTGAAATTCAAAATAGGGGCTGAAGCTTAGCGTAGCCTTGTTGCCATGGCTTCATGTGAAACGAGGCTGTTGTTCCCATAACTTCTGTAGAAAACATTCTCATGTACATAAATGCTCAAAAGTATTGCTTCTGTAGTTTTAGGCCACAAGAAAAGTAATATTACTAATAGGATGTTACAAAGAGCTTGTGGCAAGTTTTCTTACCATCTCTCTGCCACACATTCCTCCAACAGCTTGAGATTTCTTTGAACGTTTATTTTATACCAAGCCTGGACACAGTCCCAAACTTCTTTTTTGTCATTTTTTTATGCCTAGGGCCAAACCTGCTGACAAGATACTGAACAGAATCAACCTCTAGGTAACCAGGGCAACTTTTATTACGATGTTCCATGAGTGCCACAACAATCTTTAGGAATTGTCTTCTGCAGACTCTTGGGAATGTGCTTGTCTGTTGTTTTTTTATTCTCCTTTCTGAGCAAGCTCATTCTCAGCTGTAATTTTCCCTAATGCAGGACTTCCCTATTCTCTGAGACAACAATCATGAAGTATTTAAATTCCAATTGAGTAGGCCAGTAGTAGAGGAAGCCTGCAGCCAGAGCATCCAGGACAATAGAAAACTTGGCCAAGGACCTTAGTTCAAGGCCCTCCTCCCAGGAAGAGACAGGCAAGCTTCTCTCTCTCTCTCTCTCTCTCTCTCCTTCTCATTCTCCTAGAAATGCAAATCAAGAAGATGGAGGGAGGACCCCTTAAAGCAAGGGAAAATAGATTGAGTTGTGCTACAATCTAAGAGGAGGATTGACTATACAAGAGACCTATTGAATAGCTGTGAAATTTGGATTTGAAGCATCAAAAAGCTATTGGAATTCACAGGGACTGAGCTGATTATCTAGACTGGTGCATGAACTTGTCTATTGATACATCAGATTGTTTCTCAAACCTTTGTATGTTTTTTTAAGGAAGACATTCAGAAGCTGTGAAGACAGAAATAAAGGCATTGGCAATTATTGGCCTGTCCTCAGTCGATTGCCAGCAAGATCATGGGAGTGGTAGGCTAACTGGTGTTAAGAAACTGAGCTACTGCAACACACATTTCATTGGTCTAGTTGGCCTTTTTATTTCAGTAATGAAACTTTATTGGTTTGCATGGAGCTGCTAGGTCATCTCTATGCCATTCAGGTACCACATTGAATACCTTCCTTGCGAAGTTCATTAGGTGCTGTAGTTATACATGCATTTTAATTTATAATGCCTTTCAGTTCTCTAATCCTGTTGCTTTAATTAGAAATAATTATCTGTACTATCTGTGCTATTCTAGTTTATAATTTTAAAATACTTCTAGTAGATTATTGCCTTGATTGTCTTCATTTGCTGTACATTGTACTGATTACTCCAATAAATCATCTAATGAGTCTGTCAGAGAAATATGTTGTAAATGTTTTTGTTTAATATATTGGACATCTGCAATGTCTGAAACTAAGCACTTTCTGGAAGAATTATTTAAAAAAATTCTGGAATGAGCATTCAACTTCCAGAATTAAGAAAATTAAGGTAAATTATTGCTATTATATTGAATTGAATTTTACACTTGTATCCCGCCCCTAGGGAACAATAAATCCCTATTCGAGGCGGCTAACATCATAAAATCCCTCATACAACAAATAAAACTTATTAAAAACAATTACACCCCATAGAACCTACACCCCATATTATATGTACTGTGCAATTAAAATACAAATAGAAAAAGCAAGATCCACCTTCATAAAAATGTGACATTTGTTATGCAGTAGAGATCTAACCAGTGGTGGGATGTCAAAAATTTTACTACCCCTCTGTGATGTCATCACAGTGTGGGCGGAGCTAATGTTATGATGTCATGATGTCATGGGAGGGGCCAAAGAAAAATTAAAAATAAAATAATAAAATAAAATAAAAATAAGCACACACATACACACCCCTCAGCCCGCCCGCCCACCCACAACACAAACCTGTAAATAAATTAAATAAATTAAATAAAAATTACATTAAAATCCACCCAACCACCCACCCCAAACATAAATCAACCTACCCCAAACACAAACCCATCACTTACCTGTTAGCATAAGTGCCTGGGCAGCACCATGTTGCAAGATGGATATGGTCATCGTACCGGTTCTCTAGGATAATATTCCTTAATGTAAATGTAGAACAGCTGTACCTCCTTAAGGGCTCTCCAACTGGAACAGCAGTTGGAACAGCACAGGTGTAGCTTATTGATGAGGTAACTCCAAGACGTTACTTAAAATCCCCAAGCCAGGCCAGGCCTTTTTAGGAACTGTGGTAGTACGTCAATATAGGTAAAGGTATTAAATACACATTAAAATACACACAGACACACCACATCCAAAGGTGAGTCACTTACCCTGGGGAGCTTCAGGCTAGCAGCTTCTCTTCCTCCTCCCCGCTTGGGAGGACAGCAAGGAAGCCGTGCATACGTGCCAAGCACTGTAGGTGTGCATGCACCAGTGAAAAGGTAGGCCCCGAAGGTGGTCCCCCCCCCCAAAAAAAAAGAAGAAGCTACTACCGGTTCTCCGGGACACTGGGAAAAGTTACTACTGGTTCTGTAACATATTCCCAGTGTTGCTATATGGAGTTGAAACTTGGACATTTACTAAAGCAGCTGAAAAGAAAATTGAGGCTTTTGAAATGTGGATCTACAGACGACTGCTAAGGATATCATGGGTTGACCATGTGACTTATGTAAAAGCAAAAAGCAAATCAATCACATTTCTATACCACCCCATAGCTCTTAGTGCACTCTCTGGGCAGTTCATTAGTTAATTAGCATTTCACCCCCAACACGTTGGGTACTCATTTTACCAACCTCAGAAGGATGGAAGGCTGAGTCAACCTGGAGGTCCGTATCAGGATCGAATTCTCAACATTTTGGCTGCAGTACAGCAGTTTAACCACTGCACCACTAGGTCTCCTAGAAGTGTTGTGCCAAATCGATAAAGATCAAGAACTGTTTAAGGGCATTAAGCAAAGAAAACTCCAATAACTTAGGCATATTATGAGGAATGACATGAAATATAGAATACTCCAACTCGTTATGCAAGGGAAGATCCCTGGGAAGAAAGGCCCTGGACGTGGATGGACTTCATGGCTGAAGAACCTGAGAGACTGGTATGGAAGGTCCTTGGAAGAACTGTTCAGAGGAGTTAAGAACAGGAAGACTGTCACCATGATGATAGTCAATATCCAGAATGGATATGGCACCTGAAGAAGAAGATATGTACTGTGTATGATTCTTCAATGACTATTACACCCACAAAACAACTGATGTCAATAGTAGAAGATGAAAAAATTCAGGGGTGGAACAGAAACATCTATTGACATATCCTGTTTATCTTGTTTGGGGGAAATGTAAAACATTAAGCTATTTCATGTGTAGCCTATAATCTGTGTCAGTTATTTTTATCTTAAATTGACTAGATAAATGCTGGAAAGGGAACTTATTACTAAAAACTGATGTCAAAAATAGTGGAATATGAGGAATCCCTCAACACCCAATGAGGTAAAAGAGGAAGCAAAGGAGAATAAGATGAACAAACATCAGATCAATATTTTGCAAACTGACTGAATATTACTCTATCATTAACCCTCTGTTCTCCAAGCTCAAATGGAACACAACAGCCTGGAATGGCAGCTTCCAAGTAGGGTAACCTAAGTAAATTTATAATGCATATACTGTATTATTATATGAGATAAAAACAGCATGCCACAAATCATCTTCAGGAACAACATTCCAGTACCCTTTCTTGGACAAAAACCGATATTGCGAAAACAGTACAGAATACTGATGTCCAAATTGGACAGCCCAATTAAATTCACATGCCCCATCCAAACAGAGGAAGCTGATGCAACCAGTCACAAAATGTTTTCAGGAACAAATTCACACTACAGTACTCATTTTGAACAAAATATTGATATTATGAAAAAACAGGATGGAACAGTGACTTCCAAGTAGAACAGACTAACAAAATCAATTCACCAGTGGGTATGCAATTAGCCACAAGATACTTCCAGGGACAATCTTCTTGCACCTCTTCTGGGCAGAAAATTGATCATGTTTGGGGGCAGAGCCTCAAATGGCAACTTTAGTGGACCACCCTAGCAAGCAAATGTGTCTCTAAAGGCTTATTTGAAAAGCTCAGCTTTTAACAGTACAGTACAGTATCTTTAAAATCTGGAGAGAAGGCTCCTAGGAGACCTCTAGTTTAAGATTGTGTCAGGAAACGACATATTTCCTCATATTTCCCAAGGCTTGAAATTGCAGGGTTTTTAGCTAGGCCTCATAGAGAGCCTTAAAGAAATCCCTTCCCCCTTTGTCTCATAGACTATGTGTCACGAGACGAGTTGTTTTCAGCCAGTGTTCCTGCACTGTTATCTCTCTAGCTAGCTGAGTTTCATGTTTTGACTCTACATGTGTGAAAACAATCCATTGTTTTGAGAATGTTTCTCTCTGTTACCTGACTGGCTATGAGTAACCCACCTGACTGCAGATTCTCCATTTTGCAGAGAAGTTAGTGAGTTCGTTTCTGGATCTCAATGGCTTAAGACCCTGTATGGAGTGGGATTTTCCTTTCTTTTCACTATGATTACCTGATGTACCTGTGGACTGTGTACTGGACTGATACCTGTTATGACCTTTTAATCTACGTTTTTCCATGGACTTTGCTACATGAACCTGAAGAATAAAGCAGCTGTTTCTCTTTGAAGATTGTTGTTCTTTGACTGACACACACACAAAGACACGCTACCAGATGCCTCCCTTGTTTTACTCTATGCTCAACTCCACTGCCGGAGCACAGTAGGAGTTCCTTTTAAGCGGCTCAGCTCTCTCAAAGGTGAGGCAAGGGTTAAGTTCCAGTGGAATGGGCAGTAGGCACAGGAGCTAATGGGAGGAACCCTTGCGATGAGACGGCTGATAGTCTGACAGATTGTTCCATAGCAACAGGGCTATCACCAAGAAGGCCTGGTTTATAGTTAATAACTTTCTTTGCCTCTCCCAGCTTAAGCATTCATAGTCTCAAACTTGGGGAGAAATGCTACCAAAGGTATTGAGATCCCAAATCATTAAAAGCTTTATATTATACAACCAAGACCTTGAATCTAGCACAGCATTCAACAGGGAGCCAGTGCAGTTGAAACAGGATCAGAAAGATATGACTAATTTTGCTTGCTTTTACACTCAATCTGGCCAGTGCATTCTGGACCTGCTGAAGTTTCCCTACTAGCTTCAAGGGCAGCCCCATTTAGAGAGTGTACTGTATTACAACAATCAATTCTTCAGATTACCAATGCATGAACCAACATTATCAGGGACCTTCCATACAGATAGGGGCACAATTGAGCAATCCGCTGAAACAGACAGATCTACCTTCAACTGTTACCTGTTTTTCCATTCAAAACACCAAGGCCAAAAAGACTCCCAAATTGCACACTTGGGCCCTAAGAAGGTGTGAGAACCCATCCAATGTAGGGATATTTTTCCCCGCCCGGTCAAGAAGGCCACACAACAACGGGATCCTCATCTTGTCTGGATTGTTTAAACGTTTGTCCAGTGCTGGCAGCATTCAAGATCCCAGGTCCCATCCACTGCAATTGAGGTGAAGGAGACATAGAGCTATGTATCAATATCACGCTGATTACAGCAAACTCCAGATCTCCAGGATGACCTCTCCCAATGGGTTCACATAGATGTCAAACAGCATTGAGATGGTCGGGCCCTGTTGGGAACCCATTTTGCAAGACTCAAGGGGTTGCGATGACATAGAATGACCATTTAGGAAAGACCAAAACCCGCACAGTGTGAGGCCTCCACTCCCTAGCCCTGACGGCCAATCCAGCAGGATACCATACCTACCAATATAAATAGCTGCTGAGAGATCCAGGAGTACCAAAAGGATCATACTTAACTCTCCCAGTCAGCCTCCCTTAGAAGATCGTCATGCAGCGTGGCCAGTGCAGTCTCAGTACCATGTCATTGTTTGCAAAAATTCTAAAGTTGCTTAAATCATGTTACCAAATACAGTTATGTAATTGTTATTAAGAATGGGCCAAATAATAGTTTCCTTCAAGCAAGAAAGTACTAGCTCTTCCTGCAATGTCAAATTGATGACATGTGTGTCCCACTGAGCCATTACAATCTTGGCAGATTTTATAAACCAGAACAGACAAGAATCAAATAGAGAAGCAATGGCTTTGTAGCATGAAAGCACTTTGTCAGCCTTATCAGATATTACAAGGGGAAACTGATCCAATAACACAGGACAAGACATTGGACATCTCAATGTGGACAAGACATTGGACATCTCAATGTGATCTACTGTCCTACTAAAAGAGGAAAGGTCTCTTTGGATGGCTTCAATCTTAGATCTGAAGTGTGCTGCAAAACAATTACAAGTTATTACATCTGACTGAAGCCTAATTGTTTGTTCAGTAGCTTTGAGGCCAAGGACAACTTGGCTTGCAGCCTCATTAATTTCCTGATGTTATAAACTCTTTTTGCAGTTTTAAATATGCCTGTCTCAAAGAGTGCCTTCTCTGTGGTTAGTACCTTTTTTTTTTTTTTTGGCAAAGCTAAAAAGACCAGCTAAGCCTCATATCTTTTAATTAAAGTGTTGGAAGGGGGAGTGGCTTGCAATTAAATTTGTAAATTTTCATTTTATTTTTGGCCGTATTTAAGTTACTGTATTCTCAAATCGATGGCACATAACACTGGATTTGAATACCCCTTTTTTTCCTCACCTCTTCTCACACAGAGACTTAGAGCATGTCCAAATGGTGCATTTAGCCCACTAATTGGAGCTCTCAGGTATTGCTCCTGCCTTGAGCATTCACATGTCACAGATGCTGGAGTGCCGCAGTCTCCCTCCAAGCACTTCTTTTTGAGCCTCAGTCAGAGGGTCCTTTGTTTGCTTGTTTTGCAGTCCTCTCATATATGCCATTTCCAGTACCTGTGGATGCTAGCCCATTAGCATATCAGATATTGCAATTAAATACTTCCCCTACTCCTGTGCTGAGGGGCAGGGAAAGTGCAATTATTTTCCCCTCCTAGCTGATTGTTGTAGCACTGCATTGGTTTTGGTTTTAGTTCAATCGCACAGTCGATTACGACCCTTTGCTACCCTATGGACCATTGCTCTCCAGGCACCCCTGTCCTCCACCATCCTCCTCAACCCACCCAGCTCTGTGCCCATTGCATCTACAATACAAAGGTAAAAAAAATTCTTCATTTTTCCTTATAGCACCGCTTACACAGTGATGGGATGTTACCAGTTCAGACCGGTTCACCCGAATCAGTAGCACCCATCAGGAGGGGGTCACCGGGGTGGTGGTAAACCTCCAGATGACTGGTTCGGTTGCCTCTCCGGCCCCCCTCTGGAAATGTATTTCTAGGCAGCCAACTGTGCATGCGTCAAACCTCCATTTGATGCATGCCAGTTCTATTTTTTAGTGTGCATGTGTCAAATAGAGGTTTGATGCATGCACACTAAAAAAATAGAACTGCACATGCGTCAAATGGAGGTTTGACGCATGCGCAGTTATGGGCAGCCATTATATTTTATTTTTTCTATTTTTTTGCTCCTCCCCAAATGTCATGACGTCGGCTCCGCCCACGACGTAATATCGTCACGGTGGGGTAGCAAAAATGTTGACAACCCACCACTGCACTTACACTTCCGGTTTCAATTGATACTATATAAGGAAAAATGAACAAAAAATGACCTTCCTAAACGATGCAGTGCTACAACACTAAGCTAGAAGGGGGAACAAACATTTACACTTTCCCTGCCCCTTCACAGAGGAGCAGGGGAAATATTTAATTTGCCCATCTGTTGAAGTGACTTGTCAGTGACTTTACTATACAGGGCAAGGTTGCTTGCGGTTTTTTGATCTGGGATGTTGTCTACATGTGATATAGGGTGCCCCCCCCATCCCCACCTCTCAGTTGGCCTGAAAATTTGTGATCCCATTCTGCTCCCAAGGACAACACAGGACTTACATAATGAAACAGAAAAATGATACGACTGATGAACCAGCTGCAATATTTTCACACTCAGCAGCACAAATTACTCTATCCCTCCTGACTTTTTTACTTTATTTTTTTGCTGCTACTAAAACGTAAGCCTCTTTTGGCTGCATCAGATATCTGGTAGTTTGTTTTTCTATTCTAGAAAAAGATCCTGGGGTGTCCGGTTTTCTCTGGCGGCATGTTTTTACATCGTCCCAGTCTGTTTGAACTGCATGAACAAATAGTCCTAGGAGCTTACACTTCTGTTGATCTTGGTCTGGCCGATGGATGACGAGAAGTTTAAGGCCCTTGGTATGTGTACATAATAGGAAAGGGGAAGAGGAGGAGGAGGAATGTTGGCAGGAGATGTTCACAGAAGCAAGAAAGTTAAAATCGAGGGGAGCCTCCAAACCTTCAACAACAAGGCTTGTTGATTAGATAAGAGCTGATTAGATTCTGCAAAAATATTCTCCTGCCTCAGAAAAGTTTTGGCACTCCTGTTAGAAAAAAGATGTAGGATTGGCAGAAAATATAATTGTTGTTACTATATATGCTACTATTTGAACAATGAAAGATATATTTATTTATAAAATTCCTGCCGACCTTCCCGTCCAAAGGTTTCACTCAACAGGAAACATGGCAGAGCTGATGTTGGAGAAACTTACCAAAGAAGCCACTTTTAAATTTAAATATTCTGATAGATTTTTTTTTAAAAAAATTTGTATTTGTATTTAGACTTATATGCCGCTCTACTTGCTGAAGCAACTCAAAGTGGCTAACATAACACGGGCAACATATATTACAATATCAAATATAAATACGTACAACATAAGCATATACAGTCAGTTAATCTAACCTAAAAATGAAAATGCAATACAATCAGGAGAGTCAATCTCTGTAGCAATTGATCCATTTAAAAATCAACTCTTGCCTGCTGAGAAGCACTATTTCCGAATACTAGCACAGATATACAATACAAAAAAGCAAAAATATTCAATACAATAGCACAGAAAATACAGAGCAGTCAGGAGAGTCAAAAGAGTCCTTATCTCTTCCCAGCGGGGGCTGGGGGGCTGGCCATGGAACAGCTGTGGTGGCGGGGGTAGCAATCTTCGGCCAGCTGGCCAGCCCACGCAGCTGCCTCCCGTTCCCCAGTCCGACTGGCTGGAGAGAGTCTGTTGGTGGACACGGCAGCTGTGGCGGGGATGCTATAGCCATGGCCATTTCACACAGTATAGCTGTTTCAAGCCGCCTTTATCCCTTCCTGGGCTGGGAAGGGCTGGCCCCTTAAATGCCTCCAGTGTTGGAGGGCTCACAGCCTGCTCAGGTAATGAGTTCCATTGGCATACTTCTCTAACAGTTAGGAAACTATTCCTGAAATCTGGCTTCCTGATGCCTGAGCCCATTATTGTGTGTCTGGCACTTTGGAATAATTGAAAACAGATCCTGACTTTAATTTGGACTGATCTGGACAAATTTGACATGCCTAGTAAGTAAATTTATTGCACAATCCTGGAGGACTGGTTTTGGGTTGCACCAACCCTCTCTGCCACATGGAGAGTGACCAGCACCAGGAAGAACCATTTTGCGGGAGGGGGAATATGCAAAAACTTGGTTTCCTGCTTCTAAATTGTAAAAAGATGTAAGCTCCTGTCACTGCTGTTCTCCCGTTTTACATCTTAGAATAAGCCTGGCTGGACTACATACTCCATGCCATGTTAGCAGTGGTGGGATTCAGGCGGTATGCCCCAGTACGCGCATACCGGTAGCAGAAATTCTGTGTGCACTGCCACTGCTGCCAAAAAAGCCCCAGCCCGTCAGAGCTTCCTCTGGTCGCTGGGCTGTTGCCACCACCGCCACCGCCTCAGAGCTCTTATGCACCAAGTACTGCTGTGCACTCCTCAACACCCCAAAACCAAGCCCACAGGGTGAAGATGCTGCAGCGGGACAAACGGCAGCCTATTCTTGCCTCCTGGCACCAGCTTGGAGTTACAGCTGTCTGTCTGTCTGTCTGTCTGTCTGTCTGTCTGTCTGTCTGTCTGTCTGTCTGTCTGTCTGTCTGTCTGTCTGTCTGTCGTTCGTTCGTTCGTTCGTTCGTTCGTTCGTTCGTTCGTTCGTTCGTTCGTTCGTTCGTTCGTTCGTTCGTTCGTTCGTTCGTTCGTTCGTTCGTTCGTTCGTTCGTTCGTTCGTTCGTTCGTTCGTTCGTTCGTTCGTTCGTTCGTTCGTTCGTTCGTTCGTTCGTTCGTTCGTTCGTTCGTTCGTTCGTTCGTTCGTTCGTTCGTTCGTTCGTTCGTTCGTTCGTTCGTTCGTTCGTTCGTTCGTTCGTTCGTTCGTTCGTTCGTTCGTTCGTTCGTTCGTTCGTTCGTTTGACTTTTATCGCTGCCCCCTTCCCAGCGCAACTCCAGGCAGCTTACAGTCTAACCAATAAGAATACTAAAATATAAAAGCATCCCCACAATAACAATTAAAACATAAAACCATTATAATACCCCTCCACATTCACAGCAGTTAAAGACTAAAACCCAGATGGCCATTCATATAAACGGGGGGGGGGGTGCTCCACAGGCAGCACCCCACACCTGCTGAGCCATCCAAGCTTTGAGACCTTTTCTAAAGGCTGATAACTCTGACTGGAGGCATTGTTCGGTCGGCAGAAGGTTCCACAGGGTTGAAGCGGATACCGAAAAGGCCCTCCTTCTAGTGCTAGAGAGACGAGCCTTTCTAGCCATTGGTACCATTAGGGAGACCCTCCGGTCTGCTCTGGTGGGTCGAGCAGATATCCTTGGGGTAACATAATCTCTTAAGTAACCTGGTCCACTGCCATGCAGGCAGTGGTGGGCTTCAACAGGTTCGCACCAATTCGCTACCTTGCATCTACACTGCCATCAGACCAATCTGCCCTAACATGTCCCATTTTAAAACCCTGTCAGGCACGCTGTATTTCTTCCCATCCTTAGTGTATGTGCACTGGGGATGGGATAAAATAGAGCACAGCTTTTACCCCTGCAACTTCCCTCCAGATCTGATCAGTGGGAAGGGCAAGGGAACAGCCTCTTTGTAGCTGTCAAGGGAAAGGCCTCCCTTGCCAGCCACAAAGCAGCCGCTATAGAGATGATGGAGCTGCTCCAGTCTCATCAGAGAAGCAAAATGCCGTCTGGATACAGGGATCACTCCAAATATCATTAGTAGAATGGATATTTCCTTTTCTCTAAATTGTTAAAGCCATTTAATAATCTTGAGAAATGGAAAGCATCCACTCTGCTACCCCCTTTACCATAGGAGAGCTGGAAGAGGCAATAGGCAGGTTTAAGAATGGTTGTGTATTGATAGGCATGAGGTACTTTTAGTCACTGTGTATTGATTTATTGTGTATTAATCTATTATGATAATGATACTTTAATGTTATGTGATATTGATATTGATTATTCATGATTTATTAACATGTTGTGTTTATGAACTTGTAATTTTACATGTGTTGTGAACCGCCCTGCGGCGGTCCTACCGAGTAGGGCGGTATAGAAATCGAAATACAACAACAACAACAACAACAACAACAACAACAACAACAACAACAACAACAACAACAACAACAACAACAACAACAACAACAACAACAACAACAACAACAACAACAACAACAACAATGACGACAGGCACAAGGATGCAGGGCAAGTGGATGTGGCCCTAAATGAAACAGCAAGATTGGTCACAGGATGCCTAAAACCAAGCCCGCTACAAAACGTGCATTCCTTATCTGGCATCCCTCCATCAAAATTCCATCAAGAAAGTGTTGATCAGAAAAAGAGCATCAAAGCAAGTTCCTTGGAAACACACTTGCTATTTGATCACCAACCACCAAAGCAGAGACTGAAATCAAGGCATGGCTTCCTCACAACTTCTGTCCCTCTGAACAACCAACCTCCACAGACCACTTTAGAACTATGGAAGGTGAACAAGGAGCTACCAGATAAGTGGGCAGAACCACACAACTCTCTACCGCCTGGCCAAGAACAACTATGGCCTCCTGTGTGGAAAGCTTTAAATAGATTGCATGCAGGAGTAGAAAGATCCAGGGCTAATTCTGAGAAGGTGGGGTTTCCCTGTAGATGACAGCCTATGTGAATGCATAGAAATACAAACTCTCCCCCATATGATACAATGCACACAATGCCCCCAGCATGTGCTGAGAAGGACCTTATGCTGGCAAGAGGAAATGCTGTTGATGTGGCCCAATATTGGGCAGATGTCATCTAGCCCTTTTAAATTCTATTTTGTTTTTAGATTTGTTAATTTTAGCTTTGAATGTTATTATATGCTGGTGGTGTATCTGACAGGATGGATGGAAGGAAGGAAGGAAGGAAGGAAGGTGGAAGGCTTGGTTCCTGGGTAGAACCCATGTAGCACTGAAACTATTGGATTAAAAATTACATATTTTTTTTTACCCAATTACCCCACTCTCCTAAAAGAAAAATTGATTAGTTCACACTTTAAAAGTAACACATCTACCTCAGAGTTTACACTGGTGAAATCCAATCAAATTTCCTTGTTATACAATGCACACGTAATCTTGTATATATGCCCCTAATGCAGTTTATCTAAAATGGTCCTTGGGGGTTTGTTTTTTAAACCAGGGTTTCTCAACCATGGTTGTTCCCCTCAGTATATTTGGAAATGAATTTACCAAAGGACAAGTTAATGTTTCAACACCAGGTACATCTATGAAAATAAAGTGATTTACAAGACTTGGTCACAGATGTGAACGTCAGTTCATATTCCATGTGACAGTAAATCAATTTAAAAAAATACAGGTTTCAAATGTATGTTTCGGTGCAGAGGGTGGTGCTCATCACACCCCAGCCTAAGTGTTAAGAAGAACTTCCTGGCATAAGAGATGGTCAACAGCAGAATGGTGTATTTCATGAGTTGGTAGGCTTTCTTTGGTTGAAAGTCTTAAAACAGAGATTGGATGACCATACTGTGGGATGATTCTTTCTATAGTTCCAGGTGAAAAGTATGTGTGAATAATGCTATGTACAGTATATGGCTTTCTTTGCTCAGACTGAAGTGAAAATAAATTATGTAGAGTAATCATTGGGTATTTTCAGTGGTGGGTTGTCAAAATTCCCTCTTCCCCACTGTGATGTCATGGACGTCATGGGCGTAGCCGAAGTCATGATGTCATGGGCGGAGCAAAAAAAATAAAAATGTCTGTGCATGCATCAAACCTCCGTTTGACACAGTTCTTTTTTTAGTGTGAATGCGTCAAACCTCTATTTGATGCATGCACACTAAAAAAATAGAACTGTGCATGCATCAAACGGAGGTTTGACGCATGCGCAGTTCCACGCAGCCATTTTGGCTGCCCGGAAATACATTTTTGGAGGTGGCCGGAGAGGCGACCAAACCGGTTGCCCTGGGTTTTACCACCATCCCCGGCGCCCCCTCTTGATGGGGTGCTACCGGTTCGGGGGAACCATTCCGAACAGGTAACATCCCATCACTGGTTTGGAACAAAGAGACAGATGCTTATGACCAGTGGTGGGCATCAAAAGGTTTGCACCAGTTCACCAAAACCGGTAGCAGAAATTCTGGCTGGCCCCACCCACCCAAATTTTGAAATAAAGTAGTCCTAATTTGGGTGCAATGCAGGGCTTTCCCCCTGGCCACGCCCACCAAACCACGCCCACAGTAGTAAAAATTTCTGGAGCCCACCACTGCTTATGACCTCATTCATCTATCTTCCCTCTGAGAAGAGTAAAGATAACTATTACAGATACTGCTCCAGAGAGTAATTCAGGTGAAATTATATACAGCATGAGACAAGGAACAATCTACTTCTAAGTCTGCTGATTAGAGTTCTGAGAGCTCTCTGTAGGTTTAGTTGTGTCCAGCTTCAGCAGGGTGCGGAAAGTGAAGAATAATTAGAGCCAGAACGTCAACTGAATAAAATTGCTATGTTTTCTATAATTAGACCATGGCAAAGTATGTTGTGTTGACAGCTTGTACTGTTGGTCTACACAGTGTGCTGAAGTCATCCTCAGCTATGTATGTCCCTATAATTGTGCTGAAGAGCTGTGCTGTAGCTCATTGCCAGATAGAACTGCACCTAAGAGTGCTCTGTGTGATCAAAGAGGCTCTGTTCAAGTCATTATGTGCAAATGGATTAGGCCTTGGGTCTTCCACTCATATACCCGAGAAGAGTCATGTGGAGTCATTTTGTACTGACTGGTCTAAGTTCTGCCAGTGGGTAGCAGTTCTACACTGTGGATTTAGCCACATGCTAATCTAAAACACTGATCCTAGTGTTTGGATAGATTGCAAAACACTGGGTCTATTTTAAAAATGCTAAAGAAAGCTCCTTCCATAGATTTCCATAAATTGCATCTGTGGTCACGCAAGCAAAGCTTGACGCAGCCCTTTGCTGACCACGATGTTTGCTGCATGGGTTTCAGGTCGTGGCTTTTGTACAGAATCTGAAGCCAATCCTCATCAACCACAGCTAAAATGCTGTAATTTGTGGAGAGACATTATGTGCTTTAGTATTCTTAGTTGAACCAAAATCACAGACTCTTCTTTGTAAACCATGTCTTACAGAAATCAAATGGAAGGAGTGCTTCTTTCTCTCTTTCATTTTATTTAAGTGTGTTATTTTTCTACCTGTTGTATGCTACCACTGAGTTGTCTGCCACTAAAAAGAACAATCTTTTTGTAGAGTCCATTAATGGTAATTAAATGTGACCTCATTCTTAATGGCTTACCCCACTAAGGACTAGGATAACAAAAAAAAAGGTAAAAAAAAAACAGTAGGAGGAGAGAGAAATGACTGGAAGATACAGAAGTCACTATGCTGCCTTTGTGCTTTAAAAGAAAATATCTCCAGGTCATCTGCTTGCAATGGAATGCTGACTTGCTCATTCTTTAGTTTGCTTATGTAGCAGTTCAATGGCTTCTGTTTGAGTTTCAAGGTTCAGTTGGTCCCTTACCAAGAAAGCTGACTGACCTCACAGTTATGTAATGCAACATCGCAAATACTCCCACACTCTGCCAGGGCTTGTGCTCTTGGCCAGGAGAAGTCACCAGTTGAGCTCCATTTGGTAGATACTCCCTAAGAACGAAGAGAACCTGCTCTCAACAAGAGCAAGAACATGGCCATATGATATTGGAATGGATTTTCATACCCATACACCTCTCTCTCTCTCTTTTTTTTAATGCACGGACACAATTTGCCTATTAAAAAAATCCCTGACATATCTGGACAAGCCTCCACCGCGTCACAATTTCAAATCTCCATTTAAAGTAGTGTTTCCCAACATGAGGCCCACAGGGGGACTTCACTTATTCATTCATTCATTCATTCATTCATTCAGTTTGTATAGCCATCCCAATCGACATGCAACCCTGGGTGGTGTACATAACATCCCCAATGTTTAAACTATAGAAACCCTTAAAATTCCTAAAAATACTAAAAAAAACTACCTCCCACCTGCACCAATTAAAAATCTAGTTTAAAACTTTTAAAAACATGAGTGATTCTGCTCTAAATGAGCCAGTGTATGTGTGTGTGTGTGTGGGGGGGTGCTCCCTCTCCACCTCCCCACACCTGCCCTACCCACAAGGTTTTCAGCTCTTTCCTGAAGGGCAGCAGCTCTGTCTGGAGATGAAGTTCGACTGGCAGGAGGCTCCATAGGGCCGGAGTGGATACCGAAAAGACTCTTCTTTGGTATCCAACTGCTAGAGAAGTTGAGCCTCTCTAGCAGTTGGTATTTTAAAAGAGCTGCTCCAGCCCGCTCTAGTGGGACAGGCAGATATCCTTGGGGTGATGCGGTCTCTTAAGACAAGTATCCTGACCCAGTACCAAGTAGGGCTTTAAAGGTAATAGCCAGCACCTTGAATTGCACCCGGAGGCACATTGGCAACCAATGCAGCTCCTGCAGCAGGGCTGAGGCAGGGGATAACACCCACATCCCATCACCACATGGGCAGCCGCATTCTGAACCAGCTTCAGCCTCTGAATGGTCATCAAGGGCAGCCCCATGTAGAGTGCATAATCCAGTCTGGAGGTGACCAAAGTGTGTGTGACCATAAGCAAGGAGTCCTGGTCCAAGAGTGGGCATAATTGGTGAATGACACAAAGTTGGTCAAAAGCCCTCCTCGTCACCACTGCTACCTTCTCATCAAGCAGGAGTCGTGAGTCCAGGAGGACCCCCAAATTATGCACCGGGTCTGTCTGTGGCAAAAAAGCCCCATCCAGCTCCAAAGATGGTAGTTCCCGTCCTGTGTTGATTGTTTAAAAATAGTAACTCTGAAGCCTACAAAACAAAAGGAGAAGCAAGAGAAAATTATTGGCCACTGATGATGATGTCATCAAGAGCACATGGAGTGTGCAACAGGATTTTTTCCATTATATTGTCATTATATAAAGTTTTAACCAAGTTTGAAACTTTTTTTAAAAAAAAATACATGTTGGAGTACATCCACTTAATTACACTTCACATATCAAATGTAGCTTTGCTGGAAATGCAAGATGGTGGACAAAGCACCTATCTGCTGCTACTGCTGTAACCCTTCCCTTCTCATAAAAATCGTGCCCACTTACCAACTGCTGTCACACAAGTCCATTCCCATTCAGCTTGCATCCACTTTCCCATCTTTCTGAGCAAGAAATTCCATAAATGAAATTTGTAAAGAGTTTGGTTATAAAAGGTTGCCTACATGCATTTATGCACTGCCTGGGTAGGAGGAGCTGTAGTCTGTTTGCATGACTGCAATGTTCCAGTACCATTACCACCCATAAATGTAGTCCCACAGTTCAAAGATGTGCAGCTTGACCATTACAACCTGCAATATATTTTAAAAAGATCTTATTTTGTTTCATTTAGTCTTAAACCAGAAAAGCATAAGAGGAGGAGATCTACGCTGTCGCCACATTGCAATGATGGGAGGGCATAAGGCACTGATCTATACAAAGATTATACATAATGAGAAGAAAGCAAACATGTACAGTATTGTAAAGCCACAGAACTGGCAAATGTACAGCCAAGGGCAGCTCACAGAGTTTTCTCTATAAGAAGAAAGAAGATGATTAACGCTTGTAGCTGCCAAAATATTAGCATTGCCCTGATGTAGACTGAAAACCTTCAGGCAGAGTCTTTCTGGTGCTTTATGACTGTACTGTTGTTGGCTGGACTTTTTAAGTCAATAAATAAATGAATTCACGCTTCCAGTATTAACAAGCAAAGGTGAAGACTATTAGATATATCAGCACTTAGATGGCTGTTTAAAGGGTTACACTTCATAGAGGTGTTCCTTTGCTTGTTGGTCTGTTTTTAGTGCCATCATATTATAATAATAATTTCGCGTCAGAAATTATTCTGAGTTGAAAGGATGTTTGCTGGAGAAACTCCAGTCAGGGGACACCTGAATGAGGCTCCTTTCATGTCCCCAAGAGCTGAGTCAGAGATGGGCATTCAATCATTCATGCAGTACCCAGGTCTTGAACTGCCGACTTGTCAGCATTCCAGCTAACAAGGCAAGGTTCTTAACCACGGAGCCCCTGCAGCCCCTGCCTCTTCTCCTGAAAGACACAGTGAGGAATTAAATATCTGACTACTGGTTCAACACCAAAGTGGTGCAAACCACCCAGCTATCTAGTCCAATAAAGTCTATAAAATGACGCTTTCACATGGAACGTTACAAATGATTAATTAATGGGCTGTTAGCTATTAGTCGCAATAATTAACAGAAGCTCCATAATAAAAGGCCGTCTATTGAATACAAAGAATAAAATGATGGAGCAAGATCATCTTCATTCTGTTCTGGTAAGTTTCCAGAGGCATCTGTCAAGTGCAAAGAAAGCAGATGGATCTTAATCAAAGTTCATGTTCTTGGAGAAACCTAAAACTCATTGGCAGTTCATAATGCAGCAGATGGAACTCACCTCTAAATTTAGAGCAAGTTGCCTTACGCCCGGGTCCATGAGCCTTTCAGAGTGCCAAACAATTCCCTATACACATAAATCCCTGAATTCTGTGAACAGATTCCCCATTCTGAGCCCCCACTCATAAAGATCAGACGCTTTTCTATGAATATCATACAACTCCTGCAATGGATGTACAGTATCAAGATCTGCATGTGAACATTCCTCCATAATTCTGAACAATATTAGCTATCATCAACCAGCAAATGAAAAATAAAACACCACAATCTTTATTTCAGGGATGAGCAAAATTATGCATGACAACTGCATTGTAGACTAGTTTTTCTAGTTTCTAGCCCTTTCCTAGACCCACCAGCAATTTGACTTCTATATAAATCACCGAATGTCTTGCACTGTTTAACCATTTTTCACAACTGGAAATTGACTTATAGTAATATCTGCGTTTGGTTTTTGAATGGTGGGGCCTTTTTGGTAGTAATCACTGAAACCACTGGGAAGTTCTAGGAATAAAAAAAAATGTTCCCAAGATCCACCAAAGGTGCCCATCCTTATTCCTCCCAGATTATTGACACTGATCCAATAACGGCTGTGAAACGGACACCTTGATAGTTTTGTTTAATCCACAAATTCCATCTGGCCTTGCCAAAAGTCTGCCTTCAAAAACAATGACCACCACATCTTGGCTTTATCTTTGACTGTTTACTTCTTCCTCTAAAGTAGGGGGTGGGAAACCTTTATTCTGCCAAGGACCATTTGAATACTTATAATATCATTTGCGGGTCATATAAAATTATCAACTTTAAAATTAGCCAGCTATATTTGCTGAAACATTTAATTAACACCTCCTTAACATGAACTGCTTCTCTCTGATGATGCGTGTGATGTTAGCTGGTATTGATGTCATTACTAGAAAATGCTTTTCCAGGTTTAGATCAGTCAGGTTTTTCCAGGTTTGGATCAAGCTGAGCACTAGAGGGCACTGTCAGAAATGTGCCAAATATGCATTGAAAAGCAAAACAATCAGTTCCAGAGCTCAGCCAAAAAGCCAAAAATAGTCTTTTATCTGTTCAAAGTAGCCAAAATGCAGTGAGAAATTCCAAAGTGCACTTTATGAAGAATTTTGAACAGGAAAAAAAATGCATTTTCTGCCTTTTTTCTGAGCTCTGGAAAGGATTGTTTGCTTATCAATGCATTCCTATGGGAAACCACATTTCGAGATATGAATTTTTGGAGATATGAAAAACCTCGAGGAACAAAGTAATTTTGTATCTTGAGGTTTTACTGTATTGTTTTGTCTATCCCATAATGGAGATTTTTTTGCTTGTCCCTCAAAATGTACATTATTATTATGATTCACTTAAAATAAATGTATGTTGCTATGAAAAAGCTCCGAGATTTATTGAATTTTGAGTCCCACCTGTGGTTGTCAGACTAAATGATTTTGCGGGCTTTGCTGGACGTTCCCCCACCCCTGCCCTAAAAGATGCATATGCATCTTTGCCTGTTGAAGAGTTCTGGAGAACTTGAAAGCTTGCCTTGTTTGTAACTTTTAATTAATTCAGTTACATATTAGTCAGTGCCAAAGTTTGTTTTTATGGCTGGATCACACAACTGCTCCCTCTTTTTTTTATTATTTCTTTAGAAAAAGAGTGTACTATTTATATGGCATTTCAAGCATTCTTGATACAAACAAGGAACTATTCTGCACCTTGTTTTTCAAAGGAAGAAAAGAAGTTATGAAAAGGAAAATAGTCTGTAACGAACTGAGGCTTCAGTAAGAGGATTATAAATTACTCTGGCAAACCACCCTTAATTGGGGTTAGATTGCCCCAGTTGCCCCTTAGAGGAAGGCACTACAGGTGTTTGAAGCCCACCAAATAATCTACATGTCCGTAATTTGCTCAAATATAATTTTAGAAAGCAAATATACCAAGCATTTACAGATGTAAAGCTTTTCAACTAAAAAGGTACTTAAAGGTTGGATTTAAAAAAAAACCCTGAGAAAATCCACAGGGAACCTAGCTAATTGATCCTCTTTGGGTAAAGTATCTAAGAGAACAATGATTCAGTCTCCAGGCTATTTAAAGAAGCTGCTTAAAAGCAAACTGAGACAGAGCATCTACTGTACATGAACAATCCAGTTGTATGCAGCATTACGAAAGAGGAGGTCACAAGGAGAACTGTTTACTCATGCTCTCAGCCTCGTTCAATTGGAAGGACTCAGCGGGGAAAATAAACATTGTTGGGTTGGGTATGTTCCATTTATGTCCCACTCGTATCGAGACTGTGGGAAAAGTAAGGAATGATAAGGACATTGAAATTAATAGAAAAAGAAGGTGCAGAACTAGCTGTTTCTGCTTTGGAAGGAAGCCTAGAAGTTTCCAATCTGTTCTGCCTGTTCTAGTCTTCTGCAAAGTAATAAAAAGAGTACTTATACGAGTAGTGCAATGGCATGCATGTTTACTCAGAAGCGAAACCCAATGAGTTTTGGAGATGGGGAGCAGTTTGGTCAGGGATTCCCAACCTGCGACCCACAGGTCGGATGTGGCCCACAGCACCATTTCACGTGGCCCACTGCCACCTCCACCACACCAGTAAGTGCCATGTGGTGAAGGAAGGGCAAAACTGGCCCCCGGAGCTGTCTGAGGGAGCATGACCCACTGGCCCCTGGCTTTAAAAGGTTGAGAACTTGTGAGTTAGGTACAGAACTGCAGTTCTGTACAGTCAAACCTCGCATAAAGAGCACCTCGTGCTTAAAGAGTAACTCGCTTAAAGAGCAGAATTTTCTCTGAATGGTCGCCTCGCTTAACAACTAAATCAGGCTTCGCAATCCCCCCCCCCCCGAAGTCACAATTGGTCACTTAACGATGATGTTTCGCTTAAAAAGCAAACTCACTTAAAGAGCAATCCCATGGAACGCATTATGCTCTTTAAGTGAGGTACCACTGTATTTGAGAAGCGCCACTGAGTATACAAGAACACAAGGTTTTCAGTGTTAGGAATTGATAGCTGCTCTTGTTGATAAATTTTGAATACTGTAGTATATAGTCTGGTCTTACCAAATGCTGAAAGATCATGATTCCCTAAAGAAACACACAGTGCTATATTGTACAAGATTCTCAACCTGCAGCCCACAGGCTAGATATGGCACCATTTCATGTGCCCCACCACCACCTCCACCATGAGAGGTAGTGTCATGTGGTGGAGGAAGGGCACAATGGCCGTCCAGCCCCCGAAGCTGTCTGAGGGAGCATGACTCGGCCCCCAGCTTTAAATGGTTGAGCGCTCCTGCCCTAAGGGCTTTTAATGGGAGAACAGTTATCACTTAACTAATGCATTGGCTCAGTTCAAATGTAATGATTTCAGTTTCATAAACCACAGTTTGTTGGAAGAAGACTAAGCTCATACTTATCTCCTTATTGCTTCTCTTCTCTGCCTCCATGCTCTATTCTAAGGCTTGTTAAACTAGTTTCCTGTTGCGTCTGAACCAGAAAACTCCTTTAAGAAGCAGGGAATAATACGAGTAAAAGTTTAAGATTTAATCTAACAGGTCGTAATACATACATAAGAAAATATGAACTGCTTAAGAAAATAAAAGAAAGCATAGAAAATGGTTTTTATTTCAGTGTAAAATGGTATTGAAGTTGTATATATGAAATGATGAAGTTGATATAGTTTGTTGCTGTTAAAATGTTAAAATTAATAACAAATATTTTTTTTAAAATGCTGACTGTAGTCGAGGTTTGTAAAAGGGAGTAGTGCTCCCCTCCGTTTATAGCCAAAGAGTCAGTGCTATTTGCATCTACAGACGTTTCCATAGACATGTGGTAGGGCTTACTAGACATGGAATGCTATTTATTTTCCCATCAAAGTGGTACCTATTTATCTACTTGCAATTTCGTGCTTTCAAACTGCCAGGTTGGCAGGAGCAGGGACAGAGAGAGGAGCAGGACTCGTGTCTCAAACTGACAACCTTCCAGCCGTCAGGTTCAGCATCTTAAACACTAAGCCACTACAGTCCGGACTTTACAGATAGGATAAAAAAAGTCCAGGGTTGAAAGTTAAAGGTTCAATCGAGTTTTAAAATCTAATCACCATCAGATTAGACCAGTGGTATGCAATCTGTGGCCCATGAGCCGGACCTGGCACATGGCACCATTTCATGTGGACCATCGCCCTCGTTTCTGCTACCGCCAGAAGCAGCGGAATCAGCAAAAACAGCCAAAAATGCACCCTAAATGCACCCACAGCTGTCATAAACACATTTACAATGGTTGTGGATATATTTTACAGCAGCATTTTTGGCAGGGGGAACCAGGTGTCCGGTCCGCTCAGCTGTCTGAGGGGGGCATGGTCTGGCCCACAACTGGAAAAGGTTGAGAACCCCCTGTTGTTGTTGTTGTTGTTTTTGTTGAATCACACAATTGATTCCGACCCTTTGCAACCCCATGGACCATTACCCACCAGGCACCTCTGTTGTCCTCCACCATCCTCTTCAACCCGCCCAGCTCTGTGCATCTACGATACCATCTAGCCATCTCATTTTTGGCCGCCCCCTTTTTCTTTTGCCCTCCACCTTTCCCAGCATCAAGGCTTTCTCAAGTAAATCTTCTCTTCTCATTTGATGTCCAAAGTACCTTAGCTTCATCTTTACTATTTGACTTTCTAAGGAGCAGTCAGGGTTGATTTCTTCTAAGACCGACCTATTTGTTCTCCTCACTGTCCAGGGGACTCTCAAAACTCTCCTCCAACACCACATCTCAAAGGCGTCTATTCTTCTGCGCTCAGCTTTCCTAATGGTCCAGCTCTCACAACCATACATTTGCCACAGGGAATACCTTTGCTTTGACTTTGCGAATTTTTGTCTGCAAAGTGATGTCTCTACTTTTAACTATGTTCCCCAGGTTTCTCATTGCTTGTCTCCCAAACATCAGTCACCTTTTTATTTCATGGCTGCAATCACCATCTGCAGTGAGCTTTGATCCTAGGAAAGTAAAATCTGTCACTGCTTCTACTTCTTCCCCATCTATTTTCCAGGGACTGAGAGGGCCTGTTGCCATGATCTTGGTTTTCTTGATATTGAGTCTCAAGCCAGCTTTTGCACTCTCTTCTTTCAACCTAAGCAGCAGCTTCTTTAGGTCTTCCTCACTTTCTGCCATTAGGGTGGTATCATCTGCATATCTCAAATTGTTGATGTTTCTCCCAGCAATTTTGATCCCAACTTGTGATTTGTCCAACCCTGCATTGTGCATTATGTGCTCTGTATATAAGTTGAATAAGCAGGGTTACAAAATGTAGCCTTCTCTTACTCCTTTTCCTATTCCAAACCACTCGGTCATTCCGCATTCTGTCCTAACTGTTGCATCTTGACTCATGTACATATTTTTCATGAGGCATTTTAGGTGTTCCAGTATTCCCATCTCTTTAATTACTTGCCACATTTTGTTGTGGTCCACACAGTCAAAGGCCTTGGTGTGGTCAATGAAATAGAAGTAGACTTGTTTCTGATATTCCTTTGTTTTTTCCATGTTCCAATGTATGTTGGCAATGTGGTCTCTAGTTCCCCTGCCTCTTCTGAAACCCGCCTGCACTTCTGGTAATTCTCTCTCCACGTGCTGCTGCAGTCTATCCTGTATTATCTTGAGCATCACCTTGCTAACATGTCGGATGACTGTTTGATAATTTGAACATTCTTTGGCATTACCCTTTTTGGGGATTGGAATGTATACTGATCTTTTCCAATCCTGTGGTCATTGTTGTGTTTTCCAAATCTTCTGGCATATAGAATACAATAATTTGATTCCATCAACCTTTAGGGATTTGAAAAATTCATCTCCACTAGCTTTGTTGTTTGCAGTGCTTTTTAGGGCCTTCTGACTTCACTTTCTAGGATGTCTGGCTCAAGTTCAATGTTCTCCTTATTGTGATTATCAAGAGTGGTAAGGTCCTTTTTGTAGAGTTCCTCTGTGTACTCTTGCCATCTTTTCTTAATCTCTTCTGCATCAGCTAAATGCTTGTCGTTTTTGTCCCTTATCATGGTCATTTTTGTTTTAAACGTTCCCTTGATTTTCCCTTTTTTTAAAAGCTCTCTAGTCCTACCCCTTACGTTGTTTCCCTCTATTTCTTTGCACTGTTCATTTAGGTAAGTTTCCTTATCTCTCCTTGCTTTTCTTTGAAATTCTGTATTCAAGTGATTGAATTTTTTCCTTTCTCCTTTGCCTTTTGTGTTCCTTCTTTCCTCTGCTGTTTTAAGCACCTCATCAGACAACCACTTTGCTTTCTTATGCTTCTTTTCTTTTGGTATGGTTTTCCTTGCTGCCTCCTGTATGATATCCCACACCTCTGGCATTCTGTCTATCAAGTCTAAACCATTAAATCTGTTCCACATCCTTAGGGATGTTGTCAAGGTCATCATACCTGTCCGGCCTAATTGTTTCCCCTATTTTCTTTAGTCTAAGTCTGAATTTTGCAATCAGTAGATTATGATCTGAGTCACGGTCTGCTCTAGGTCTTGTTTTTGCTGACTGTATGGAGGGTCTCCATCTTTGGCAGCAGAGTATATAATCAATCTGGTTTCGATGTTGGCCATCTGGTGATGTCCATGTGTAAAGTCTCCTCGTGTGTTGCTGGAAGAGGGTGTTTGCTTTGTCCAGTGCGTTATCTTGGCAGAACTCTATCAATCCTTGCCCTGCTTCATTCTGTGTTTCAAAACCAAACTTGCCTTTTTATTCCGACAGGTCGCTCTGGATTCAAAGAGTGCATTTTACAATACCTGAAACAAAATTACAGGTCCAGGCAGAGCACATTAAGCAGTGACATAGTCTTAAATCAAGCTTCATCAGATTAAATGCATCTAATCTGGTGCCAAGTTTTGGTCACCATTACAACATTGCTACCAAGAAGTTTGATGATGCAGCTTACTAACTGGGTTCAGACAGGGTGATACAGTATCTACATCTACTCATAAAGTGAAAAGTTATATGAGCCATTTCAGAAATAATAATAGCTCTGTGTGTCCAAACGGAGCTGAATGATTAAATTATAAAAGGATGAACAGTATTGCAAAGATGGAACTCAGATTTATCTCAGTTATGTACAGTGGTGGGATGTCAAAAATTTTACTACACCACCGTGATGTCATCACAGTGTGGGCGGAGCTAACGTCATGATGTCATAGGCAGAGCCAACGTCATGACATCATGACGTTGTGGGCAGGGTCAAATAAAAAATACAAATAATTAAAAATAAAATAAGAATAAGCACACACACACACCTCAACCCACCCACCCATAACACAAACTCGTAAATAAATTAAATAAGTTAAATAAATAAATAAAAATGCATTAAAATACACCCACCCTCCCACTTTGCTTAAAACCCCCAAGCCAGGTTGTGTTAGCTGGCCACCAGGCCTTTTTAGGAACTGTGGTAGTACATCAATAAAGGAAAAGGTATTAAATACACATTAAAATACACACAGACACACAAAGGTGAATCACTTACCCTGGGGAGCAGACTATAGGGAGCTTCAGGCTAGCAGCTTCTCTTCCTTCTCCCCGCTTGGGAGGACAACAAGGAGGCCGTGCATACGCACCAAGCACTGTAGGCGTGCATTTATTTATTTATTTATTTTATTAGTCAAATTTATATTCTGTCCTACTCGCACAAGCGACTCAGGGCGGAGCACAACAGACATAAAATAAACCCCTAAAAACACAAAAAAAAAACACAAAGTAAAATTAAAACCCATTTAAAAGACAACTTCTCATTCCCTACACTAACCCACCGAATATAGGAATGGGGGGGGGGAGATACAGAATGTTAAATAAATCAGTGGGGTGGGGGTGTCAGTAAACCCTAATTACCCCACACCATTCCTGTCAGCCAGGTTTTCAGGCCCTTTCTAAAAGCCAATAAGTGCTTGGCGCGCATGCACAGTGGGGGAACCAGTGAAAAGGTAAGCCCCGAAGGTCGTTCCCCCCAAAAGCTGCTACCAGTTCTCCAGGACACTGGGAAAAGTTACTACAGGTTCTAGTGAGCTGGTGAGAACCTGTTACATTCCATGTAAAATAACAGCTACCTCAATATATTTCAAGTAAACCCTGCTGTGAAAGAAACAATTCCACCATATGATTTAATGAAATAATTTATTTCTATTCGGTTTTTATTCAAATGCATTTACATAATAATTCTGCTAAATCAGATACAGTACTCTCATTTCATCTCTTAAAATCTCTCAATCATGATTCAAAGTTGATAAAAATTAGGATACTGGTCACAAAGCCAGAAACTGTAAGCTTACCTCCGAGCACAGACCATGGGGTTATTTCCCCTGCCCCACAGTGAGTGGAGGCTTTGAACAGCTGATGAGGTTCACCATTGCTCGTCAGCGCAGGAACAGGGCACCTCGTGGCTTCTTACCACCCACCCACCTTGTAGTTGGAGCAGTGATGGGATGATAAAAAATTTAGTACCCCACCCTGACGTCATCACAGTGGGGGTGGAGCCAACGTCATGACATCATGACGTTGTAGGCGGGGCCAAAAATAAAATAAATAAAATAAAAATAAAACACACACACACACCCCTCAAACCCCCCCCAAAACCGTTAATAAAATAAATAAATAAAATAATAATTAAATAAAAATACACCCAAACACCCACCCACCCCAAACACAAACCCCACTTACAATGGGGACCGTTGGGGCTGGCCCCGAGCCTTGGTGCCCGGCGCCGCGCCTAGCCGGGCGGCCCAGCGCTCCCGGCCGCAACTCTCCACGGGCGGCCCCGAGCCTCGGCGCCCGGCGGCGCGCCTAGCTAGCCGGGCGGCCCAGCGCTCCCGGCCGCAACTCTCCACAGGCGGCCCCGAGCCTCGGCGCTCCGCGGCGCGCCTAGCCGGGCGGCCCCGAGCTGCCCATGGAGAGTTGCGGCCGGGAGCGCTGGGCCGCCCGGCTAGGCACACCGCCGGGCGGCGAGGCTTGGGGCGCCCGTGGAGAGTTGCGGCTGGGAGCGCTGGGCCGCCCGGCTAGGCACACCGCCGGGCGGCGAGGCTTGGGACGCCCATGGAGAGTTGCGGCCGGGAGCGCTGGGCCGCCCGGCTAGGCACGGCTCCTCCTCCTAAGCCCTCCGCCACTGCCAGAGCCACTTCAAAATGGTCCGGCTCCGGCAAAAACAAGTGCGCATGCGCAGAAACAGAATCTGACGCATGCGCAATTTAAAATTGCAGCACGCATGCGTCAGATTGACTTCTGCGCATGCACACTGAATTGGAGCCATTTTGGCTCCAATTTAAAAAAAAAAATTTCTTTTTTTCAGGCGTCCGGAACCGGACGCCTTAAAAATAGACTACCCTCTCGGAGAACCCTCCGAAATTGTTCTTACCGGTTCCAGGGAACCGTCTGGAACCGGGGACATCCCATCACTGAGTTGGAGGGTGCTATTGGGTCACCAGTGGTGACCGGATATAAATTTTTGGGGCTTGGCTTCATATTGGCTACTGGAGCTGGGCTGTTTTTTGTCCACCCCAATCTTTATTCCAGGGCATTTTAGCATTAGCAGGGTAAGGCTAGTAATTAGGTCACGCATGTTGGCGGGTAGTGCTGGGTTAGGATGGTAGCCGTTATTCCCCCAACGAGTCTTTGGATGAGGCATTAGATGTATTCTTTGTCAGATTCGTGTGAATCGGTGGGAATACGAGGAATGCCATGAGGTTGACAGTCGATACATCCAATATCTGTTTGTGTGAATATAATTGGAAACTCTGGCATGGATGCCTCCCCAAAATGCCACCCTGCCAGTTGCTAGCAAGAACTCCATGGAGTAGTGGCCTAGGGATTTGCCCGTCCAGCCCAGATTTGGGGGGGGGGGAGTAGCTCCCT
Source organism: Furcifer pardalis (assembly GCA_030440675.1). Classification (NCBI taxonomy): domain Eukaryota; kingdom Metazoa; phylum Chordata; class Lepidosauria; order Squamata; family Chamaeleonidae; genus Furcifer; species Furcifer pardalis. The sequence continues at coordinate 171,669,615 of CP126890.1, read as the reverse complement.
CTGCTCTGGTACCAGTTTATGCACTACTAGCCCCTCCATGAGTCTGGAGTTTGTAAATTTTAATAAATGAGGCCTGAGTTTTAACCACAGCAGTTTGTGTCTTGCCTCTTCATTTCACAGTGGGAAGGGAATCAGGACTGACATTGTTCAGTGTCACAGACTGTGCTTGCTTACAACTTGGAGAGGTAAATTATTCTGGAAGGTCCAGTAAAAAGCTTCTAAGGCGGTGGTCAAAGCTTCTAAGGCGGTGGCAGGTGTTGGGACGAGGCGATTATTAATTCATCTCTAAAGGAGGGGTCTTTTCCAGTGCCTTTTAAACACGCATTAGTGCGCCCCCTCCTAAAAAAACCATCCCTCGACCCTACGGCACTTACTAACTACCGTCCAGTGTCCAACCTACCCTTCTTGGGTAAGGTTTTGGAAAAGGCTGTGGCACGACAGCTACAGGATGTCCTGGATGAAACGGATTATCTGGACCCTTTTCAGTCAGGATTCAGGCCCGGATATGGTACGGAAACTGCACTAATCGCATTGGTGGATGATCTCTGGAGAGAGCGGGATGGAGGTCACCTGTCCGTTCTAGCTCTTCTCGATCTCTCAGCGGCCGTCAATACCGTCGATCATGGTATCCTCCTGGGAAGGCTCCAAGGATTGGGGATCCAGGGCACTGTGTTGGCCTGGTTTTCCTCATTTCTGAGGGGCAGGACCCAGTCGGTGTGGCTGGAGAATGAGAAGTCCAGCCCTAGGCCCCTTCAATATGGAGTGCCTCAGGGCTCGATACTCTCTCCTCTCCTATTCAACATCTACATGAAGCCACTGGGTGAGATCATCCGTTCCCACGGGGTGAGGTATCATTAATATGCAGATGATACCCAGTTGTACATCTCGGCCCGTGGGGACCCAAGCGATGCAGTGGAAGTCCTTTCCAGGTGCCTGGAGGCTGTCAAGGTCTGGATGGGGGGAAACGGGCTACAGCTGAATCCCGGCAAGACTGAGTGGCTATGGGTGAGGGGCCCTGCGTTATCACGGGAGCTGCCAACTCTGGTTCTGGATGGGGCAGCCTTGCCCCAGAAGGACCCGGTGCGTAATCTGGGGGTCTTCCTGGACTCACGACTACTGTTCGAAGAGCAGGTGGCAGCCGTGGCCAGGAGGCCTTTTGCACAACTTCGTGTAATACGCCAGTTACGCCCCCTCCTAGACCGGGACGCCTTGCTCATGGTCACACATGCTTTGGTCACCTCCAGACTTGATTACTGTAATGCGCTCTACATGGGGCTGCCCTTGGTGACCATTCGGAGGCTGCAGCTGGTCCAGAATGCGGCAGCTCGGGTAGTGATGGGGTGCGGGCGTTATGCTCGGGCCTCACCACTGCTCCGGGAGCTGCACTGGTTGCCAGTATGCCTCCGGGTGCAATTCAAGGTGCTGGTCATTACCTTTAAAGCCCTATATGGTAGTGGGCCAGGATACCTAAGAGAGCGCGTCACCCTAAGAATGTCTGCCCGTCCCACCAGGGCGGATCGGAGGGGCTCTCTTGTTACTCCATCGGCTAGGGAGGCTCGCCTCACTAGCACTAGGAAGAGGGCCTTCTCTGTGTTCGCCCCGGCCCTCTGGAACCTCCTCCCGACAGACCTGTGCCTGCAGACGGAGCTCCTGCCCTTTCGGAAGGGCTTAAAGACCTGGCTGGCGGGGCAAGTGTGGGGACCCAGGAATGCAGGTTCCCACGTAGGATGGCTGATTTAAGGGCAGTCATCCCCCCACCCTTGTATCTGTATCTGTTTTTTATCTGCTCTGCTGTTTTAATGTTTTAATTTTTTTATGAACTTTTAAGGTTTTAGATATTGATATGATTATAGATTACCCATGACAGTAATTTACGCTGTAAGCCGCCCAGAGTCGGGTCTACCTGATTGGGGCGGAATACCAAATGTGAGCAATAAATAAAATAAATAAATAAATAAATAAGTTTATTGGCTAGAACTTTACAGAACAACAGACTCAACACAGAGCTACATTAGTGCTAAATAAGAGCCAAAATCATGTTACAATAATTTCACCTGCAACATAACATAACATAACATAACATAACATAACATAACATAACATAACATAACATAACATAACATAACATAACATAACATAACATAGAAAAATAGATGCCTTTGAGATGTGGTGCTGGAGGAGAGTTTTGAGAGTCCCCTGGACAGTGAGGAGAACAAATAGGTCAATCTTAGAAGAAATCAACCCTGACTGCTCCTTAGAAGGGCAAATAGTAAAGATGAAGCTAAAGTACTTTGGACATTAAATGAGAAGAGAGGATTCGTTTGAGAAAGCCTTGATGCTGGGAAGGGTGGAGGGCAAAAGAAGAAGGGCAGCCCAAAATGAGATGGCTAGATGGTATTGTAGAGACAATGGGCACAGAACTTAGCAAGTTGAGGAGGATGGTGGAGGACAGAGGTGCCTGGCAGACAGTGGTCCATGGGGTCACAAAGGGTCAGAATCGACTGTGTGACTGAACAACAAAAACATATCATGATATCACTGACAAGGGGTAATTTTTTTTAATCAAAGACTTCTTTCTTCTGTCCTACAGTGTGTTCAAATGATCTGTTTCATTGTGTAAAAACCATGTGGAAATGGCAGAACAGAAGAAGGAATTTTAAATTACTAAAAATCTCTACCACTGCCTGGAGATGATGAAGTAAATTCCTCATGAGCAATGAAGCCAATTATTTACCAGTTGAAGAAACTTTGGGACAGAAGGAGAAAGTCTTAAACTTTCAAATATTTCCCTCAGATGGTGACATTACCCTTGCAGGATAAGAATCTGGCCAATAAATAAATACTATATCTGAAATTTCAAAACTGTACTCTATGCTCCTTAGGAAAATGGACTGTGTATTCATGAAACAAGCATTAAGCATTTTAAAAATATTTTACTTTGTGGCCCTTAAAATATCACTCTATCTAGACTTTTTCTTACTGAAAAAGGAAAACTTAGATCATGCTTCTACTCTATTGCTCCAGAAGTCAATATGACTTTGAAGTCAGCCACTGAAAATTAGTCATAAATAGAGTAGGCCCATTGTATCTGTGGAGATAAGATCATTCAACTCCTCCATAAATTCAACTAATTCAATGGGTCTACATTATTTGCAGCTAACTACTGGATTCCAGCCAGTGAAATCCTATTGTAATGCTGCAAATGGATTTAAATACAGCCAAGGAAAACAACACTGAGGATATGACAGAGGGAATTGATATAAGTGTTTGGGGTTCTTTGTTGTCATGGAATGGGTCACTTGGGGCTACATGTCAAGGTTACTCTGACACCAAATGACAAAAAGCTTGGCTGGAACCTTGCCAAGGACTGCAAATGGGCCAATGGAAGAAGTAAAAATAAATATTTAATATGCAGCTGTTCTGACCTCTGCTAAATGGTGCTAGTTTATAGTAAGACTTGACAGTTAACAGCAACTTACACCATTTCTTTAAATAACTACAAGAAGGAGCATTTTAAGTGATATCTGAAGTGCAAAGGCACACATTTAGAATAGCCACATTATACAGCAGCTTGAGAAGCAGAAGATGGTTTATACTTCATTCTGAAATATGTTTCAAACAAAAATGTTTCCAGAATCTAATATTTCAAGCAGTGTGTTGTAACTGGAGGAGCCTTGTTTGAACAGACTTTTTAACCTTCCTACCTTACCAGAGGCCTGTCTTGCTGTTCGCAGTCAGACATACTGACTCCACTTAATAAACTCACTTAAAGCAGAGCTTTCTTAACTAACAGAATAAAGTACATCAATTAGTTGTTCAGCACTAAGAGAAACATACATTTCCATCATTTTCTCTTGGCTCACCAAGTTAACAGCAAGGAAGCCAAGTCACAAATTAGCTGGAGAATAAAGAGTCCATTGGCTACCTTGCCTTAAGGCCAGAATCATTGAGAACTGAACAGCCTTACCTCCAAACGGCACTAATGAATGTGTGTTCCTTTACCAGGACTAACTAAACTCCACGACACATTAGATGGGAAATAGATGGCTTTATGACCATTTCTTTTTAACCCTTGAGGAAGTGTGTGTAATTTAGTCTAGATCATGACCAGCACTTTTGAATGCACACATGAAGGCTAATAAAACGGGAACCCCAGTGATGGGATGTCCCCGGTTCTATATGGTTCCCTGGAACCGGTAAGAACAATCCCGGAGGGTTCTCCAGGAGGGGAGTCCACTTTTGAGGCGTCCGGTTCCGGACGCCTCACCGAAAGAATTTTTTTAAAAAAAAATCGGAGCTAAAATGGCTCCGATTTACTGCGCATGCGCAGAAACTCAATCTGCCGCATTGCGCATGTGTCAGATTGAGTTTCTGCACATGCGCAATAAAAATGGAGCAATTTTTACTCCAATTTTACTGCGCATGCTTAGAAACTCAATCTGACGCATGTGCAATGCGGCAGATTGAGTTTCTGCGCATGCGCAGTAAATCGGAGCCATTTTAGCTCTAATTTTTTTTAAAAAAATCGGCAAAACCGGCAGTCCTCAAGAACGAGATAGTGGCGGCGGCGGCGCTGATGGCGGTGGCAACACAAGCAGCAGCGGCGCTGACGGGAGCGGTGATGACGGCGCCAGCAGCGGCAGCAACGATAATGGCGGCGGCGGAGATTGCACCGGCGATGACTTTGGCGGCGGCGTGGGCAGGTGGCACCAGCCCTCAGAGGAGGGCACCTCCCCCGGGGCCGCAAAGCCCCCACAGGCAAGTTGAGGCCTGCCCTGCCCTGGCCGTCCGCCCCTGCCGAGCCCTCCCAGGGGTAAGTTAGGGGTTTGTGTTTGGGGTTGTATTTTTATTTAATTTTAATTTTATTTATTTATTTAATTTATTTACGGGTTTGTGTGGTGGGTGGGTGGGTTGGGTTGAGGGTGTGTGTGTGTATTTATTTTATTTTATTTTATTTTTTATTTTAAGGCCCCGCCCACAACATCATGACATCATGACGTCAGCTCCGCCCATGACGTCATGACATCATGACATTGGCCACGCCCATGACGTCGTGACGTCATGGAGTGGTGGTGACAAATTTGTCATCCCATCACTGGGGAACCCTATGAGTTCCAGTGAATTCCTCCATCTCTTTTTTTAAACCTCCTCACGAGGAAGGAAATAAATGAAACGGACTTGAAAGAGAATATTTAACTGCAAAAAAATCAGATCAGTCAATCCTGAAGAAAACCAACACCGACTGCTCCTTGGAAGGACAAATACTGAAGCTGAAGCTCGTGTAATTTGGCCACCAAATGAGAAGAGAGGACTCACTGGAGAAGACCCTGATGCTAGAAAAGATCAAAGGCAAAATGAAAGTGGGGGTAGCAGAAGATGAGATGGTTAGACAGCATTGTTGAGACAGTAAGCGTTGATCTGGGTGGAGTATGGACAGTGGCGTAGCGTGGGGGGCGGGGGGGGCGGATGCCCCGGGCAGCGGCTTTCAGGGGGCGGCAAAATGTCCCCACCACTTTGGCCTCCCTCTGCCTGGGGTTAGGAAACAGGACTTCCCAGGCGGAGGGCGGCCCTTTTGCTGGCGAGCGCTGCTCGCCTCCGTCCACCTGGCTGGCCGTCGGGGGCTCTTCGCCGCCTGCCCCTGACTCCGCCTCCGTTGCGAGTTCGATCCTGGCGGGATACCAGATTGCCTAAGCCATTCATCCTTCCGAGGCCGGTTAAATGAGTACCCAATGGGACGGAGGCGAGCAACGCTCGCCAGCAAAAGGGCCGCCCTCCGCCTGGGAAGTCCTGCATGAACGCGCGCACGCTGCCCACCTCCGCCCGCCCAGCCAGCCACCCAGCTTGCCGTCAGAGGGGGCGCTCGTCGGGGGTGGGTGGCGCCGTGGCGCGGAGCCCCTGGCGGCTGGCTGGGCGGGAGGAGGTGGGCAGCGGGCGCGCGCGCGTGCAGGACTTCCCAGGCGGAGGGCGGCCCTTTTGCTGGTGAGCCCTGCTCGCCTCCGTCCCATTGGGTACTCATTTAACCGGCCTCGGAAGGATGAATGGCCCAGTGGTCAGCAAACTTGGCTCTCCAGCTGTTCTTGGACTTCAGTTCCCAGAAGCCTTGATCAGCAGGAGTGCTGACTTGGGCTTCTGGGAATTGAAGTCCAAGAACACCTGGAGAGCCAAGTTTGCAAACCCCTGGCTTAGGCAATCTGGTATCCCGCCAGGATCGAACTCGCAACGTTTTGGCTGCAGTGCAAGAAGGGTTGGTGTGTGTGTGTGTGCGCGCGGGGGGCGCTCGTCGGGGGGGGGGGGTGGCGGCGCCCCTGGCGGCTAGCTGGGTGGGCTGGCGGGCGGAGGTGTGCGGCACGCGCGCGCCCCGCTCGTCAGCAGGGGGGCCACCTTCTGCCTGGGTCCGGGGGGGGGGGCGGCAGCGGCGAGCTGGGGGGGGAGCGAGTTTGTTCTTCGCCCCCGGCGGCTGAACTCTGCGCGACGCCACTGAGTATGGAAGATAATGGATGACAGAGGAACTTGGTGTGCGGTGGTCCATGGGATCGTAAAGATTTAACTGTGCGACTGAACAACAACAACAACAACAACGACAACGACAACAAACTGAACAGAAACTCATGCAATAAGTAACATGAACCAGTCAGGAAGTGAGAGACAGGTAATATCCAGGTAGAACCCATTTGTGTTCCCAAGCCTTTTCTTTCCAAAGTCATTATTTGCTAATACTGTATGTAGGCTCATTTCCTTCCTCCTTCTTATCCAAAGTTGAGTTGCTGTTATTGTAGTACTTCTTTGTTAGGAAGCGACATCCTCCCTGTAGGACAGAGGTGCCCAAACTTTTCAGGCCACAGGCTGGTCATGTGGTTCAGTGGGCCAGTCACGTGGTTCAGTGGGCCGGTCACATGGTTCCTCCCACCGGAAGCGGAAGTAAAACATGCCTTGCAATCTGTGTTTTGCAACAGGATGAGATAGATTTTAAGCTGCCATTTTCTCTGCTTAAACCAGGGGGTGCCCAAACTATGGCCAATGAGCTGGATCCAGCCCTCAATGCCAATTCATCCAGCCCGCACTGCCCTCATTGATCCCAGAAGTGGCAGTGGCATGTTTTACTTCCACTTCTGGGAGCGACAAGGGCAGTGTTTGGGCACCTCTGCTATAGGATCATCATCATAATGGCTGCTTATAGACCTGCATGTGCAGAAACTCAGCTCTAGGTGGTATTATATGTAAATAAGGCATCATTCTTACCGCTATATCCCATAATGCGTTTCCAGTGAACAATACATTTCTTTTGTTGTTGCCTTATTACCCATTTCCAGAATATTATTTCTCTTAATAGTTACAAGGTCAGCACTAAACTACTATGCTACTATAAATATTAAAATTCTAAAATAAATTTCCTTACCCAAAGGCAGTGGTTCTGATCCAGATTTAAGGCCAAACATTCTTACTCAAAAGTCCCCACCCCCACCCAAAAAAGAAGGGTACTGTATTGTAAGCTTATACTGTATCTTGGAAACAATTGACTCCTTTTTGAAATTACATTTCCCAAGATACCATGACAGCATGGTGACCAGTACAGATCTTAATGATGGTCATTAAAAGTCTTTAAAGTTTACTGGTGGATGACAAGTAGAGGGAAGAATAATTACCGGTAAGCAAAATAACACATGTAAAGTGAAATGAAGATCAGTATATATAAGGACAGTATAACAGATGTGGCCTAAAGAAATATACAGTTGGCCCATGACTGAAATCCCAAAGGGTTTAAAGGAATAGGAAGACACAAACTAAAATTGTGCAAGAGTTGTTAAAAATCAGTCTCTTGGTGTATTCTTGTTTAGTTGTTCACATAAATACTACTTTATACTGGAAATACATAGAAAATTAAACATGTTTACATGCTTTCAGCTTCTACCGATATACAGTGGAACCTCAGTTAACAAATGGCTTGGTTAACATAAAAATCGCATAACAAAAGGAAAGCCACAGAAAATAGTGGCTCAGTTGAGGAATTTTTCCCCCTGAACAGATTAATTGGTTTTCAATGCATTCCTATGGGAAATCACATTTCAGTTAACATATTTTTTTTCAATGAATTCCTATGAGAAATTGCATGCAATGTATTCCTTTGGGAAATTCAGTTTAAGTAATTTTCACTTTAAGAAAGGTCCCGGGGAATGCATTAATTATGCTAACCAAGGTTTTACTGTACACCATTATCTACTGCGAAACCCTATAATACAAATAAGATCTCCCTGGAACAATCAGACATAGACTATCAGACAAAATCGAATCCAGAAAGGTGGGTGGGATGGTCAAGATTGGTTAACTGGTACTCAGGAACAATCTTCTACAGAAGAAACCAAGATTAAACAATAACAACAGCAACACTTGTTATAGAGAACTAATGCCTCTCAAATGTATCATCAGTGACTTACAGTCTATTCTAAATAATGACACTTCTTGCGCAACAGACCTAGACAGGGAACCTATAGTTACATAGAGCCAACCATCCAACTTGTAAAGATTACTCACCAGGAATAACAAACCTTGCAATGTGTTGATCGGGTCCTATTTTTAGGGTACAGGGGTACAGTGGGCAGAAGGCTTGTGAACATTTGGCCTGGCCTGGCCTGGCCTGGCCTGGCCTGGCCTACAGATTCATGGTCTATGGACTGGATTAGGCTGCCTATGGGAATTGCTTTGAGGAAGTATTTTGGTTTGTTGCATGAACAACATTATTGACTATTTCCTATTGGTGAAAAGGGCTGAGGGTTTTCCCCAGCTTGGACTTTATGCACAATTGTATGAGCCAAAAGGGAGAAATGTAATTGCTGTTCGATCAAGGCTCTGGCTGAGCTGGAAGACAATGGACCAGTATGGATAAGCTACAAAGCTGAATACTTTCCGTGGCTCCAGGCCCAGCGTAAACCCTAATAAGATGCAATGCTCATATCATGTGTCATAGAACAGAAGGGTGATTTAGCTGGGAGGGGAGAGATGTTCCAATGCATATTTTTGCTCCCAACTTGCCATCTACCAATATACGACTAAATTTAAAGGGTAAAAGTCAGGAAGTCAACCTGAATCCAGGAAAATGTAGAGTCCGTGGAACAAAAAAACAATTGCTGCTTGGAAGAAGGAGGTCAGACTCAGAAACACACTCACTTTTTCTCATGTAATTTTACTTTTATAGATTTTTAGACAACCATCAGTTTTTACAATGGGTTAGATTACTCCTTCTGGAAGATTCTACACATTCTTTACAGTCTTTTATTTATTATTTCTCTCTCTCTCTCTCTCTCTCTCACACACACACACACACACACACACACATACACACACCAGTAATTTCACTATTTCATTTTATATTTTCCCCTTCTCACTTCCCCCATCTGGATTCTCCTGGATCAATTCCCCTGCATATTCCCAAGACAGGAATTTGTTCCTTCGAATAGATAGCTATCTGTCTGTCATTTACATTCTTCAGGCGGAAGACGGCTAAACACAGTGAACTTCAGCTAGAAGGCTAGTGGAAAGTTAGGAGTACAGTAATACCCCGGATAACGCGAGTACCGTATAGCGTGAAAACCGCATAATGTTACAAGATTTTCGGAAAAATCTTGTATCGAATAACATGATTTTTAACGTTATCCGATACAGTCGTTCTTAGCAGCAGGGTGGCTGGAAAGCTGAACGGGGTTCTCCGTTCAGCTTCCCAGCCACCCTGCAGCTACGGAGGCAGGGGTGGGGAGGCTGGAAAGCTGACAGGGGGATCCCCCGTCGGCTTCCCCAGCCACCCCACAGCTGCGGAGCCAAGGGCGGGTGGCTAGGGAAGCCGACAGGGAGTCCCCGTCAGCTTCCCCAGCGTCCCTGCAGCTGTAGATCGGGTCCTCTGATCTCTCTGGAGCAGGCAGGGGACCCGATCCAAGCTGTTTCTGAGCTTCCCCGATGTCCTCAGCAGTGCAGCAAGCCAGAATGTCGGGATTCGAACCCTGACATTCTGGCTTGCTGCACTGGCTGAGGACGTCGGGGAAGCCCAGAAACAGCTTGGATTGGGTCTCCCCACCTCCCTAGACCCGGCCGGGGGGGGGGGGTCAGAGACCCCAAAATTGGTTTTAAAAAAACAGACTTTTTTAAAACCAATTTTGGGGTCTCTGACCCCCCCGCCGGGTCCAGGGAGGTGGGGAGACCCGATCCAAGCTGTTTCCAAAGTTCCCCCACCTCCCTGGAGGCTGCAGCAAGGGAAAATGTCAGGATTCAAATCCCGACGTTCTGGCTTGCTGCAGCCTCCAGGGAAACAGGGCTTTTTTTAACATTGTGTGATCAATGTATCGCACAATGTTAAAAACCGGATAACGACGGGACTTGTGGAACCAAGTCATAACGTTATCCGGGTTACTAATGTACTGTATATATCTTCTTTTATGAAAGGACTAAATGTGGCTAATTTTGCACAACTATAATTTTCTCTGATACTCAAATCCATACTGTTCTGCTCTGTACTTTTCATTTTATTTTGCGTTCCATTGTTAGAAATTCATTGGTTTTCCTTTAATTTCTTTTATCCTGTGTCTTCATTTCATACATCTTATTCCCCTTTTAACTGTTGTGATTAAAATTAACTTTTCTATTAACAGCACATCTGAACAGCTTCAGATCATCTCTGGGTATACTCTTTGCTCACTGGGGCAAATAAAGGACCTCATTTTCAAACCTGAGATATTGACACAGGAACCGGGCTCTGTTACAAACACAGATGCCAACTATGTTGCTATATTTACACTTGAAACACATTTTTGTCCCTGGAGATAGTTGATGATTTGCTCTAGAACCCACTTGTTTGTCTTTCTGGCAGTCCAGGATATCTGCAAAGATCCCTCCCTCACATGAATCATGTTTTTCCTCTCAGCTTTCTTTACTGTCCAGTTTTTGCATCCATACATGGTGATCAAGAATACAATAGTGTGGATGAACTTGATCTTGGTTTCTGGTGACACTTCTTTACCCTTGAAGATCTTTTCTAATTCCTTCATTGCTGCCCTTCCAAGTTTCAGTCTTCTTCTTAGTTCTTGACTGCAATTTCCACCTGGATTGAGGGTTGAATCAAGGTGTACAGAACCTTTCAAGACAGATGTAATATAATCAAAGTATACTGTTTTAATTTCTTCATTGTCAAAATTAAAGTTGTGCAGTTGTGTTTCTTGTCTTGATAATGTTTAACTGCATTCCTGCTTTGGCACTTTCTTCGTTCAGTTTAACTAAAAGTCTTTTTAAGTCATTGCTGGCTCCTGCCAGTAGCCTGGTGTCATCTGCATATTTTAAATTATTGATGTTTTTTTCACCAATTTTCACACCTCCTTCGCCTGAACCTTGTCCAGCTTTTTGTATGATATATTCTGTTTGCGGATAGAAAATATAAGGCAGGGGTGACCAAACTTTCCAGGCAATGGGCCGGTCATGTGTTTTCTTCCACCAGAAGCAGAAGTAAAATGCACCCATGCATGCATAGAATGCTGCCATAAATGCACCCACTGCTGTCATAAACACGTTTATGACAACCATGTGTGCATTTACAGCAGCATTCTGTGCATGCATGAGCATGTTTTACTTCTGCTTCCAGGAGCAGCAAGGATGTGCCATGGTGGATGAATTGGTGTCTGGGGCCAGATCTGGCCCACATGCCATAGTTTGGACACCCCTGATATAAGAGGATAAAATGCACCATTGTCTGACACCATTGCCTATAGGAAACCATTTGATGGGCAGGAACTCATACAACCTGTGGCGGTGCTTGCTTACAGCGCTGCAGACTCAGCTCCCTGCTGGTATCTCTTTCTCTTGGAAAAACTTTAACCTGTCATTTAGTGCCTTTCTTCGATACATAGATTCAGGTAATCTGCATATGTTCCATTCACACTTAAGCAGGACCCGAGTTCTAGCCACAAACGACTAGCTAAGAATGCATTGGTTCAGTTCTGGTCCAGGTTCTCTTTACAATACTTTAAGGTTGCTTTAAGTTTATTATGATTATAGTTCCGTTAGGAGCTTGTTTTTTTAATGGGTTGGGAGAAGGATTCTAGCTTGGTGAAGACATTCTCGATTTAATATAGAAGTAGGGATAAATTCATAGGATAGAAGTAGGGTTAAAATTCATAGGGAGGATACTGTGGAATTCAGTTTCAACAGTCTAAATAAGAAAACATACTGGATATGGTGTACAGTTCTGCAGTCACCTCTCTCTCAGTTCTTGTTACATTACTGCCACTTAGAGCTCAACACAAGCTCTGTGTGTTTAGGGCACATAACTTCATGTACTTTTGATGCCTCCCAGTCCTGTTATCAAGCAAACTGTATTTTTAAGGAAGTGCATTCAAGTTTATCTAAACATGCTGGCTGGGAGTGTGTATGAGAGACTGAGATTAATTCTCCATGCTCACGGCTCCAACAAGAAAGAGCATATTGTAAAGAGTGGCGTGCATTGGTGGGTGGCCACGAGTTTGTTATATTTGCTTGAAGAAGGTGATGCAGGATTGGGGGAGGGGGGGATGATGAGCAAGATAGCAGCGCCTTCAAATCTGCTGTTATCATAATAGGCACCTGAACTATTTAAGTGATAACCAGGAAAACACAGATTATAATTCAGGACACAGTTCTATTCACATGACTGGGCATCTGAGAAAGCTTACTGGTAAGTGAAATAAAAGAGGTTAGGTAAAGGTATAGGTCACCCATGCTCGAAAGCCAGTCGTATCTGACCCTAGGGTTTAGTGCTCATCTGTTTATAGCCAAAAAGCCAGCACTCTCTGCGTCTGCAGACGTTTCCATGGACAAGTGACAGGCATGCCTCAACACTGGAGTGCATGGAACGCTGTTTACCTTCCCACCAAAGTGGTCCCTATTTTTCTACTTGCAATTTCTTGCTTTTGAACTGCTAGTTGGCAGGAGCTAGGACAGAGACGGGAGCTCACTCTGTCATGCAGTACCCAGTAATCAAACTCCAAACCTTCCAGTCAGCGAGTTCAGCATCTTAACCACTTGAGCCAGTGCGGTTACTAAAGCACATAAGCAATGGCAACAAATTCCAAAGAAGCTTTTGTGTTGTAACATTTCTCAGCTGTGCCTCAGAGCACTCTAAACCTGTGGTCAAGAATAACATTCTTAGTCCACTGACTTCAAAATGATAAAGGCAGTTTTGGATCAGCTTAATATACATTCAAGGACATAAAAAAAAACCTTTGCCAGTTTAACACCAGAGTTATGGGTTCCTGAGTCACAATGCCAAGAAACAAACCTGTGCCTTGACAGATGTATCACACAATAAGGAACAATACAGCCAAACCTCACATAAAGACTAACTCGCTTAAAGAGCAGAATTTTCTCTGAATGTTCGCTTCGCTTAACAAATAAAACCAAACAAAAACTCGCTTAACAAATAAATTGGGGTTCACAATTCCCCCCTTCCACCAGAAATGACAATTGGTCACTTGCAGTGGTGTTTCGCTTAAAGAGCAATCCTGTGGAACACATTATGCTCTTTAGGTGAGGTACCACTGTATTGTGTTATGATATCTTCATTAAGTCCAGGAAAAGCAAAAGCAAAAAACAAATACCCTGGATTAACATCAACAAGCCAAACTGCAAATAGAGGACAACACCTTCCTCAAACTACAAGCAGTACTTTTAATTCCGCTTCAGTTGGTTTACCTAGTGTTTCAATTAAATTTTATCCAAGTATCTCTGATCCAGGGCCTGGTCCATTTCTGTGTGCCTCTGTTCCCAACTAGAAAGGAAACATGTGTTTCAATGCAGGGCAGGGCAGAAGAAAGTTGAATGACAGTCAGCCCTTTGTCTAACAAAACTGGGAGAGACCTTCCGATCCATACTATCAGGCATGAAATCTGAAATGTCCACCTTTGAACTGAGTCTGCCATTCCCATTTTGAAAACTGACTTTAACCAAGAAGATTGATTTGTACATCTGGCTGTGAGTTTCAGAACTTTAGTGCTTCTTCCGCACCCCTCAAAGCTCAACTTGATGAAACTTATTTGGCAGTCTAAGGAATAGACATTTCATGTCCATTTCAAGGACATTTGATATCATCTAAGTTGTATTGCGAACTGAGGACAACATCTTCGTCCAATCTCTAGGTAATCCAGTTGAATATGTTGCACCTAGAGTTTAGACTACATTTTCTTCCACTTTGTCTTATATGGGTCTTGTCACATTTCTCTTGTCACATTTCTCTGTGCCTGTATTGCTGGCCAGAATGGATTCTTGTGTTTCCATACAGGGAAATGGAAAACACCTTCTTGTAGAATGACTGGCAAACCTTTATCTAACAAGATTGTGAGAGAGATCTCAGTCCACATTACCAGAGGTGAAACCTAAAACTTATGCCTCCAATCTCCGTCTGCAGCCCCCATTTTGACACATACTTTTAAACTGATCTAATAATGATATTGCCCACCTTCACCTTTGGATAAACTCGAACCACCAAATCACGTGAGAGTGCCAAGCAACATACTCAGCAGAACAACTGTCCCATTCAGCACCCTTAATTGAACTCAGTCTGGTGCAGCATTCCTTATCGGTAAATCACTTCTCTACCCAGAAAGCCCAGAAAGATTCTCCACAAGTTAGAATTGACTTCACAGTACACGATTGTTGTTGTTGTTGTGGTTGTTGTTGTTGTTATATACGAAACTAACACTGAATTGAAAGAGACCACGTACTGCATTCCTAGAAAACAGGGAAGCTAGAATTGGCATACCCTACTTTTATCATCTCTTCTACACCGCAAATGAATGTGAGCACAGCATGAGCCAGCACTTCAACTGTGAGATTGTCCTGTACCACTTACTGAAACCACATGTTCACCAGAGACTCTGATACTAGATGTGCTGGATGGGAAATTCTGGGACACAGACCATGGAAGTCATTTGACTAGATGAGGCCATGTATACGGAAGATAAACAGAAGCTGAATCCTGACACTATTGTTCCACCAGTTCCCACTCTCAGATTAATCAGTTCTGGTCAGGAAAGTACTGTACTTCCTTTGAAGAGTCAGATTCCTTCTAAGAATGCTTCCTTTCTCTGTTTTATGTATCTAAAAGAAACAAGAACTTTTAAAATGTTCAAAGAAGGGAAATCAAAGCAATGACATTCCACATTGAGGTTTTGTTAAAAAGTTGTGAACATTATATCAGCTGCTGCTTTCTATTGTTATCATTAAAATTATCCATTTAAAACACTGTTCCATAGGTAGGTGTAGGAATATGGAGTGTATTGAGACTTGTTATTATTGATGTAATTAATACATGGGAACAACTACTCTGGCCCTCCCAGACTGATGTAGAGAGGCTTTTTAAAAGCTGTTTGAGGTTGGGGAGAAAAGCGAAATGCTGTTTGGTGCAATCCCCATGTCCAGACAATACTTTGCTTCTTCGAAGTAGCTACCGGTAGCAGCTGCTTTGCAGCTCATAGGGCAGTGATGGCCAACCTTGGCACTCCAGCTGTTCTTGAACTTCAATTCCCAGAAGCCCTGATCAGCAGGAGTGCTGACTTGGGCTTCTGGGAATTGAAGTCCAAAAACACCTGGAGTGCCAAGGTTCGCCATCACGGTCATAGGGAAAGCCTCCCCTCTTATGCTGATTGGAGTCTGATCAAATGGCAAAGGCGGGGGGGGGGGGGAAAGCACTTTGCAGCTGATAAGAGAAGAGCTTCCTCCATCATCTGTAAAGAGCTCATTCCCCAACACCACTGGTCACAACTCAATTAGTGTGTGTGTGGGGGGGGGGGGTCTTGCTTTGCAGCTGATGGGGAAGGCCTTTCCCTGTCAGGTGTAAGATGACTGTTCAGCTTTTATCCCCATTCCCAACCCTGAGTCTCATTATTCTGGAACAGAGGAGTAAAAGCTGCATTACAGTAACATGGCTCTGCTCTATTTTATCTTGTTCCCAGTATGCGCATATGCTGGGGATGGGATAAAGTTCGGTGAGACAATTTAGTTGAACCCACCGACAGGGTCTCAAAAAGAGGTAGGATGTGATGGCTTAGCCCAACTGATGTGTGAATACAACCAGACCAAAATACCCCAAACAGCAGACTGTAGGCCAGGGGTTCTCAACTTTTTCAAGCTGAGGGCCAAGATACGCTCCCTCAGTCAGCTTCAGGGCTGGACAGCCATTTTGCCCTGCTGGCCACACATGGCAATTCCAGGTGTGGCAGAGGCAGTAGAGGGGGCACATGAAATGGTGTCATGGGCCTCATTCGCGCCCCCCCCCCCGGCTGTAGGTTGAGAACCCCTGCTACAGACCCTTGTAGATAACCTCTAAGTAAAATTTATTGTGCGTCTGTTAAATTTGTTTTTCTGCATTGTTTACTTTTTTAAAGTCTGTAGCTAGGACAATAACTAGCTACTTTGCAGGGCTTGGTTCTAAAATTGTAATAGAAGTAGCTTTCTTAGTTCTGCCTGTAACATACGTAGGTGGACAGAAAGTATTCCAAGATCTTACAGTGCTTTTAATTTACACCACTGGCCTAGTAGTCTTTCTTTGTACTGTATAATGAACTGACAATGGGCGGACTCACCTTCAATTACTATGAGGCCTCAACTTGATAGACATTCTTTTTCAGTTATCCCAATAGCAAGTATACTTAATACTATGCCTAATTAGCTATTTTGAGAAATTGAACTCTGTAAACCTGTGGGCCGTCTTCTTTGTTTAGATCTGTGGTTCCCAACATGGGGCAAATGCCCCACAGGGCCCGGGGGGCAATGTGGAAGCTTGCTTAGACCCAAGTTAATGGCCTTTTAGGCTTCCTCCAGTGAATAGGAGTTCACTCTTTGAATAATAAGAATTACATGTCATGGGTGCAGGGGGGGGGGGAGAGAGAGCATCAGGATTTTAGAGATGCTTAGGTGGGGCATGGCCAAAAAAGTTTGGGAACCACTAGTTTAGATCCTCATGGTTCATCTTTCACTATCTTCTGTCAGGCTATGGTCCAACGGTAACCAACAGACCATAACCCCAATGCAATTCTGTCTTCACTTTTAGTCTACCAGTAGCTGCCAACACACCAGAGGTATTATTACAGCTCCTATACCCATCAATATCTGTGATGCCTCAAGTTTAATGGGCTTTTTTTTTTCTGGAACTGGACATAAGTTGCTGAGACAGGCTAGTTAGCGAAGCAGTGAAGGGGTTTTTGTGCTAGAAGCACATTTATTTTTATTTTCCTCTTTGCTGCATGTTATTGAGCTGTATAATGTTAACCCAGTTTTTAGATGGGAACTTTATGAAAGAAGCCATGCAGAAATTATTATTTTTTTCATCTAGGTGAACAAACTTTATAAATGTGAGTTGTGACATAAGACGTTTTCTACCAGCATTGAAAGGATTAATTGTGAGTGCGAATGGAGATATTAATCACTTCACTCAACAGGGAAAGGTTGTTCGGCCCTCCTTCCAGTTGCTAGTGACACAACAGAGCCTAATGGAACATGAATATAAAGGTGCTGCTGTAGTTCACCCAAGAGTTACAGAATGGATGCTCTGCATTTTGGAAGCAATTGAATGTGAAAGATGCCTGTGATTGGTTTGTTAAAAGAGATGGGGTTTTATTGAGGAAACAGGCATAAAGCTTTCTCTGTCACTGCCTATGGCCCCCACATTTTCACTCAAAAACTGTAAGCCAGAGTAGGCAGAGTAGCATAAATCCACAAACTCAGAAGCCCTAGAAATTATTTCAGGAACCAGGATATACAGCACTGGACTTTTACCACGTCTGCAGAATGAAAAACTGTGGCTTTGATTTCACACACCAAATTTCTCACTTTTTATAATCATCTATAATACAAAATGTTAGAGGTATTTCCCAAATAATCTAAGATTATTTTAAAAGTCTGGTTTTTGGTGCTAATAATGGCAAAGTCAAATTACAGCATTCAAACAATGGCCTCAAAGCACTTTAAAACTTTATAATATCCAAACTACCAAAGAATCTATGACGTTTTGTCACCACTGTCATTTATCCATTTTAAGGGTTAATTCTGGTGTGACATCGGTTAACATTATCAATCATATCAATGTTCATCTGGGTATCAAGGTAACAAACGGTTTGATAACCTGATCGTATGCAAAGGGGAATAAGCATTACTAAATCATGGTGCAGGCTACTCTTAAAGAAAGGTGCCACCCTAGGCCCGGTATCTTGTTATGTGCCTTTATTTTATGGATAACCAAGGAGGGATTTTGTAGCTTATTTATTTATTTACTCACTCAAACCTATATAGCCGCCCCGCTTGCCGGAACGACTCTGGGCAGCTCACAATGCTAATATCCCAACACTCAGAAAATTATGAACTCTTAAAACTTTAAAAATTACAGAAATTGTTAGAGCTTAAAACCATTAAAACCTATTGCTAAAAAATACCTCCACTAATTAAAAATTAAGATTAAACCTAAAAGTACAAGCAGCCATCATCATATGAGCCAGTGAGGGAGGGGGCTACTGTATCACCAGTGCCACACACCTGCTCCCCCAGCCTTGTTTTTAGGTCTTTTCTGAAGGGCAGCAGCTCTGTCTGGAGACATAATTCAGTTGGCAGGAGGTTCCATAGGGCCGGAGCAGATACCGAAAAGGCCCTCCTTCTGGTGCCAGAGAGATGAGCCTCTCTAGCTGGTGGCATTTTAAGGAGCCTCTCCGGTCTGCTCAAGTGGGAAGGGCAGATGACATTATGTAAGATATACCTCCGGACAGTGATGGGATGTAACAGGTTCGCACCAGTTCACCAGAACCAATAGTAACTTTTCCCAGTGTCCCGGAAAACCGGTAGCAGCTTGTGGGGGGAACCACCTTCGGGGCTTACCTTTTCACTGGTTCCCCCACTGCGCATGCGCACCAAGCACTTGGTGTGCATGCATGCCTACAGTGCTTGACGCGTATGCACGGCCTCCTTGCTGTCCTCCCAAGCAGGGAGGAGGAAGAGAAGCTGCTAGCCTGAAGCTCCCTATAGCCTGAAGATCCCCAGGGTAAGTGACTCACCTTTGGATGTGGTGTGTCTGTGTGTATTTTAATGTGTATTTAATACCTTTACCTATATTGACGTACTACCACAGTTCCTAAAAAGCCCTGGTGGCCTGGCTTGGGGTTTTTATTTATTTATTTTTATTATTTTATTTATTTTTTCAAATTTATACCCTGCCTTGCTCAGGCGAACCTGACTCTAGGTGGTTTTTAAACAAAGTCTTGGAGTTACCTCATCAATAAGCTACACCTGTGCTGTTCCAATTGCTGTTCCAAATCGAGAACCCTTAAGGAGGTGCAGCTGTTTTACATTTACATTAAGGCATATTAACCTAGAGAACTGGTTAGGCAAAGACTTAGTACCTAACTTCTTTAACTGTTGAAAAGTGCCAAAATGAAGCCATCTTGTGGTGAGTTCATTCTGTAGTTCCTTCCATCTGACCAAGTGTGAGAAAGATTAGCCAGAATAAGCTTTAGGCTCTGTTTTAAAAGCTCTGATTGACTTGTGTTTGGGGTGGGGGGGGTGTTTGGGTGGGTGGCTGTATTTTAATGTAATTTTTATTTTATTTATGTATTTATTTAATTTATTTACGGGTTTGTGTTGTGGGTGGGTTGAGGGGCATGTGTGTGTGTGTGTGCTTATTTTTTATTTTATTTTATTTTATTTGGTTCCGCCCATGACATCATGATGTCATGATGTTAGCTCCACCTACACTGTGATGAAATCATGGTGGGGTAGTAAAATTTTTGACATCCCACCACTGAGCCCACAGGCTAGATATGGCACCAATTCATGTGCCCCACCCCCACGGGCAGGCAGTCAGGCAGGGGGAGGGGGGAAGAAAGCCCCACAGACTGGCTGGAGGTGGAGGGGGGCCCACACGAAGCGAGGCAAGCCCAGTCTGAAAGGATGGCCATGGCAGGGAGAGTGTGATGCCAGGGTTCGCTGGCTCTGCCTGGGCATTGGCAGTGCAGTTGAAGCCCAGCCGGGCAGGCAGCGAGTTTCTGGCCTGCTTTGGCTCCCGCTTGGGATGGTGTGCATTGCCAGAGCCCCCGTGTGCGTTTCAGGGGGCACTCTGCGAAGGCTTAGGCATGTACTTCCTCCTCCCAACCACCCCAGCCACCCAGCCTCAGCGCAGATGTGGCATTTCAGAGGTTCTCAGTGTTCTCGGCCAGGAGGGGTCTGGATCTCTCGTGCTTTTAAAAGAGACAGATGGGGGGGGGGGGAGAAGGCACAGCTCCTTTCCATCCAGGGGAGAGTGCCTGGCAGGACAGTTTTATGGGTCCCTCTGCCAGGGTAATGTGTGGAGGTCTAGCTGTGCGCGACATTGCATCTCGCCCATCAAGAACAAACGGTGCGGTAGGGGCTATGGCCTTTCTTCAGGGAGGATCTCATGTGCCTCTCATGCCGGCTTTCTCCTCCACCTTCCCCGGGGATGTGGTGGCCTCCCTTGATGCCTCCCCCTGGAAAGTGCCTCCCAGGGTGGGCCACCACTCCCGGTCCCCCCTCCCACTCTACGCCAGTGACCCAACTCAAGGCTACAATGGCTGATCAGTGGTTTGGGGAATTGACTTAAGCTTCTGGGGACTGAAGTCCAAAAACCAAAGATGGGAAAACACTGGTCTATACATTTGAAAATAGAATTATTACTATACAATCTAAACTCATCACAAAGTGGAGACGAAAATTAAGGTGTAGAGACCTCTAAAATATCCATATTCTTAGAAGAAGTGTTGTCCAGGTGATTCATTAAGTCCCTTGTGGTACTGCTTGGCTTTAAATCCTCTGTCTAGACAGCTCAATGATAGCACTAAGGGCTGCTAACCTAATTAACGGCCTCAATGTTTCACACATAATATATATAGATGACATTAAGTTACTTGCAAGCTCTTCTGATAAACTGGATAGTCTGTTAAATATCATTGAGTTTTACAGTATATATATCAAAATGAACATTGATGTTGATAAATGGGCTATTATCCACATGAAAAGAGGCAAATTCTCTGAGAGTATCATTAATGAACTGTTTATTCAATGTTTAGACTCAAGGAATAAAAATCCTATGCATTCATGAAAATCTCAACATAAACCACAAGAAACTTAAATCATTATTCAGGAACAACTACTGTACTTTGATAGAATGAAAGTGGTACTCATAATATAACGTGAGGCAAAACTGGTATCAATATACAGTGGTACCTCGCTTAAAGAGCATAATGCGTTCCATGGGATTGCTCTTTAAGCGAGTTTGCTCTTTAAGTGAAACACCATTGTAAGTGACCGATTGTGACTTCTGGCCGGGGGGGGGGATTTGTGAACCCCAATTTATTTGTTAAGCGAGTTTTTGGTTGGTTTTAGTTGTTAAGTAAGGCAACCATTCAGAGAAAATACTGCTCTTTAAGTGAGTTAATCTCTAAGTGAGGCACTCTTTATGTGAGGTTTTACTGTACAGTCAATCACAATATTAGCATAGCTCCATTGAAATTCTAAACTGGACATGCAGTGATCTTGACGATTTAGATAGGAAAAGTTGAACCATTCTGCCATATTAGCAGTGCTATCTTCATCCGTACTAAAATCCTATTTTGTTTTGTTATGCATATTAAAAACCAATTCATAGCATTTAGTTATTCCTGGCTCACATTTAATGAGTTACTATTGTCCAGTCCAAGGGAAATAATAGTAGCACTCTGGTCCACTTTGGGTAAACCTTAGCTGGAATATTAAACTGGACACCCCATTATTATTATTTTTTGTTCAGTCGCACAGTCGATTCCGACCCTCTGCAACCCCATGGACCACTGTCCGCCAGGCACTCCTGTCCTCCACCATCCCCCTCAACTCGCTCAGTTCTGTGCCCATTGTCTCCACAATACCATCTAGCCATCTCATCTTGGGCCGTCCCCTTCTTCTTTTGCCCTCGACCCTTCCAAGCATCAAGGCTTTCTCAAGTGAATCCTCTCTTCTCATTTGATGTCCAAAGTACTTTAGCTTCATCTTTATTATTTGACCTTCTAAGGAGCAGTCAGGGTTGATTTCTTATAAGATTGACCTATTTGTTCTCCTCGCTGTCCAGGGGACTCTCAAAACTCTCCTCCAACACCACTATGCGAATTTTTGTTTGCAATGTGATGTCTCTACTTTTCACTATGTTCCCCAGGTTTCTCATTGCTTGCCTCCCAAGAATCAGTCACCTTTTTATTTCATGGCTGCAATCTCCATCTGCAGTGAGCTTTCATCCTAGGAAAGTAAAATCTGTCACTGCTTCTACTTCTTCCCCATCTATTTTCCAGGGACTGAGAGGGCCTGTTGCCATGATCTTGGTTTTCTTGATATTGAGTCTCAAACCAGCTTTTGCACTTTCTGCTTTCAACCCATTTTAAGAAGGATTTATGTGATTAATCAGTTTAATTAATGTTATTTATTTATTTATTTATTTATTTATTTATTTATTCCAATTTTTATACCGCCCTACTCGGTACTTCATCCAATTCACTTGATTCAGTACTTCATCCAATTCACTTGATCAATTACTTCTCAGGCAGAAAATAATGAAAAAAATATCTCCAGGAACTGAGAGGCAGTACAAAGGAAATGGAAGATAGAAATAGCTGTGATAGCATTCCTCTTTACCTGTTGAAGAGATGGGTTTGTTTAAAAGGGAGGGTTGTGATGCTACCACATAGATTACTCCCATGTTACAGCCCACCCATTTTCATTTTAATAATGTTAATTTTTTCACATAAATCCTTTTGTCTTTTATTGGACATCCTGACTTCTTATTTTATTTCTTACTCTGGTATTTAGCACCTGTCTTCCCATTGCTCTCTGAGTTATTGCAAGCTTTTCCATGATTCCATCACTGGAGTCCAGGTGCGTACAACATTTCTATAGATAATGTTGATAGATAATGTTTGTTTCAATTGGATAGTTACAACAATACCACATAGATTATTCTCTTTTCATTTGGAAAACATAGTAGCAGACACTTCTGTATTGGCCATCTGGTATGTCAATGTGTGCAGTTGGAGAGCGCAACATCAGACTTTCATTTCTTCCCTGTGCACATCAATAACTAAATATATTTTACATGGGGCTGCCCTTGATGACCATTCAGAGGCTACAACTGGTGCAAAATGCAGCTGCCCGTGTGGTGATGGGTGTGGTCACTATGACCATGCCTCACCTCTATTATGGGAGCACCATTGGCTGCCAGTGTGCCTCTGGGTGCAATTCAAGGTACTGGTAATGGCCTTTAAAGCCCTTCATGGTAGTGAACTATGATATTTAAGAGACCGCATCACCCCAAGATCATCTGCTGGTCCTACAAGATCAGACCAGAGGGGCTCCCTAGTGGTTCCATCTGCCAGAGAGACTCATCTCTCTGGCACTAGAAGGAGGGCCTTCTCCGTGTCTGCCTTGTGGAACATCTTGCCAACTGAGTTGCACCTCCAGGCAGAGCCTTCAGAAAGGACCTTAAAACCTGGTTAGTGCAGCGGGTGTGGGACACTGCTGGTGTGATACCGCCCCTCCCCCACCTTAGATAAGGCTATAAGGATTTTTAAATTTTATGGGAGGGTATTTTAATCTGGTTTTAATTGTTTTTAAAGTTTTAATTGTTTAGTTCTGTGTCATGGGGTCATTTTGTATTTTGAACTTTTGATACTGTTGTGAGCTGCCTGGAATCGCTTCGGTGAGGGAGGTGGCAATACAAATACAGTAAATACATAAATACATAAATAAATAAATAAATACATACATACATACATACATACATACATACATACATACATACATACATACATACATACATACATACATACATACATACATAATTTTTATTTCATTTTAATCCAGTTAGTTCTCTAGCAATTTTCTATTTTTATTTGGCCTTGCTTTCATCTAGTATCCTGGCCCTACATGGTAGTGGGCCAGGATACTTAAGAGACCGCGTCGCCTTGAGAACATCTGTCCGTCCTACCAGGGTGGATTGGAGAGACTCTCTTATCATTCCATTGGCTAGAGAGGCGCATTTCTCTAGCACCAGAAGGAGGGCCTTCTCCGTGGCCGCCCCGGCCCTTTGGAACCTCCTGCCAACTGAGTTACGTCTACAGGTAGTGCTCCTGCCCTTTCGGAAGGGCCTAAAAACCTGGCTGGCAGGGCAGGTGTGTGGGGCTCAAGGAATACAGGGTCCCATGTTGGGTGGCTGATCTGATGGGACAGCCACCCTTCTCGCTGTTTTAAATTTTAACTTTTAAATTTTTTTAGTATTTTAGTATTTTAGAAATTTATAGGTTTTTAAAATTAATTTTGAACCTTTTTAGGGGTATAGTAGGATTGTTTAGTTTGTTTTGCTCTCATGTATAATCTTTTTCTTTTTTGTAAGCCGCCTAGAGTCAGGTTCGCCTGGTTGGGGTGGGATAATAAATCTAAATAAATAAATAAATAAATAAATAAATAAATAATAAATCTAGTATCTAACTGAGCATTTTCCAACCTAAGAGTCTCATCTTCTAACACTAGCGCCTACATTATTACTGGAATGTCTCATCATCATTTTCAAGGTATAAAATGTTACTGTTGCTTCCTTCTGTGGAGTACTAGCAAAATGTACCCCAGAGTCTCTGCTATTATCTATGAAAGATCTTTCACCATTTTCACTTTCTATTGCTGCTACTCACAACCCTGCCTGTTAGAAGTAACTCCATGCCATTACCATGAGAATCATCTGTTCTCTTCTACAGAGGGACCGTTAATTCTTGGAAAAGATGAATACAATACGTCTTAGGTGCAAACATACAATGGGAAAACGAGAATGTGAAGTCGTACAGGAGCAACATGTTTCCCAAGTTTAATTCCCTTCAGCCAAACACAAATGACTCAGCAGAGGAGGAGAAGTCTGTCTTGTTTTCAGCTTCCTAACCAAGAAATTGCAAGTAGATAAATAGGGACCACTTTGGTGGGAAGGTAACAGCGTTCCATGCGCTCCGGTGTCTAGTCATGCCTGCCACATGACCATGGAAACGTCTGCAGAAGCAGACAGCGCTGGCTCTTCGGCTTAGAAACAGAGATGAGCACTGACCCCTAGAGTCGGATACGACTGGCTTTCGAGCAAGGGAAACCTTTACCTTAACCAGCTGAATCCTCTCCTCGCCACACTTGTTGCCTGGGTCTGCTTATTTTCATCTTTCTTTTCTTTTCTTTTGCTTTCCTCGTGCTAAGAAAGCTAGGTGACCAAAGAGAAAGGGGGGGAATGAGAAGAGAGAAAGAAGGAGGTTTTACATTCAGATTCTTTTCCAGCTTCTGAATGTAGCTCTCCTCTGGCCATCCAGATTTGCAGGAGGCACATTTAGAGGAGAGCTGCTTTAAAGCTTCCTTTTCTCTCTCTATCAATTACTTGCTGTTTTTCTTTTTCTTTGGACACATAGGTGTCCGCATGCCACGGCCATAGCTAGGATTCTAGATGTAGGTGGGCGGATATTTTTTCAGGATGGGCAACAAAGTCTCTTTTCAAGGCATATCAGAAAACAAAACAAAATAAAATAAAAAACACTGTAGCACTTTAAAGACTAACTGCTATATTTTTATTGTTAGCTTTTGTGGATCAAGTCCACTTCATCAGCGCATTCCTATGGGAAACCCTCTATGGGGGAACTGCTAACTCAGGGTGGGTGAAGGGGCCCCCTCCGGGCCCCCTGGCTAAGGCCCTGCCTCATGCTGCCCTGGGTGCGCAGTTCAAGCCCCAAGTACCGCATAACAGAGTGAGCGCCCATCTCTCTTCCAGCTCCCTGCCAACCTAGCAGTTCAAAAACAAGAAATTGCAAGCAGATAAATAGGTCCCGCATTGGCAGGAAAGGTAGCAGCATTCCATTTGCTCCGCTGTTTAGTCATGCCTGCTAGAATACCATGGAAATGTCTGCAGACATAGACAACGCTGGCTCTTTGGCTGTAAATGGAGAAGAGCACCAAACCCTAGAGTCAGACATGAGTGGCTTTCGAGCAAGGGAGATCTGAAAGGAAAGGAAAAGAATGGGAAGGAAAGATGAAAGCAGACCCAGGCACCAGATACAGGGATGAGAGGATTAAAATACTATATATACTCGACTATAAGTTGTCCCGAATATAAGTCGAGGTACCTAATTTGTACCTCTAAAACTAGGAAAATAGATTGATCTGAGTATAAGTCAGGGTGGAAAATGCAGCAGCTGTTAGTGAGTTTCAGTAATTAAAATACATGAAAATACGGTAAAACTAATTAATTCAGGCATTTGTGTTGGTGTGTTTTCGAGTTTTTACAGTAGTGTTAGTGCTTTTAAAAAAAAATATATGTTTGAATTTGCACCACTGCAGTTTTGGGACCCTCGGGGTCATTGTCCCAAGTATAAGTCGAGTCCCTTTTTTGGACCTCATGGGGGGGGGTTGCTAAAAAAAAACTAGACTTATACTCGAGTCTATACAGTAGTAGCCAGTTATCCCACTGCCCTGCCTCTCTCTCACTGCTGTTCTAGGCAGCTGGAATAGCTTTAAATACAATGGTTACAAGCCCATACACATCAGCTCAAGCAATCACACTGTTTGAATTGATTAAAATGCATTCAATTCTTTTTTTAAAAGTACCAGCAGCAGAGGAAAAATTGTACAGTGGGGGAAAGACTGTGAGGCTGATTCACACTGACTCTTACAATATGTTTTCCTCGATTCCTCAATTGACCAGACTATGAAGAGATGAATTCCTGCTGGTTGCAACTCACTTTCTATTCCTTTCTTTGCCATGCTCTTCTTCTTCTCAAGGTTCGACCAAAACTTTTCACAATTGAGTCTTCCCATCTTGGGGGGGGGGGGGCTGCCAAGGGATCTTTTTACTCCTCTGGGATGCTTTTTGGTGACTGCTGCTGCTGTCCAAGGGCCATCTCTCATTCGAGAAACGTGTCTAGCTCAGTGCAATTTCCATTTATGATATTCGACAACAGCTTTGTTGATTCCGCTTTGTTTTCTTATCTGGGCATTGGGGATGTGGTCACAAAGGAACACCTTTAGCATTGACCTTTCCATGGCTCTTACGGCTCTTGATAGTTCTTCCTCAGCCTTCGATAATGACCATGTTTCACTCCCACAGAGAACCACAGGTAGTACTGTCCAATTTAAAAGGTTGGCACGTAATTGATGGAAAACAATATAAATCAGACCACCCCAATCGAAGAGCATTTCACATATTATTTGTCAATGCAGTTGCATCCATAGTCTGGTGTCTTACCATTAACCTTTCTGGCTTGAGTGACTCTGCTATGAGACCAAATTCATAACAAATTATAGTGTCCTAATTCCATTAGTCTTAGCCCCTCACTATGTTAAGGTGTACAGTATATCCAAGAGAGAGATGTTCAATATTAAAGTTATATATTCCTATATAGTCTTTATTTTTGTTTTCTCAATGTTAAACTCTAATCATGCTCTTGCACTCTCTTCTTTAACTTTCATTGGTAGTAATTTAAAGTCATTCTTATTTTCTACCAATATTATGATTTTGTCTGCTTATTTTAAAGAATTGATGTTTCTTTCTCCAATTTTCACTCCACTTTCATCTAAATTTAACCCAGCTTTCAGTTTGATAGTTTCTACCACAGAAAGGGAGGTGACACATACTCTTCTCATATCAGAAAACAAAATAAAATAAACAAAATAAAATAACACTGTAGCACTTTAAAGACTAACTGCTTCATTTTTATTGTTCGCTTTCGTGGATTAAGTCCACTTCTTCAGACAAAAAGGGTGAAACTCACAGGCTCCCGCTTGTACACCAAATTCAGGGGGTCAAAGGGAGACGGGTGTGGTCAAGCAAGATGACAGACAAGCAAGCACAACAATACAGCCATTAGCAACAATAGATTATTCCAAAAAATACCTTTGCCAACTGGTACCTGCTTTGTTTCTATGTATCTTGTTCTAGCACTAGCCTTCTGTCCAGAGTACAGGATGGTCAAATACTGTGGCACAGCCATTTCTTTTACAGCCATCAATAACTTTGTTGTATGTGAGCTGTACTTGTATCATTTGAACGTTTGGTGATATCGTAAAGATAGAAGGCAGGCGTGTGGACAGCACACTTGCTGTGGATGTTGAGCCCAATAGCCCAATACACCCTGAAGGAAGTTTGATGGAAAAGCCATCTTGCAATTGCACCAAGTTTGCAATGCAACACATCTTTCTCCAATTATATCATGAAAATAAACATCCTATACTGGAGAAGTCTTTCGTAGCAACAAATGTGTTCTTGTTTGTGCTTTGCAGATGATTTCATTGTTGAAATATGCAATCTAATTGTTCAGACAGATCTGTAACACCAGGCCTCTTGTGTTTAATGTTTTATTCCTCCCGCCTCAGAATTCAGGTTGGTTTGTTGAACTAAGAACTAAACAGAATGACATTAACAGAATGAGTTCTCTGTGACGTTGCCTAACTTTGGCCACCCAGCAAGAGGCTCTGTATAAAGTAGTTTGTACCATATAAGGTGATGGGGAAAGAAGCACCGTAAAACATAGTGTCAGGGATACAACAGTGAAACATTGTGTTGATCTTTGAACATAGAACAAAAATAAAATTCTGCAAATAAAAATGTTCAATATTTGTAATGTCTGGCAGCTCAGCAGATCAAAAAAAAATCAAAAACTCTTTATATTTAAAATCTGTTGAAACATCAATTATAAATTAAAGGCAACATAATATATACAACATTTCTTACCATTTTATTGTTGTATGTCTTTAAAAGGAGTTTTTCCTCTCCCTATCAAACAGGATTTTTATATGCACAAACAGGGAGAGAAGGTGAGGAGAGAGAAAAAATACAAACTGAAATGAAACAGAAGCACTCCTTGTTATGTCTCTAGAAAGATAGAAAAAACAGGATTGAAGCAGGAATAGAAAAAAAGGAACATGCTTTATTGCCATTGCTGGATCACAACTCTCTGCCCAGAGAGTGCACTGGCAAAAGTGTCAGACAAGGGTATACAGTGGTACACCTCACTTAAAGAGCATAATGCGTTCCACAGGATTACTCTTTAAGCGAGTTTGCTCTTCAAGCAAAACACCATTGTAAGTGACCAATTGTGACTTCCGGGGGGGGGGGGGGACTGCGAACCCCAATTTAGCTGTTAAGCAAGGTTTTGGTTGGTTTTAGTTGTTAAACGAGGCAACCATTCAGAGAAAATTCTGCTCTTTAAGTGAGTTAGCCTCTAAGCGAGGTGCTCTTTATGTGAGGTTTACTGTACTTTATCTCCTTACACATTTTGGAGAGAACTGATTCTTTGGGTTGCAAAGTGTAGGAGTGACTAGAGAACTTATGACAATAACAAACTGATTTTATATTTAAAGAAACCAACAGGCTTAGCCTGGGTTTGCTGATTGCTTATAATTAATGAGTGTTAGGGCAGAGGTGGCAACAAGCAGCTGATAGTGATAGGTAATAGGCAGCCCCAGGACCATTTCTGAGTGGTGATTTTACATTGTAAGTGCATTTTGTATATAAGCTTGTATTGGTATACATACTCAGCAACTGGGATATGATTGATAGTTGTAGGCAAGATGTGTGTTAGGAGTAACATTTAACATGACTGAGAGATGTGGAAGAAAGTTTATAAATGGAACTGTGAGCTGATGGGTTAGTATGACTCTTGTCTGTTCAGTGGTGGGCTTCAGCAGGTTCGCACCAGTTCGCCAGAACCGGCAGCAGAAATTCCGGCTGGCCCCTCTGCCCATCCAAGTTTTGAAATAACGTAGTCCTAATTCAGGTGCAATGCAGGGCTCCCTTTCCCCCCCCCCCCGGCCATGCCCACCGTACCACTCCCACAGAGTAGGTAGTAAAACAATTGAATCCCACCACTGGGCAGGCAAGACTAGATCACCCACCCAGTCACATGGCCACCCCCACAAAGTAGGCCATGCTCACAAAGTAGACCATACCCACAAAGTAGGCCACACCCACAGTGTTGTAGTAAAAAAAAATTGAGCCTGACACTGGATATGTTGCTTTATATGTAAGAGGAATGTGTGAAAACCATGTCTGGCCAGATATCCTGCTATGGTAATAGAGTAGACTGTACAGCCAGCCGAGTGTTGGGTGGCAGCAAATAACCTGACTCCCTAAAGGAGCCAATGGCTACAGACAGATGAGCCCCTTTAGGTGGGGTGATGATGGCCCCCTCAGTGGAGGAAATGCCACTGGAAACCATCATTTGGGCCCAGCGGCAAAATGAGCAGAGGAGGAACCACTATTCTGATTCCCAATGGTCATGGAGACGAAAGAGACCATGCCAGATGAACTGGCTGTGAAGGCGGCAATCCATTGCAGTCCAGGTGTGAAATCCTGCATGTCTCATAGGTTTAAAACAAGCCTAATACACTAGTACCCCGAATAACGTTATGACTTGGTTCCACAAGTCCCGTCGTTATTCAGGTTTTAACGTTGGGCGATACATTGAACACACAATGTTAAAAAAAGCCCTGTTTCCCTGGAGGCTGCAGGAAGCGAGAACATCGGGATTTGAATCCTGACATTTTGCCTTGCTGCTGCCTCCAGGGAGGTGGGAGAACTTTGGAAACAGCTTGGAGCGGGTTTCCCCACCTCCCTGGACCCGGCGGGGGGGTCAGAGCCCCCAAAATTGGTAAAAAAAACGGACGTTTTTTTTTACCAATTTTGGGGTTTCTGACCCCCCCGCCGGGTCCAGGGAGGTGTGGGGACCCGATCCAAGGTGTTTCTGGGCTTCCCCGACGTCCTGAGCCGGTGCAGGAAGCCAGAACATCGGGATTCGAAATCTGACATTCTGGCTTCCTGCACTGGCTCAGGACGTCGGGGAAGCCCAGAAACACCTCCAGAGAGATCAGAGGACCCGATCTACAGCTGCATGGTGGCTGGGGAAGCTGACGGGGACTCCCTGTCGGCTTCCCTAGCCACCCGCCCATGCCTCCGCAGCTGTGGGGTGGCTGGGTAAGCCGATGGGGGAGCCCCCCGTCAGCTTTCCAGCCACCCCACCCCTGCCTCCGTAGCTGCAGGGTGGCTGGGAAGCTGAACGGAGAACCCCGTTCAGCTTTCCACCCACCCTGCTGCTAAGAACGACTGTTTCGTGTAACGTTAAAATCGCGTTACTCGATACAAGATGTTTCCGAAAATCTTGTAACGTTATGCGGATTTAACGATATACGGTACTCGCGTTATACGGAGTATTACTGTACTTAGTTCTGGAGTTTGGGTGTGTTTGTCCTTTGGGCGATAGCTCACACCAGTAGAAAAGCATATCAGAGAGTAAAGCAAAGCAAAACAGTTACACTTATATAGCGCCCCATAGCGCTCAGTGAACTCTCTGGGCAGTTCAAAAGTTAATTAGCATTTTGCCCCCAACATGCTGGGTATTCATTTTACCAACCTCAGAAGGATGGAAGGCTGCATCAACCTTGAGTCCTAGTCAGGATTGAACTCACAACCTTTTGGTTGCAAGGCAGGAGTTTATCCACTGTGCCACCAGGGGTCCTAAACAAAACAAAACATCATTAATAACCTTGTTCAAATTTTGCAAACCAAGAGCTATAAGAAATGAAACCTGTAAGTTTCATTCCTTGTCTGATGAAGTGGACTTGATCCACGAAAGCTAACAGTGAAAATATAGCAGTTAGTCTTTAAAGTGCTACTGTGTTTTTTATTTTTATTTTACTTTATTTTGTTTATTTTGTTTTGTTTTCTGAGATGCCTGAACCACAGACTAACACGGCTACTATTCCAAAAAATTCAAGAGCTATAGCTTTCTTTGTTGAGTCAATCTGTCTCTGGTTCAGACAGTCTCCCATTATTCTTTTTTATCTTATCTTCTAATGATACACCCAAGAAATTGTATCCTCGGTTTAGTCCTTTTGACTTTTAGTGGATGTTCAGACTTGATTTGATTTAGAACTTGTCTTTCTGAGGTCCACTGTAGCCATAAAGTGTTTCCAAACTTGATGTTTTAACATTGCTCCATCTTCTTTCCTGTCAGCTCCCTTCATAATCTAATTTTCATGTCCATATATAATAACTGGAAATATAGTTTGGATGATCTTGACCTTCGCCTAGAAAAGGGGACAGCTAACTTAGCTCTTCAGATGTTCTTGGACTTCAATTCCCAGAAGCCCTGATCAAAAGGTATACTGACTTGGGCTTCTGGGAATTGAAGTCCAAAAACACCTGGAGAGCCACGTTTTTGCGAACCCTAGGTCTACTAGAATAATACACCCTTACAATGCAGGATCTTTTCTGGTTCCTTCATACCTGTCCTTCTAAATCTCCTACGTCTTCTGTTTTTGGGGCCATGATCTTTGCATTGATTGATACTGTAGCTGAACCAAGTATTGAAAATCTTCAAGGATTTTGATTTCTGCATTGTCAACCTTAAATTCTTCTGTGGTCACTTTTTAACGTGGATTCCTGTATTGAGCAGACAGTTGGACACGATGGTTTTATAATCTCTTTTCAATTCCATTCTTCTATGGCTCTGTGATTTACATAACTTATCTCCTCAACATAAACATTTGTTCCCAGAGTAACTAATAATATAGCTAAAATAGGTTGCAAATAAAGCAGAATATCATGTTGAATAAAGTACAGTTGTTCTCTCTTATTGCAAGGAGAATGAAACCGGGTAATCTCAATGGTAACATTTCTTACTGCTGGGGCAAATTTAAAGTATGTATATATAACAGTATGTGCCAGAGCTTGAAATTGTTATTTTTGGAAGCACAACTGCCAGGCTTCTCCATTCACTATGTCCATTGGCCATGCTAAATGTAGAATGCAGGAAAGTGTAATGCAAAAAGTAACTTTTAAAAGTTCTGAGATAAACCTCATATGGTTCTAGCCAACTGAATATTGAACATTTTTCTTGCCAGGACTAAAGTGTCTCAGAAAGTTTTCCCTTTCCAAAATGGACTGATTAAATGAATTTTTCTCCTTGAAAATTAATGTCTGTGGCTCTATAAGGTTGAAGCAATGTCCCATTTTTAGCCTGTTTCAGCATGATGGCTAAGTTAAATGTGAAAAGGAAAGAGGAGAGAGAGAGAGAGAGAGAGAGAGAGAGAAAACAAAATATTAATTTTACCAAGATACAGAAATGAAGGAATCAGGAAGTGTGATCCTCAGGCGACATGAACTGAAGAGCCAGCACGAACAGGACACACTTTAATATATGCGGTTACATTTCATGTTAAAAAACACACACACACACACTGTTACACCTTAACATGTACACAAAATATGTGATTAATGCTTTGGAAGGCTACAATACTCTCACATTTTTCCCCAGAAGCAAACAGCATTTCCCTTCCCTTCCTTGCCTCTTCAAATAAAATGTGGTTTGTCAAGAGATTAAATGGTATTAGGAGGCAAGATTTGGCATAAGGAAAACAGTAAACTGGCTTTAATTGTTAGCTCAGAAAAACACCCCATGGAATTGTGTTAATAGTTGCCTCTGCACAGTGCTGGGGACTCTTCACCCAGGCCAAGAGAATAGACCCGTTCCCAAAAGATTGGTCCCCAGCTGAGAAGGCGGGAGACCCATTGAAGGAGCTGTAATTTGTGTTTTGTCAACAAAAGCTGCTTAATCTGCTAGAAAGGCATCCTTCAGAGAAGCCACCTTTTGTCCAGAGACTTGCCATGGGGGAAGAGAAATGTAAAAGGATTGCTGTCTACATTTAATTCATAGTTTATAGGAAAAAAACATTGTTTGATGGTTAGCCCAAGACTCTGGCTGATTCTAACTCTCTGCTCTGATTTACCTCTGTAAGATAACTGACTGGTATTGATTAGTGGACTTGATATACGAATGCTAACATTAAAATGGAGGAGTTAGTCTTTAAGGTGCCAGAATGTCTTTTGTCTTTTTTGTTTTGTTTACTCTCTGATACGATGTAACCAGAACTCCAGTTCCAAATTAATGTTCATGTCTAAATAAATGCCATGAAATTTAGTAGCAAAGGGAATGGAAATACTGTACCCTCACCAGTCATTTTTTGGAGCATTTTGATCATTTCTCTCCATGCACTCTATCACAGAAGCAGAGGAAACATTACAGAACTCTGGCTGGAAACGTTTGACTTTTAAAATTTAGAGGATGGAAGATGATATATTGGTGATTAATTTAAGAATCATGCAAAAACTGAAAATACAATTCCCCACTTGAGGTAATCTGCCAAAAACACCTTTGGATTAAAGTAGAATGTAGAAATCTTGATTCAACATAACTAAAGATCAAGTTACCAAAATCAAGTTTGAAAACATATCTTGTATTTTTAATGTATGCTATATAAATAGTTCCATAAGTCAATGCCTGATGCCATGAGCCTCACATTGGCATAGCTGCTTGAAAAAGATTTTAACTAATTTTTGACCTTCCAAACAGCAGTTACGGTTGATTTCCTTCAGGATCGACCTATTTGTTCTCTTTGCTGTCCAGGGTACTCTCAAAATTCTCCTCCAGCTCCACATTTCAAAGGCATCTATTCTTCTGCACTCAGCTTTCCTTATGGTCCAGCTCTCACAACCATACATTACTACCAGAAATACCATTGCTTTGACTATGCGGACTTTGGTTTGTAAGGTAATATCCCTAGTTTTAACTACGTTTCCCAAGTTTCTCATAGCTTGCCTCCCAAGAATTAGTCGCCTTTTTATTTCATGGCTGCAGTCACTCTTTCTTAGATCCTAAGAAAGTAAAGTCTGTGTCACTGTTTCTACTTCTTCCCTTTCAATTTTCCAGGGAGTGATAGAGCCTGTTGCCATTCTCTTGATCTTGATTTCTTGATGTTGAGTCTCAGGTGAGGTTTTGCATTACTTTCTGCCATTAGGGTAGTATCATTAGGGTAGTATCCTAAATATGATGTTTCTCCCAGCAATTTTAATTCCAGTTTGAGTTTCATCCAACCCTGCATTGCACATTATATGCTCTGCATATAAGTTAAATAGGCAGAATGACAAAATGCAGTCTTTGTCGTACTCCTTTTCCTATTCCAAACCACTCTGTCATTCCATATCCTGTCCTAACTGTTGCTTCTTGACTCATATACAGATTTCTCATAAGACATATAAGGTATTTTGATATTGCCATCTCTTTAATTACTTGCCACATTTTTTATGGTCCACACAGTCAAAGGCCTTGATGTAGTCAATAAAACAAAAATATACTTGTTTCTGGTATTCCTTTGTTTTCTCCATGATTCAATACATGTTTGCAATTTGGTCTCTAGTTCCCCTACCTCTTTGGTATAACTTTTTTTAAAAAATGTAAAATGTGAAAATCAGATATCCAACAGAATAGTGCTCTAGAGCTGAGGTTCCACACCTGTAACACCCCTCTCTTCTGCCATAGTAACTGAGGCAAATGTTAAAACCAGTGGTGGGCACCAGCAGGGTCGCAACAATTCGCCAGAACCG
The DNA here is from genome assembly GCA_030440675.1 of Furcifer pardalis. NCBI lineage: Eukaryota > Metazoa > Chordata > Lepidosauria > Squamata > Chamaeleonidae > Furcifer > Furcifer pardalis. The sequence continues at coordinate 171,634,139 of CP126890.1, read as the reverse complement.
GCAGCAGAAATTCTGGTTGGCCCCTCTGCCCATCCCAGTTTTGAAATAAAGTAGTCCTAATTCAGACTGCAACGCAGGGCTTTCCCCCTGACCACGCCCACCATACCACGCCCACAGTGTGGGAGTAAAAAAAAAATTGAGCCCACCACTGGTTAAAACCCTGACCCAGACTGTCATTAATATGACCAGTTCAAGACTGGCTCAGTTTTAAAGGTCCAAACTATCACTTTTAAACTGAGCACAGAAATGAAAGGTATTCAATACAGATAAAACAAGAACTTAAACCCTGGAGCCCACCCTTACTGCTTCACTTATTGCTTCTGACCACCAAGCTGTAATAACATTTTCAAATATTTGACTCAAAAAGAAAAGGGTATTAACATAAGGTTAGATAAGCCTATTAAAATCTCCCCACCCAATAGACAAGCTTGCTTAACCAAGATGTAATGTTTATTATTTAAGCCTCTCAAAGAACATAATGTCGCTGGGAAAGAGATTAAAGGTGAAACATTGTTTCTAAGCTTAATGCATTCCCTAGAGATGCCACAAAAGGGCAAATTACATATTTTATACCTAGGAAATTTATAACAAGAAGTAATGGCTCCTAAGGTTACAACTGTCTCTCTCCCTCTCAACAACGCATGGAATGGCTTCCACTGAGTAAAGTTTTCAAGTTATCGACTGTAATAATTTTGATTGCTTTATAGCAGTGGCACCCAAAATAAGGCCCGGGGGCGGCCCCTGACGCCAATTTGTCTGACTCGTGAAGCCCTCGTCACTCCTGAAAGCGGAAGTTAAATGCGCCCATACTGCCGCTTCCAGGAGTGACAAGGGCTTTGTGGGCTGGATGAATTGGCATCAGGGGCCACCCCCGGCCCCCTGGCCTTAGTGACCGGCTTCCTGAACCACATGATCGGCCCACAGCCCAAAAAGTTTGGGCACCCCTGCTTTATAACAAGATATATACTGCATAGCACACAAGGCGAAATCAATTTTTCTCTTGGAAATCTTTTACATATGTGTCACCTAGCAAAGGGTGGGGAAAGAACCTTTGCCATAAAGCTCAAAAAGTAATATCTCCTCCATCTCTTTCAGAGTATATGACAAGGCATGTTCAAGTTGTCTTAGCAGACAGAAACACATTTGGAAATACAGTACAGTACAGTAATACCTCGAATAACGCTAAGACTTGGTTCCACAAGTCTTGGTGTTATCTGATTTTTAGCGGTTGTTATCCGATGCATGTTAAAATCCTATGGGATGGATCGGATAACGTTAAAGCTCCATAGAGATGCATTGTAACCGCACAGGCTTTAGCGGTTGTTATCCGATCCATCCCATAGGACCTTAACGTTATTCGATCCAATTCTCCTCCCCAGATTACTTAACGTTATGCAATTTTAGCGTTATCCGAGGTATTACTGTATAAGGATTTCAGAAAGTGCCTGCTGAGAGCAGACAAGCATGTCGCAACCTGTAGAAACACATTTGACAGGGAAATGTATTTTATTTAAATACCTTGGGATACCTTGGAGTCATTATTCCAGCGAGGAGTCCATGCATTGGTAGACATCTCTGTGATGACATTCCGCACACGTAAATGGGCCTGAGAAATCAAGTCCATCTGTGTGCAGTTTTTAGCCATTTGGATATCACAACATCCGTTGGGTAGGTGGACCATGACGTGCACCCTCCACTTTCCACCTTGCCCAAGGGTTCCAACAGAGGACACTTGGGGGCGTTTTAGTCCCGGCCTAACATCATTGACAGAGATGGGCAACACTGCTTAGTTAGACCGCTCAAGCTCCCCGCGCCTTGACAAGGCTCTCACTTATAGCAATATATTCCCAACGCTATATAGTACATAATACCATATGGTAGAGAGAGATTAGAAGAGGGGTGGAAAAGACATACCTCCAGATGTTGACTAGCCACTCTAGCCAATGGTGAGGGTTGTTGAGAAGTGTGTTAAACAACATTCAGAAGGCTACACGTTCCCTGGCTCACAGAAAGTTATCTCTGTTAATCAACTCCTCCTTTTAAGCGGCTCGGCTCTCTCAAAGGTGAGGGAAGGGTTAAGTTCCAGTTAAATGGGCAATAGGCCCAGGAGCTAATGGGAGGGACCATTGCGATGAGATGGCTGATAGTCCGACAGTCACCCTGGGAAATCCCCACAGATTACAAATACAGTGGTACCTCGTACAACGATTTTAATCCGTTCCACAGGGCTCGTTGTTGTATGAAACCATTGCTATACAATGCATGCATCGTATAGCGATTTTCCCTATGGGATGCATTGTACAATGATTTTTTTTTCACCAAGTGGTTTTCCCACTGAAAAATTGTTGTATGTATATTTTCCGTAGGGAAAATTGTTATGTGGAGTGGGACGTCATTTCAACCCCAACCTAATTGTTATGCGATTTCGTTGCTATACAGGGCGATTGTTGTAAATCCATTGCTATTGCTATGCATTTGGCTACACACAAACATGGAGTAAGGACTGCGTAAACTAGACAGTGGTAGCAGGGAGTTCCCAAGACGTTTTGCTTCCTGAGGGCAACAGACAAGTTGACGCACTCTCTCGCACACATTCCTTGTAGAAAGCTGACTGGACTGGCAGTGGATCCTTCCTTCAATATTAGCACGAGTATCCACCACATCTAACAAAGGCACAGACAGGCTGTGGTACACACACAACTATGTCTGCCCAGAGAGGGAGAAAAGCCAAGGACTCGGGAGGAATAGCGCTTCAGCTCCTAATCCCCCAAGATTTACAATAAGAAGCACTTACTTATTATTATTATTATTATTATTATTATTATTATTATTATTATTATTATTATTATTATTATTATTATTATTATTATTATTATTATTATTATTATTATTATTTAGTTCAAATTTATATTGCCGCCCACTCACCATGGTGACTCAGGGCGGCTTACAAAAAATACGTTACATTACAATACAATATGTTGGTGTGGGCACAGGGGGAAGGGAGGCGAAGTCCTCAACCTGCCCTGGCTTCTTCCTCCCCTGGCACTTGTCTCCCCCAGCCTTAGAATAATAATAAAAAACTCTGTGATTTTGCAAAAGGGTTTCTATTATACTTTAGTTAGCTTATAATAATTGTTTAGGTGATGCAGTTTTTGCAATAGTGCCCTACTTGGTCGTGAACAGTGTTATAGGGGGCCAGGAGACCGACCAAAGCTATCCTGATCTTCCTGGTTTCTAAAATTGTCCTCAAAGTTTTAAATGTAGGATTTGTGCTGTTCTATTCTTCTCGGGTCTAAATCTAGCCTCTTGTGGAATGAGTTCCACTGTTTCCATTAGATGGTGAAGACTCATTATTTCCACAACTGTAGAAAAATGACAAATAGTGAGATCAGCCTGAGGGTTTTCTTTGGGTCTGTGGCTTCTTTACCAGGTCTCAAAATAGCAATCACGTCTGATTTTTCTCCAGTTTTTCAGAATCCCGAGAGAGACAAGTTGTGAAGTGGACATCTTGGCAGAAGCAGTTTGGAAAGTGAGTGGGAGAGGTACGGTCACAAGCTGTTTATGCTTGGCTATGATGTTGACTAGCCAACATCACAGATGTTTGCTAGCTCATCGCAGACATCACTTGCAGATTGAGTAGGAGAGGGAGAGGCACCAGTCACAAGCTGTATATATTTACTTGGCTATGACTTTTGTTCCTCCAACAGCTGCAGTCACAGATGTTTGCTAACTCATTGCAAGGACAATCCATGCTTTTCTCTATGTCAAGCATGGGCAGCTTGCAGAAGTCCCAAGGTCACGTGTGCCCGCTCCTGAATCTGGAACGGCTGCATCCACTTGTGCACCCCACAATTCCAAAAATATTTTACTTTTAAAAGTTTTTTTTCCTGAATGGTATTGACTATACTGTCCCATGGCCATTCTAAACAAACAGAATTGTGGGGGAGGGGATAGCACTAGCAGACAATACATGGGAAAATTGCCTCCCCAGGGCAGAATGGGGACACGTATAGGTATCACTCTGGATGCGTTTGTCTGTTGCCTCATTGTTAGCTGTTTCCTTTGTGTTCCTATGTTATTATTAAACAGAGCAACCACTTTTTAAATTACAAAAACAGGTAGACACATACCAGGGAAAAAAACAGAGTAAGATGGTAAGCATGTTATCCCAAGAAAAATACTGTAACACCCGTTAAAATGACACTGAACATACCAGACCTCAATATTTTCTTTATTGTCTCAGTCTCACTGGTTTACTGCTTTTAGACTAGACCCCTATCGATACACTATTTGGAAGAAAATATAGTAGTAAGACTAATCAGTTAATTGCTTGACTCTAATAAGGCTTTCAAGATAAGTGACATGTTTTTGTTGTTCAGTTGCATAGTCAAGTCCGACCCTTTGTGACCCCATGGACCACTGCATGCCAGGTACCCCGGCCTATCCTCCACCATCCTCCACAGCCAGCTCAGCTCTACACCCATCACGTCAGCAGTGCCATGGACTTTTGTTGGCGGTGTGACATCTCTACTTTTTATTATATTCCCTAGGTTTCTCATAGCTTGCCTCCTAAGAATTAATTGGGTTTTTTTTTTAATTTCATGGCTGCAATCACCACCTGCAGTGATCTTGGATCCTAAGAAGGTAAAGTCTGTCACTGCTTCCATGTCTTCCCTTCTGTTTGCCATGGCGTATATAGGACCACTCTAACTAACCTGTTAGCTGGGGACTGTCTGGGGTTTGCTTAAAGATGTTTTTAATTAAGCTATATTTTTATGTTGACTATAAGCTGCCCTGAGTTGTTGTGGCGAGTGGGTGGCAATATAAATCTAATAAATAAATAAATAAATAAATAAAAGTGACAGGGCCAGTTGCCATTATCTTGGGGTTTTTTTATGTTGAATGTCAGGCCAGCTTTTGCACTCTCTCCTTTCACCCTAATCAAGAAGTTCTTTAGGTCTTCTTCACTTTCTGCCATTAGGGTAGTATCATCTGCATAACTCAATCTGTTGATATTTCTCCCAGCAATTTTAATCCCAGCGTCAGATTCATCCACTCCTGCATTGTGCATTATGTACTCTGCATGCAAGTTAAATAAGAAATGGCTTTACCAGTTGCAGCCAACCCTCCAATGAGTTTCCATGGTCAAGTAGGGATTCAAACTCTGGTCTCCAGAGTGCTAGTCCATTATTCCATCCACTACACCACAGTGGGAAACCACATAATACTTGTAATCAGATTCATGCTGGCTACAAGTGAAATTAAAACAATGTGTGTGTACATGATTAATGAAAAAGCATTGGACATGGTCTACCAAGAATGTAGGCTGTTTTATCCCAAAAGGTTAAAATATCATGAGAATGCCAATACTGCTAAGAATTATCAACTTGTCTTTATGTAACTATGCAGAACTAGCCTGGTCATTAAGCCGGGAAAAGTGACTGCCTCAATGAGCAGAAAAGGATGATCTTAGCTCTTTCTTAGACTACTTAAATCTCATTGATGTCAATGCAATTCAAGGCATTTCTGTGTCGAAGTATGACCTTTCTTCTTATTGTTGGGATTTAATAGCCATAGTAGAACTGAAAGACCTCAGCCCTTTTTAATCCCCCCCACTCCCCGTGGAAGAACTGAATCCTAGCAAAAGGGATGCAGAGAATGTATTGCACGAACTTTTAGCTGAGTGAAATTCCACCACAGATCACATGAAGTTGTATGCAGATTATTGAGAGCTTCAGTCATGCTTTGCCACATGATCTCCGTACTGTGCAAGACTGGTACAACTGTGAGTGAAAATGAACAAGTCTTGGCTTTCCACTAATTATAATGAAAGTTACTTAAAAGAAAACTAGCGCGTGCCAGCCCCCCACCCTATTTAACTTTAGACATGACTGCAAAATGCTAGTAAAAAAATTCCTAAGGATGATGAATAGTTTAATGAAAGGTTTCACTAATGGAAATCCAAAAGATTAAACCTACAGTATGAATCTTGGAAGATACCTGGTTCTTCTCTCTCTTTTTCCATTTCTCTTTTAACTTAGACTTTCTTTGTATCAGAAAAATAGGGGTTTGGCCCTCGAAATTGTAAAGTCGATGCAACCTGAACCCTGAACATTTTAAGTCAAAGGGCAATTAGACACAAGTTCACATGCAACAAAGTGTGTCTTCTTTTTAGAAAAAAAAATCTTATTTCAAAACTAGTTTACACATGTATAGAAAACATGGAATGGAATCCAAGCACTTCATGATCCAAGTAGTAAAAGTGATAGTGGGATGTGCTCCCAGTGATGGGCTGCTACTGGTTTGGATCAGTTTGCCCAAACCGGTAGCAGCTTTCCGGAGGGGATCGCCGAGGGAGGGGGGAGAGAACCCCTGGGCAACTGGTTCGGTCACCTCTCCAGCCGCCCTCTGGAAATGTATTTCCGGGCAGCCAGTGGCTGCCGAGAACTGCGCATGCGTCAAACCTCCATTTGACGCATGTGCATTAAAAAATAAAAATGTGCATGCGTCAAAAGGAGGTTTGATGCATGCGCAGTTCCAGGCAGCGATAATGGCTGCCTGGAAAGGGTGCAGGCAGCACCTGGAGCAGTGGCGTCGCGCAGTCTTCAGCCGCCTGGGGCGAAGAACAAACTCGCCGCCGCCCCCCCCAGCTCGCCGCTGCCGCCGCCCCCTCCCCCCGACCCAGGTAGAAGCCGGCCCCCTGCCGACTAGCGGCGCGCGCGCACACACACACGCACGTGCGCCACACACCTCCGTCTGCTCGCCCACCACACACCTCCATCCGCTCGCACCTCCGTCCGCTCACCCGCCCGGCTGGCCGTCGGGGGCTCTCCGCCGCCTGTTGCCCCTGGCAGCGGCTTTCAGGGGGCGGCAAAATGTCCCCTCCCCACCCTTTTGCTGGCGAGGAGGAGAAAAAGTGGTTTTTTTTAGGCGGACAATTCAAGGAGGGGCCCGCTCGCCGGGCTGGCTGTCGGTCGGGGGCTCTCCTGGCGGGCGGCCCACGTGCGCGCGCGCGCTGCCCACCTCCTCCTGCCGAGCCAGCCCCCAGGGGCTCCCCGCCACGGCGCCACCCACCCCTGACGAGCGCCCCGTCTCACGGCAAGTTGGGTGGGTGGCTGGGCGGGTGGAGGCGAGCAGCGTCCGCGCGCACGCAGGCTGCCCGCCAGGAGAGCCCCCGACGGCCAGCTGGGCGGGCGACCGGGCGTGCCCCTCCTTGAATTGTCCGCCTTAAAAAAACCCCTTTTTCTCCTCCTCGCCAGCAAAAGGGTGGGGAGGGGACATTTTGCCTCCCCCTGAAAGCCGCTGCCAGGGGCAACAGGCGGCGGAGAGCCCCTGACGGCCAGCCGGGCGAGCGAGCGGATGGAGGTGCGAGTGGACGGAGGTGTGTGGCAAGCGGCGAAGCGCACGTGGGGCGCTCGCCAGCAAAAGGGTGGGGAGGGGACATTTTGCCGCCCCCTGAAAGGCGCTGCCCGGGGCATCCACCCCCCCCGCCCCCCCATGCTACGCCACTGACCTGGAGAAGCAGTGGCGGTGGCAGTGGTCTTTCCTTGCTGGGCTGCGCCATGCCACTGCAGCGGTTTGCCACAGCGGCAGTTTGCTGCAGCGGCAGTTTGCCACCGCACCGCTGTGCCGCCACGGTTCCTGCCTGCCTGCCTGCCTGCCTAAGTGCCTAGTGCCTGCCTGCCCAGTGGTGGGATGTCAAAAATTTTACTACCCCATCGTGATGTCATCACAGTGTGGGCAGAGCTAACATAATGTCATGATATTGTGGGTGGGGCCAAAGAAAAAATAAAATAAAAATAAGTGCACACACACCCCTCAACCCACCCACCCAAAACACAAACCTATAAATAAATAAAATAAAATAAAAATTACATTAAAATACACCCACCCACCCAAACATAAATCAACCCACCCACCCCAAACCAAACCCGTCACTTATCTGTTAGTATAAGTGCCTGGGCAGCACCATGTTACAAGATGGATATGGTCATCGTACCAGTTCTCTAGGATAATATGCCTTAATGTAAATGTAGAACAGCTGTACCTCCTTAAGGGCTCTCCAACTGGAACAGCACAGGTGTAGCTTATTGATGAGGTGACTCTAAGACTTTGCTTAAAAACTCCAAGCCAGGCGTTTTTAAGAACTGTGGTAGTACGTCAATATAGGTAAAGGTATTAAATACACATTAAAATACACACAGACACACCACATCCAAAGGTGAGTCACTTACCCTGGGGAGCTTCAAGCTATAGGGAGCTTCTGGCTTGCAGCTTCTCTTCCTCCTCCCCACTTGGGAGGACAGCAAAGAGGCCGTGCATACGCGCCAAGCACTGCAGGTGTGCATGCACACCAAGTGCTTGGCATGGAGTGCTTTTAAATAAATAACCAGTGAAAAGGTAAGCCCCCAAGGTGGCTCCCCCCCCAAAAAAAAAGCTGCTACCGGTTCTCTGGGACACTGGGGAAAATTACTACCAGTTCTGGCGAACTGGTGCGCACCTGTTGCATCGCATCACTGTGCCTGCCTAGTGCCTGCCTGCCTGCTCCCCAACCCCAGGCCAGGTAAGTGATGGGTTTGTGTTTGGGGTGGGTTGATTTGTGTTTGGGGTGGGTGGGTGGGTTGGATGATTATTTTAATTTTAATGTGTATTTTATTTAATTTTTATTTATTTTATTTTATTTCTTTGGCTCCGCCTACAACGTAATGACATCATGATGTCAGCTCCGCCCATGATATCATGACATCATGACGTCATGATGTCATGACGTTTACTCCACCCACGACGTCAGCTCCGCCCACGGTGGGGTAGTAAATTTTTTGACAGCCCACCACTGGTTGCTCCCTGTGCTCAGCCCACAGACTGCCAATGCTTGCAATGTTGTTTATTTTAAAATGTCCACTGAGGTGTTAATTTTAATCTGTGCCACTTTACTATGGTGAAATCCAGGGTGTTCCTTAGAATTTCTCATTACTATACAAATACAAGGGAAGCAAAAAAAAAAAGTCCTTCTTTATTCTATTTAAAGCTTATTTTGTCACAGGAGCTCAGGTTCCCCAAATTATAACCTTACATAAGGAGGCTTCGTACTTGGTATGACTGTGGGAGCTTTGGATGTCTCAGCGCTGTGGTTGCCACTTTGAACCTCTTTTTGAGAAATTTGAGATTCGGGGGGGGGGGGGGATTATGGTCAAACTTTTCTCCACTGAAAGCCAGGAGTGGTTTGTGCCTTGCACACCCATCCCACTCAAATGCTGTCCAACCACGAAGATGACACCTGACTCCACAAAGGCTGTTGTGGCATCCACACCACATTTCTCTGCCGTTTGTTCCAGTCACACCCCCACACACCCCGGTCGCAATCTAGCCCTCATGGATTGAAAAGCAAGACAAAGTGCCTTGTATCCAGACAGACTCCCACAAAGCCTATTCCTTGGCTAGATAGGCATCTCCACGCAGCTGTTTTGGCCAGCATCACCTTTGGGTAGCAGAGATCCTGAATGGTGCATGGGGTCTATGCAATTGACTAGCAGCTGTATATGCTCTTTTTGCAAACAGTAATGTCAGGGACTGCAGTGGCTCAAGTGGCTAAGAAGCTGACTGGAAGGCAGGAGGTCAGCAGTTCAATTCCCAAGTACTGCAGGACAGACTGAGGTCCTGTCTTTGTCTCAGCTCCTGCCAACCTAGCAGTTTGAAAGCAAGAAATTGCAAGTAGATAAATAGGGACCACTTCAGGGGGAAGATAAATAGCGTTCCGTGCACTCCGGTGTCTAGTCATGCCTGCCACATGACCACAGAAATGTCTGCAAACAGACCAGCATTGGCTCTTTGGCTATGAAACAGAGATGAGCACTGAACCCTAGAACTGGATACGACTGGTTTTCGTGCAAGAAAGACCTTTACTTTTACCTTTAATATCAACATTTGGGGTATGTGTGTGTGTGTGATGGTTTTGACATAAGGGACATAATTTGTTTTAAAAATTGCTAGAAACTGGTCAAAAATGTTATAGTAATAGAAAATCTGGTAGAGTGTGACAAAAATGTGACCAAAATTTACCTTGCTGTTATTTTCCCTTCATACTAGATGCTGAAAGATGGATTAACATTTACCTTCTCACAGGTTACAAACTACTATGGGATCCAATACTTATCAAAATAACAGTCAGCCAGTCTGTGCCTTCCAGGAACTAAGGCAGGGGTGCCCAAACTTTTCAGGCCATGGGCCAGTCATGTTGTCCAAGGGGCCAGTCACTACGGCCCACGGGCAGGATCTGGCCCCCGACACAACTCATCCAACCTGCTAAGCCCTCATTCCTCCCGGAAGTGGAAGTAAAACGTGCCCATATGGACACATTTTACTTCTGCTTCCAAGAGCAACAAGGGCTTTGCAGGCTGAATTAATTGATGTTGGGGGCTGGATCTGGCCCATAGGCCGTAGTTTGGGCACCCCTCAAGTAGGGTCTGCAGGAAGGGTAGTAGCAGGCAGCTCAAGCAGCAGACAGGAGTGTTGGTGACAGTTCTGCCTTTCCCCCATGAACTCCATCACTTAAGCCAGTGGTTCCCAACCTTTTTTTTGGGGGGGGGGGCATTCTAGAGCGTCTCTAAAATCCTGATCCCCCACCTTGATATATAATTCCTATTATTCTTATTAAAAAGGTGAACTCCTATTCCCATGGAGAAAGCCTAAAAGGCCATTCACTGTTAATAGCTCATTCTTGAATTGCCCCCCTCCCCCTTTAAAAATCAAACAGCCCCACTGTGGGGAGTGTGCCCCACGTTGGGAACCATGGACTTAATGGAATTGCTTTATCTATCTAGTGGCTGATCCAGCCCGGGAGAGAGCAGAGGGAGAATAAGGACTGCCTGCCTCTCTAGAGCTACATCTCCAGACGGAGCTACTGGCCTTCAGGAAGGGTGTGAAGACTTGGCTGGCGGGACAGGTGTGGGGCAGTGATGGGACAGGTATGGCCCCTCCATGTTGGCTGATTTAACACCTTATATCCACCCTCTCTCTCTCTCTCTCTCTTCTCTCTCTCTCTCTCTCTCTCTCTCTCTTAGGAAAGATATGAGATATTGTTTTAAACTGTTTTTAGATTTTTTAAAATTGTATTCTGGAATTTGTGATTTTATATGTTTTATATGATGGTCTGTAATCTGCCCTGAGCCGCTCCTGCGAGTAGGGCAGAATAGAAATTCAAATAAATAAATAAGTTGCTGTTCACCTTCAACCTTTTTGCACATATTGCTGGCAAACCAGTTTCAACATCCCACATAAGGGGTGCCCAAACTTTTTGGGCTGGGGGCCTGACCATGCCCCCATTACAGCTGAGCAGACCAGACCATGCCCTTGGAACAGGGCTTGTTTGCGCATGCGTGACCATATTAATTTCCTGGTTCAATGTGGATACTTCTGTGCATGCGTTAAAGCATCCACATTCACTTCCTGGTTTGGTGTGGATCCTTCTGCGCATGCGCGAGCATGTCCACACCAAACCAGGAAGTAAATGCGGATGCATCCTGCACATGCACAGAACTGTCCATATTCACTTCCTGGTTTGACAAGGGCATCGCAGGCCTCTTGGAATGGCTTCGAGGGCCATATTTGACCCACAAGCCGTAGTTTGGGCATGCCTGTCCTACATTGTCTATCTGGTTTCTCCCTGACTAAATGTAAAAACTCACATTTATCCCACTGAAATTCATTCTGCTTTTTCCATTCTAGTTCTGTAAACACTGTATGTATGTTTGTGTAGACTAGGTTGCTGTTGGCTTGCATAGCAAATGGCTGCGTTGATTGGCAGTTCCCTATGGGATGTGCACCAGGAATGGGAGATAAGACACTTAAAAAGTGTGAAAAATAATCTTTAAGAATGGAACTGTGAGCTGATTGGTCTATAAAGTTCCTGGCTGAAGAGATGGTTTCACACGTAAAGGTGTGTGTGAAAGATAGGGTGTTTTCTTGTTAGCACTTTTATCAAAGCAAGTACAGTATCTACCTATCTATCTGCCTCTACAGCAATGGTTCCTAAGCTTTTTTTGGCCACCTATGAATCTCTAAAATCCTGATGCCCCTCCCCCCCATGACATATAGTATAATTCTTATTATTCAAAACGTGAACTCCTATTTATTTATTTATTTATTTATTTATTTATTTATTTATTTATTTTGCAGACTTACCCGTGTTTCCCCTATTATAAGCCATGGCTTATATATTTTTTCCCCCAAAATGGCCAAAACTGGCCTGATGGCTTATTTTCGGGGGGTGGCTTATATTTCTATAAAAAAACAAAACAAAACACATTTTTTGGTGAAAAACACAACATTTATTAACGAAATACAATACAAAACAAAAAACTCTTGAAAACTTTTTTTTATATGAAACAATTTACTGTACACTTAATCAATAACAATAATGTCATCATCCTCTGGAACATCATCAAAATCCACACTCTGAGGTTCCAGGTCATTTACTGACTTCAGTTCCTTCGCAATTAGTGCACCAAATCGTTCATGTTTGGCAATGGCAGTGTCCTTAAATGTGTGTTTTCTGTTAAGGTAGCCTGCTGTTAACGCATGTTCAATGCAACTGTCAGCGATTTTCTCCCATGAGTTCTTTACCCAAGTCACAACCTCTGGAAGTTTAGGCTTAATAAAGTTTCCTCGCTCATTTCTCTCCATTCTGTTTTCAATGTAGTCATTGATTTCCATTCGCAAATTGTCCTTGAATGGCTTATTTATACCAATATCCAGGGTCTGGAGATAGGACGTCATTCCTGCAGGAATCATTATTTGATCAATTTTTCGTTCATGAAGAAATGCCTTCATGTCTTTGGCACGGTGAGTGCTGGCTGCATCCCAGACTAGCAGACCTCTTTTGCTCCCTCGCGTAACAAGTGGCAGCATTAAATCCACCCACTTCCTTATGACGGCTTGTGTGGCCCAGCCTTTTTCTGTTTCAAGGACAAAAGTTCCAGAAACTCGTTCAATTTTTTCCTTCTTGCCGTTGGAAATAATTAGAGGTGGGACTTTCCTGCCATCTAGACGAATTGCCAAAATGCAGGTGACACGTGCACTTTCATATGCAGTGGAGGGAACGTACACTGAGGAGGCACCCCGCTGTTCAATGGTAGTTTGGGATGCTTGGCCCATAAACACTGCCATTTCATCCATGGCAATCATGTGGGAAAGGTTGTACCTAGAGAAATCAATGTTGGCAATAAAGGACTTGAATGCAAGTGCCCGCTTTACAACCTCTTCCTCTGGCAGCTTAAACAATGTTGTGGATCTCCTTAAAGACAGTTCATTTCTCAGAAGAAACCTGTCCAGCCAGTGTTGTGATGCTTTGAAGTCATCCTGGGCTATGTCGAACAGTGGTGCTGATGCAAGGGCAAATTCCTGAATCTGAGCCCTCGTCACAACCAAAGACCTTGATCTCCTGTCAACCACCCATTCACAGACTAGATCTTCAAGGTCTGTAAATATTGGGTGCCGACCTGATCCACACTAGCGCTTGCTGGCATTTCCCTGTTCCACTTGATCCGTCAGTTTTTCATACTGTGCTCTCCACCTGCAGACCATTCGCATATTCAGCATCTTTTCTTTGCAGAAAGCAGCAAGATTTTGGCCCCGAGATTCTTCCACAATACTTTTCTTGTACTCCACAGAGTAGCTTTTTCTTTTTGTGCTCATGCTAAGGGTAAAAGAATAAAAATTGTCACTGGAGTATCCCAGGTGGGGGGAAGGCAATCAGTTAAAATAACACAGAGGGAATCCCTGAAGTGGACTTGCTCCACGAAAGCTCACTTTAAAATTAAAGTGCTTTAAAGCCGCCCGCCATTTTTGCTGCTCCCTGAAGTGGACTTGCTCCACGAAAGCTCACTTTAAAATTAAAGTGCTTTAAAGCCGCCCACCATTTTTGCTGCTCCCTGAAGTGGACTTGCTCCACGAAAGCTCACTTTAAAAATATACCGTACCTTTAAAGGAGGGGGAAGCCCTGGTTTCTCTCCGACCGGCAGGCAGTTAAAGAGAAACGGAGCCGAAAAGGCTCCAATAAACCGCGCCAAATTGGGTTTCTGCGCATGCGTCCTGGTTCCCTCCCTTCGCCACCTTTCTCCCTTCTCATGGCCGTCAGCAGAGGGAGGCGCGGCTCCTTGCCTGGGCGTGGAAGCCTTACCCGAGTGAGTGGACGTTGCAAGCCCGGGCTGCCTTTCTACCACGACCCGTTCTCCTTTTCTTTTGCCTCCACGGCCAAGACTCTTTTGTCCACCTCGGTGGGAAGGGAAACAGCGTTTCGTGCGCTCCGACGTCTAGTCCTGCTTGCCACATGTCCACGGAGACATGTCCAAGGAGGAGGCGGGCGGCGCTGCTGGCGCTGGGCGCTTCTGCCGCTTCTGCCGCTGCCCCAGGCGAGGGGACAACAGCAGCGTAAGTGCCGTGGGGGGCGCGTGGGGGGGGGCAAGGCACTTTTGTCCACCTCGGTGGGAAGGGAAACAGCGTTCCGTGCGCTCCGGCGTCTAGTCCTACCTGCCACATGTCCACGGAGACATGTCCAAGGAGGAGGCAGGCGGGGGGGGGAATTTTTTTCCAAGGATGAGGCGGGTGGGGGGGCTTTTTTTTAAACTACCGGTAGGGAAACAAGGGGGAAAAATTCAGCGATGTGATTGGATCTCTATGTCAGCTGACATAGAGATCCAATCACATTGCTGAATTTCCCCCCCTTGTTTCCCTAGTTTAAAAAAAAGCCTCTGATCAGCTGTTAGTCGGGAGAGAAAATAGGTAAGCAGAGGGAAGGTACGGTAAGCAGAGTTGGGGGGTGTATTCTCTGTGTCCGAGCAGGCAGTGGGGTGGCTGTGGTTTTTCATGGCTTATTTTCGGGTGGTGGCTTATATTTTTAGAGCCCCCCGAAAATCGGCACATGGCTTATTTTCGGTGGTCTCTTATTATAGGGGAAACACGGTATATGCCACCCTCCTCAAAGAGACTCAGGGTGGCTAACAAAAGCTTAAAAAGATACATAAAAACACAATATAAAATCCAATTTAAAATTATTAAAATATTAAAGCTAAACAAGTTAAAAGATTAAAAAATTCATACACTGAGAGAGAGGAAGGGGTCGGATGATCCAACAACCCTATGCAACTGTCTCACCCAAACCCCATTCCTGTCCTGCCAGCCACATCTTAGCCCCCTTCCTAAAGGGCAGCAACTCCGAATGGAGACGTAGCTCAATTGGCAGGAGGTTCCATAGGGTGGACACAGAGAAGGCCCTACTAGTGCTAGAGAGGTGCGCCTCTCTAGCTGATGGTACAACCAGAGCACCTCTCCGGTCCGTTCTGGTGGGACGGACAGATGTTCTTAGGGTGACGCGGTCTCTTAGGTATCCTGGCCCACTACCATATAGGGCTTTAAAGGTAATAACCAGCACCTTGAATTGCACCCGGAGGCACAATGGCAACCAGTGCAGCTCCCTGAGCAATGGTGAGGCATGAGCATAACACCTGCACCCCATCACAACCTGAACAGCCACATTCTGTACAAGTTGCAGCCTCCGAATGGTCACCAAGGGCAACCCCATGTAGAGCGCATTACAATAATCAAGTCTAGATAATCACTGCAGCTATGTACAACCAGAGAGCCTCTCCGGTCTGTTCGAGTGGGACGGACAGATGTTCTATTCATGTGGAGGAAGTCTAAAAGGCCTTTAACTTGGTCTGAATAAGCTTCCAAAGAAATTATCAAATCTCAGATTGCCTCCCTTAAAAAAAAGATTGCCCCTCGCGAGGTGTGTGCCCCACGTTGGGAACCACGGCTCTAGAGGAACATATAGTGTTTAAATTCTAAAGAAGCAAAGGTTTATCATCATATATTGAAGAAACAAGCAAGTTGAAATGATGTTTATGCATTTTATTTGTACATGTTCATTGATCCTTTTTTTAAAAAAAGTATTTATAATTTTTTTATTTGAACAAATATATAATATACAAAATTCAATAACAGAGTGCAGCTCTCTTAAACAATAAAACACAATAAATTTACACTTACTGACAACTCACCCGTGCTATACATTGGAATTTATAAATGAACAGAGCCTTCCCACCTTTCCTCTAATTTCCCCAAAATTTACACATTTCAGGGTCTGGCTTAACACTGTTTTCATTTGTCAAAGCATATACAGTACAACAAATGGGTTCCAAATTTCCCAAAAACTTCTTTAATTATAATACCTTTTTTATATACTCAGCTTCATTGTTAACTTTTCATTTAATGCTAATTGCCATGCTTCATTGTACCATCTAGTTTTGCTTATCACATATTCTTTTTTCCATTCTTTGGCTATTAATTGCCTGGCCACTGATAACAAAGTAAGCAATAATTATTTTCTGTTTTTATCCACTTTACATTCATCTATCTCTCCCAATAGAGCAATTTTTGATTTCAATTTAATTGTCTTATTTATGATTTTTGCCAATTCAGTTTCTATTAATTTCCAAAGAAAATTTGAACACCCCCACCACATATGTAAATACGTTCCTCTTTCTATCTTACATTGATCCTTTTTATTCCTTTGTAGTTTTTTTAAAAACTCTTTTTGGCCTACAAACCCTCTTACTGTATTTTTGTGTAGATGGCAATTATGAAATATTGCAGCCATGAATGCCGAGTGCTGACACATGATTAGTGTAGTATCACCGAAGTAAACAAAGTTGTTCTTACTTTTATAAAAGGGTAATGTGAAGTCACAGGCACAGCTGTGGTAGAATTAAAGCAGCAGTGTGAAAAAGAACACAAGTCAACAAGACACACGAGTACTGCAGTCATTTTGAATCTTTACTCTGAGCTCTAGTTTTCCTTCTGTCATCTTAGCAAGCCCACTAAGCAAATCTGATGGGTATCACCTTTACTGCTGCAGGCAAGTAATTTATAAAGTCACTAAACAATATCAGGCCCAGGATACAATCCTAAGGTCAATTGCCACTTGACATTTCACATCAATAACCACTTTGTACAGTCCATAAACCAGTTATAAATGTGTCTAAGAGCCTGTCCAGACAAGCTTTAAGTCTGTCCTCTGGGGTGATCTGAGGCAGATCTGGTGTGCCTTTTTTATGGCATCTACACTTGTGCCACACAAAGCAGTCTCATGTGGGAGATCAAATCCTTTGGCATGCTCCCATAGAGTCCATTCCCGATCCCTGTGAATACTAACAATAGCGAATATGGGTGCCTTGCAGCTGTCAAAGGCAGCTTCCATTGTAAACATCAAGTATCTGAAGGCGCTAACAACCCTCTTTGGCATATCGTATATTAAACACTTCCCCTGATAATTTGCAAACAATCAGGGAAGTGAAATAATGTTTTTACATCCTCTAGAGTCCCAGTGTTTCCCGACCTTTAACTTTTGGACTTCAATTCCCAGAAGCCTAAGTCAATTCCTCAAAGTACTGGTCAGTCAGTGTACTGACTTAGGCTTCTGGGAATTTAAATCTCCCAATGTGCTCCACATTGGGAACCACTGTAGCTAGACATTGCTGAAGTATGTGTCACTTCGTTGAAAGATATTTTTCATCCATATGCATGTGTGTATCGCTGATCAAAACCACAACTGTGAAGGGACACATTGGTGACTTCATTCATTCATTCATTCCACACTTTCTCTAACTCTGACTCTGACTCCAAAGGTTATAGGAATGTGTTTGTAACACTAGTTTGAGTTGAATTTATATCCCAGATTTCATCTAAGCACACATATTTGTGCTTCTTTTTCCTCTGAAACTCTCTAGTAATAAAGGATACAGTACTGTTTCACTCTAGTTGTCTCAGGATATGAACCTAATTATTAGTTTATGTTAAATATATCAAAGACTGAGTGTTCTTGCTCCCATATCTACAGGGTCGCCTGTAAGTCCCTACCCGGCCACAAAGAGAGTAGGGATCTGCTGGGAGGAGGAAGGAAGTGCTCTCATTGGACTGCTGGACAAAGGGGCGGGGCATGTGCAGTGGAGGGCTTCTTCTTCTTTTTCACAACCTACTCTGTGGGCGTGGTATTGTGGGCGTGGCCAGGGAGAAGTCCTGTGTTGCACCTGAATTAGGACTACTTATTTCAAAACTTGGATGGGCGGGGCCAGCCAGAATTTCTGCTACTGCTTCTGGTGAACTGGTGTGAACCTGCTGAATCCCACCACTGGGTGTGTGGCCACGGAGAGGACAGGTAGGGATTTGCGGGCCACCCTTTCATGTATCTAAACTGGAAGACACATGTCTCTAGCCTCATTTCTAAACCACTCCAGAAATTTCTCCAAAAGGAAGAGGAGGACGAAGAAGAAGAAGAAAACTATTCCTCCTTTCACTAACTGATCATCCAGGTTCCGTCAGGCTGTAGAATTCATGTTGCCCTTCCTTACTTGCACCACTCTTAATTCCTAACTGCATTTGACCCTCCTGTGCAACTTAAATCTGTGCAAAGATTGGAGATTCCCCCCCCCCCCCCCCCGCTGATTGTCTTCCTGTTCTAACTGCTTCTTGTCATGTTTCACTTTGGGGAAAAGAAGCTCCAAGCTACAGATGTTTGAAGAATCCCATTTTTCCAAATTCTTGTACCCCCTAATTAATGTGCACGTTAGAACTTTTGTTATCTACTAATGTTTGTTTCCAAAATGTTCTAGTCCAAGTCTCAACTCTGAAAATATCAAAATGCATTTAGAAATATGTACTTTGAGGAAAAAATACAGCATATTTAAATATATAGATAAATCCTTATCTCACCACGGGCGGCATTAATGAGATGCATTGGCCTAATTGGGCCCGCAGGCCGTAGTTTGGGCGCTCCTGCTATAGTGCTTAGTGCACTTTCTGGGCAGTTCTCTAAGTAGTTAGCATTTCCCCCCAACATGCTGGGTACTCATTTTACAGACCTTGGAAACCAGAGTCAACCTTGTACCCCATCAGGATCCTTAAAGGTCTTCTCCAATTTTACAGTAAACCATCAGGTTTCTGTTCTATTCTTGGTGTATTTGTATTATCCTTTAACATTGCTTGAGCGTTAGAGTGGTGTTACAGAGGTTCATGCTAAGACTCAGGAGAGTGGGTTCAAATCCCCACACATCCATGGAAACACACTGGGGAGAAACAATGATAGACCACTGTAACACTATCTCTAATACTGCACAACCCTATTAGAAATTCTGCAGCTCAGAAGAGTTTTATGAAGCCTGTAACACACACAACCTCTTCAGTATTATAGTAAAACTTATACTTTGTTGTAATATGTTGACTTTAAATCCTTAAATATTATTAGCATATCAAGCAGTACATATACTATGGATTAATTAGTAGACAGGTTAATTGAAATTGGGATTTTTGAAAAACATTAACGAATAATAATTCGTTAATTCTTATAAGAATTTATGAAACTACATGCTCACACAGGAATTATATTATTCCTTTGTTAGGGATTTGATACCAACATCTTTACTGACAATGCTTAGCAATATTTACATTTCAATGTACTGTTTATTTGTTAAAATTAATCAGTCTTAACAAAGTTCATCTGAGTTGTGTCTTTACATTTAAAGGATGGCCAAAACATTTCCAAACATGTAGGCTTACTTGCGGTACAATCCTGACATCTGTACTTAGAAGAAAGACTTAACTGTGTTCAGTGTGGGTTATTCTCACGAATGGCCCTGTGAAAGCCCACATTTAATCTGCACATCTAAAAAGGCACCGTAGAACTACTGAGCCGACAGTGTGAATGTCTTTTCCAGTTTTTACTTGCCCCAAACCCAAGAAATTTGTTCAGAGAAAACCAGAGATTTGAAGGCTTTGTTCCTCAGGGTTTTTTTTTTTTAACCCTAAATGAAATGAACCTCCAAGCAAAAACAATGAAGATGTCAGGGTAACTTTCTGAAAAGACCAGCACATTTTGTCATGTTTGGGCACGAACAGCAAAATGTCCTTATTGCAACCAATGGAAACCCTGGAGTGCAGGGCCCAGCCTCTCTATTAGGCTATGGAGGCTGCTTTCAATCCTAATGAGTCACAATAAATACGGTAGATTATAAAATGCCTTTTGTTTTGCTAAGCAGCAGCTTTACTTTGGAGCACATCACAAAGGTGTGTCCCTCACACTGAGGCCTTTGTGAAGGACCCACTTATTTGTTCTGAGGATGAAGCACAGAGTGGGGAAACAGTTTGGGGACATGCAGGGTGAAACCGCCTGTAGTAGATTCATCCAGAGAGTCTCCCTCACCATTGTATTGTGGGTAATAAAGCTGTCAGGGAGCACTCAGCATAAATATCCTGTCTTTGCTTCTGTGCAACTTGCTCTGATCTAAACACTTACACTTCTGAGAAAGTACTGCACCTGATGTTTTATAATGGCTTGAAATTTTCTAAGCAGAATAAAAAAGTTTTATTCTAAAAAAATCAGAGATGTTAAACAGTCCACGCTTCAAAGTACAGTCAAACCTTGCATAAAGAGCGCCTCGCTTAAAGAGTAACTCGCTTAAAGAGCAGCATTTTCTCTCAATGTTCACTTCGCTTAACAAATAAAGCTTAACAAATAAAACCAACCAAAAGCTCGCTTAACAACTAAATCAGGGTTCGCAATTCCACCTGCCAGGATTGTCACTTAAAATGCTGTTTCGCTTAAAGAGCAAACTCGGTTAAGAGCAATCCTGTGGAACACATTATGCTCTTTAAGCGAGGTACAACAGTAAGATTATATCTCCAAATTGGTGCTTTCTGGAGTAGCTGAGCACAAATTTGTTCACACTAAGAACTTCACATGAAACAGAGATCTACAGTAGAATTGGAGCAGAAGAATCGCTCTGCTTCATGCTGTTTTCCAATGCAGTACTGCTACTATTGCATGGCTCCAGTCTCTCTCTTCTTATTGCTCCTCTTTTTCTCTCCCTCCCCCAGCTTGGCTCCTCTGTTCATTCCTGCCCCCTCCTGCAAGCCCAGAATAACAACACAGACAATTTTAATGGGGTTAAACAAGGGCCACAGCTTTATTAACATTAACTTTTAAACCGAACTTGTCTGCAGTGAGGCCTTATCTGCTGTTTTCTGGGGCCTTCATAGTGTGGGGTCCTGGGACCGAGCCAGAGGTTTACATCAGAACCCTGTTCCTGTCCCTGTTGTGGGCAAAATTCCCAAGCCCTGAGAATGAGCTGTTTAATACGAGCCCATTCCTGGCTGAACACGCAGGTCAAACTTGACCGCCCCTCTCCAAGCCCTTGAGACCTTTGGTGGGCAGCGCTGTCAGCTGGTTTCCAGTACATCCCCATCCTGAAAATGAACCTTGTGAGCCTGACATCTCAGATGTGGGACACCTTGGGACCCGCTCCCAAAGTGCTCTGAGACATCACCAAACTACAACTCTCCCACAGTACCCACCACATCCAAGGGGCCATCCATTGGTAAGACCTTTGCCCCACCAGACCAACTAGGTTTGACTGAAGCCCCCACCACCACCACCCCCAGCATGTCACTCAAGAAAATATCAGTACCCAGCTCAGAATGGTAAACCGTGTCAGCCTTAGATAGCTCTGGACACTCAGGGTGATGAATTACTGACCCCAATGCAGTTTCCATGGCTCTTCCCACTTCCCAGTTAACACCACGCCTGGCTCAATCAATTCGCATTCAGCTCTCCAGAACACCCTTGGTATGATGGCCGACCAAATTAACCAACTGGCTGGCCAATGCTGTTTTAACGCTTCCAGTTCATCAATTACCTTCAAAATAAGGGCTTTGCCTTTAGAACGCCCAGAATTTTTACCACACCGGTGAATCACTAAAGTGTCTGGAAGGGGATTCAACATGAGCCAAGGAAGAAGACCACTCCATAAGCGCCCATGTTTACCTCCCCATTCAAGTGTGGCCACAGCCCGCCAAAGTTGAAACTTGGTTAGTGGACAACCACCTTGGCACTGGAAAAAAAAGTCCACTATTAGTACCTTTGGCTTGTGCATAAGAAGCCAGATCCTTCACTGGGCATAATTCCACTATTCCACAAGGTCTCAAAACTCTCTCCATCCCCTGACCTAGTTGGTCTGTTTTGGAAGGAAGGAGCCCTGTTTTATGGGTGCCTGCTTCCCCCTTTCCCCAATACCAATGACAGGCTTCCATTGGAACCCATCATGTGGGGTGATTCTGGAGGGCTGGGGGCAGGATCATGTTCAAAGGCTTGAAGAATTTGAACGGTATAGAAATTTAAATAAATAAATAAATAAATAACATCATTTAAAGAACATATCTGAATTAGGGCTGCTCTCCTCCTCTTCCTTCTAGGCCAGATGTGAAACTGCCAAAATGAAGGCACCTTTCGGTGAGTTCATTCTGCAGTTCCTTTCACCTGACCCAGTGTGAGAAAGATTAGCTGACAACGCAAGGTTGCCATTATTATCAGGGTATACCTGATTGTGGTTCAAAAATACCGCAATCTTTGAGGAGGCTCTTTCTGTGTACCCCAGGGCTCATCTTGATGTTGACATATTTTTTGTATTTAAGTTGGGTTCTCCAAATTTTAAATCGAGTTAAAGATCAGGAACTGTATGGCATAAAACTAAGCATGCATTGTTTCTCCCAGCAAGCAGATTTTTTAAGCGCCCCAACGGGTATTTTTAATTTGGATTTATTCCAATCATGATTTATTTTGACTCGGTTTTGCATGTGCAATCACCTGGGTTGGGGTAAATTGTATCTCTGGGGTTTGGAAAGTTTTCATTGGCAAGGTAATGAGTTTAATGTATCTTTTTAAAAATCTCTTTTAAACAGTACAGTACTACTGTTTTGCTATGCCAGTTAGAAAAAATTAGGAAGGGGTGGAGAGAACTACAGGAAACAATGTTATGCTTGATTTTTAATCAAATTATGCTGGACATTTAGTATCCAATTATGTCCAACGCTTGCTTTTAAAAGGTTGTGAGCCCACTTTAAGAACCCAACAGAAGCTAGACATTTATATCCAACCATGTCTAGCACCTTTGCTAAAACCTCTATACCCAAATAGGTTTAAGCAAAGAAAGAGAATTTAAAAACAGAATTGTATATTCCAGCTGGGAATTACACAAAAATCAAGCAAACATTTATACCCTTTTTCCAGTATCCTCCTTTGGGGGGGGGGGGCGGCGGCGGCGGGGGGCGGCAGCGGCGGCTTGATTTATAGCTTGCAGCTTGTCAAAACAATATGAAGGACTAGATAATATACATGTAATATCTTTGCCTCAGACTATTGCTAATGTGAGAGGTCAGTTATTTTAAAACACTTAGAAAAAACTTTGTTGCCTCACTGTGCTTTTTGATCAGCAAGGCAAATAATTTTTTTTTAATTATGAGTGAAATTTCACATCAGCAATACTCAAAATATAGTAAGGTTCCCCCCCCCCCCACTTCCTCTGCCCTCTAGCAAAAGCAAAAATTATTAATTTGGCAATATCGCTCATTAAGTCACTTCCCAATACTGGCAAATTGACACTGATGTCATCTAGGCAATCGCACATCAAGAAAACATCTTTATATGGCACAACCCTTAATTGTGCCAAATGAACAGTAGTCTCTAATGCTAGATCAATTGAGGATTGATTGGTTTGTGTTAGGGATGTTTTGGAACTCTCTAACAAATATGTCACAGAGATGACCTTATTAAGCTGCTCCCAGTCATTCCAGTGGGGAGCTAAAATCCGGTTTAGCCAATCTCTCACTCTTCTGATTTCTTGGCTGCAATCTTCAGTTGGACTAAGGTATAGAAAATGCTTAACAATTGTGATTGATTCATTAACTCACCAAACCCCACTGATTCAAGCTAGCGGAGATGATGGTATCCAAGTTGAACTTTTCAAAGCCATAAAAGATGATGGAATCAAATTATTACATTCTATATGCCAGCAGATTTGGAAAGCACAACAATGGCCATAGGACTGGAAAAGATCAGTATACGTTCCAATACACAAAAAGGGTAATGCCAAACAATGTTCAAATTATCGAACAATTGTGCTCATCCCACATGATAGCAAGGTGATGCTCAAGATAATACAGGATAGACTGCAGCAGCACGTGGAGAGAGAATTACCAGAAGTGCAGGCTGGGTTCAGAAGAGGCAGGGGGACTACTGGAGACCACATTGCCAACATACATTGGATCATGGAAAAGACAAAGGAATATCAGAAACGAGTCTACTTCTGTTTCATTGATTACACTAAGGGCTTTGACTGTGTGGTCCACAACTGTGTGGTGTTTTTAGTGGTGTATTACATGTGCTCTGCCCTGAGTCGCCTGTGCGAGTGGGGCGGAATATAAATTTAATTAATTAATTAAATGTGGCAAGTAATTAAAGAGATGGGAATACCAGAGCACCTTATATACCTCATGGGATATCTGTACATGAATCAAGAAGCAACAGTTAGGGCAGAAAATGGAATGACGGAGTAGTTTGGAATAGGAAAAGGAGTAAGACAAGGCTGCATTTTGTCACCCTGCTTATTCAACTGATACACAGAACACATAATGTGCAATGCAGGGATGGAGGAATCACAATTTGGGATCAAAATTGCTGGGAGAAACATCAACAATTTGAGATATGCAGAAGATACCACCCTAAATGGCAGAAAGTGAGGAGGACCTAAAGAAGCTCCTGGTTAGTTTGAAAGAAGAAAGTGAAAAAGCTGGCTTGAGACTCAATATCAAGAAAACCAAGATAATGGCAACAGGTCCTATCAGGCCCTGGAAAATAGATGGGGAAGAAGTAGAAGCAGTGACAGATTTTACTTTCCTAGGATCAAAGCTCACTGCAGATGGGGATTGCAGCCATGAAATAAAAAGGCGACTGATTCTTGGGAGGCAAGCTATGAGAAACCTGGGAAGCATACTGAAAAGTAGAGACATCACACTGCAAACAAAAATTCGTCTAGTCAAAGCAATGGTATTCCTGGTTGCAATGTATAGTTGTGAGAGCTGGACCATTAGGAAAGCTGAGCGCAGAAGAATAGATGGCTTTGAGATGTGGTGTTGGAGGAGAGTTTTGAGAGTCCCCTGGACAGCGAGGAGAACAAATAGGTCAGTCTTAGAAGAAATCAACCCTGACTGCTCCCTTGAAGGTCAAATAGTAAAGATGAAGCTAAAGTACTTTGGACATCAAATGAGAAGAGAGGATTCACTTGAGAAAGCCTTGATGCTGGGAAACGTGAAGGGCAAAAGAAGAAGCGGGCGGCCAAAAATGAGATGGCTAGATGGTATTGTAGACACAATGGGCACAGAACTGAGCAAGTTGAGGAGGATGGTGGAGGAAAGGAGTGCCTGGCAGAAAGTGGTCCATAGGGTCGCAAAGGGTCAGAATCGACTGTGCGACTGAACAACAAAACTCTACTAAGCAATAAGATTTCAGCACAATTAACATTGAATTTATGCAGTTCTTTTCTAGCCATTATTGTTGTGTTAATGTTTGTGTAATCCTGTTTTTACACTTTCTCCTTTAACCTTCTTTTGTAGTCCTTCCAAATTATTGTTGGATAATCTTTGCAGGGTGGCTCAGCTATCATGTAACCAAAGATTAAGGATAAATACTTGAGCAAGTACTCAGGCACAGGTTTAAAGCGGGGTGGGGTGGGTGGGGGGAGAGAGGAGTAATATTTACTTGCAAAGCTTGTGTTCAAATAAAGTTGTCAGATAGATGGCAGAAAAATAATACAACAATTCACTTAATTTTAAGGTGGAGGGGGTATGTGTGGTAAACAGGAAGAAATCTCCCAAGCAAGTGATGGCTGCAAGGAGGTACTGAGTTACTAGCTTTCTGAGAGTAACACATTTTGAGGAAGAAAGAGACTGAGTTAGACTGAATAACTGAAACAGACAGACAGACAGACTGAACTACACACCACCCACCCACAGAGCCCAGCATATATGCAGAGTGGAAAGCAGTTACTTTTGAAGGGAAGAAACAATTAGTCTGCTGATTTGCTGTTTAGATTCAAAACAGACAATAACTATGTTAATTAAATGCTGGCTCTCCATATTAGTATGCAAAACAAACACAAAGCATGTGTAAATACTTAAGAATTTTATGCAGGTTTGAGTTGCTTTAAGTCTGGTTCTATGAATCATATAAGGATTGTTAATGGAAAAGCTAGAATTCTTGTTCTTTTCACTATAGCTAATGAAAAAATAACCAAGTCATATTTTCTGTGAAATATGTATTTATAATATACTGGTATGCAAATGATGCCTCCCCTTTGTATAGGAATATAAAGGAACCAGAATATTTTGTGTTTTCAGACATTCTCCTATAACAATGATGGTGAAACTTGGCACTCCAGATGTTCTGGACTTCAGTTCCCAGAAGCCCAAGCACCCTGTGAATCCACTCGCATGGGTTTACTACGATTCATTCAGCCCATGGTGCCCTCGTCGCTCCCGGAAGTGGAAGTAAAATGTGCCACTTCCGGGAGCGACAAGGGCAGTGTCGGCCAGATGAATCACAGTAAACCCATTCGTGTGAATTCACAGGGTGCTTGGGCTTCTGGGAATTGAAGAAAATCTGGAGTGCCAAGGTTCGCCATCATGGTCCTATAGCTCAGTGCTAGTGTCCTCATGCTGCATTCCACACAGGACAGCAGCCTACCTTTATTAAATTTTAACTTAATTTAGTTTTTTGACTTGTATGCCACCCCACTCACAGAGCGACTCTGGGCAGCTAACGAAGTTACAAAACAGAATACTTACAATTTACAAGGTACAATCAGTGGTGGGATGTCAAAAATTTTACTACCCCACCGTGACGTCATCACAGTGTGGGCGGAGCCAACGTCATGATATCATGATGTTGTGGGCGGGGCCAAAGAAAAAATAAAAAATAAATTAAAAATACCCACCCACACACACACACACCCACCCACCCACCCACCCACCCATCCACAACACAAACCTGTACATAAAATAAATTAAATAAATAAATAAATTAAATAAAAAATACATTAAAATACACCCACCCACCCCAAACACAAATCAACCAGAGCTTTTAAACCAGAGCTTAAAGCTTATTCTGGCTAATCTTTCTCACACTAGGTCAGATGGAAGGAACTACAGAATGAACTCACCATAAGATGGCTTCATTTTGGCACTTTTCAACTTTTCAACAGTTAAAGATGTTAGGTACTAAGTCTTTGCCTAACCAGTTCGCTAGGATAATATGCCTGAATGTAAATGTAAAACAGCTGTACCTCCTTAAGGGTTCTCCAATTAGAACAGCACAGGTGTAGCTTATTGATGAGGTAACTCCTAGACTTTGCTAAAAAAACCCAAGCCAGGCGGCCAGGCCTTTTTAGGAACTGTGGTAGTACGTCAATATAGGTAAAGGTATTAAATACACATTAAAATACACACAGACACACCACATCCACCTGGGGAGCTTCAGGCTATAGGGAGCTTCAGGCTAGCAGCTTCTCTTCTTCCTCCTCGCTTGGGAGGATAGCAAGGAGGCCGTGCATACGTGCCAAGCACTGTAGGTGTGCATGCACACCAAGTGCTTGGCGCGCATGCACAGTGGGGGAACCAGTGAAAAGGTAAGCCCCGAAGGTGGTTCCCCCCAAAAGCTACTACCAGTTCTCCGGGACACTGGGAAAAGTTACTAATGGTTCTGGCAAACTGGTGCGAATCTGTTACATCCCATCACTGGGTACAATACAACATATCATCACAAATTCAATATCAAAAGGTCAATGTCATAATAACAAAGTATCACAGTACTCATACCAGAAGCCCCACTCAAATGGAAGCAAGCTAGTTTGATTCAATGTTATTGAATAAATGCAAATAGCTGCAGTCACAAAACAGGGGATTAAGAGTGAGGAGTTGTTTGAGTGATTGAGACCATCTGTCTCAGTAATTCTCATTTGCATGTTAATTAAGAGCCTGATTGATTCAGCTGTCACCTCTGTAGAGGAGGACCACTCAAGCACAATTGAATGCATCTCTGTTTATCAAAGCACATATTTTAGTCTCTGTTGCTTGAGCTGTAATTTCAGGCATGCCAAGATGATTTTAACCCAGGGGTGCCCAAACATTTTAGGCCACGGGCTGGCCATGTGGTTGACAGGCCGGTCATGTAGTTCCTCCCACTGGAAGCAAATGGAAAACATGGCCGTGCATGCGCATAATGCTGCAGTAAATGCATCTGTGGCTTTTGTAAACATGCTTACAACATCCATGACTCATTGACAGCAGTGTTATGCACATGCACAGGCACATTTTACTTCCACTTCCGGGAGTGGTGCAGGCGGTATGGGGCAGATGGAAAGGCACCATGGGCCAGATCTGGCCCACTGGCCATAGTTTGGGCATCCTTGGTTTAACCCATGCTTCCCACCACCCAACTGATCCCAAAACTTAACTACAATGTGTCCTGAACTGTTCACTCAAGTGTTTGTACCCTGTAATAAGAGCTGGACCATTAGGAAAGCTGCGCACAAAAGAATAGATACCTTTGACAGGTTGCTCTGTCATCTGCCATCCTCCATAGTCCACCAAGAACTACGCCCACTACATCAACGATGGCATCTAACCATCTCACTGCTGCCTCCCCCTTCTCCTTTTGCCTTCAATCTTTCTCAGGATAAGGACCTTCTCCATGGAGTCCTCTCTTCTTATTTGGTGTGGTTGGATCTTATTTTTGGGGAAATATGGTATATTGTATTGGCTCTCCTTTTTGGTGAAGAGGCAGGGTATAAATCAAATCAAATCAATAAACAGTGTATACCCTTGAACACCAGATGTCAGGGACAAACAATCTGTTGCCTTGCCAGTAGTTTCCAGATGTGCATGACTAGCCTCTGTTAGAAACAAAATTTTCATTTCTCTGACAAAAAAAAGGATTGAAAATGTTTTTCTCTTTACTTACAAAGTAATTTCTCTCAAACAGCTTGCCCTTGAATTGCAGATTTTCAAAATTAATTATTCCCCAAAGTTTGTTTCTTATAAGATGCATTGCTTTCTCTAAATAATCTCTCTTCTCCAACCCTGTTATTTATTATAACCTCTCTTATCTATTATGGATCATTCTCTTCAAATGCTTCTAAGACTGGGAAAAGAAAGGACAGTGTGTACGCCTCAAAATCTGGACTGTTGAAAATTGAGCATCAACATAGGTGGCAAGTAAAACGACGGAATAGGGATGATGAGACAGGCCTGCAGATGCTTCCCTGCTCTGGTCTTTTCTAGAGCTCCATGTAGAATGCTATTCTTAGTCTTCTTTCCTCTTTTTTTGATCTGAGGTCACTTTCTCCTCTATTACACAACTAGAGAGAGGCAGAATCACATGACTTTTTCATAACTATGTCCAGGACAAACTCCAAGTGTGAAGGCCAGTTTTAGAGGTGTTTGTAAACAAGCTGAGCCATCTTTCATTCTATTCTATCCCTAAAAAGATCTTCTAATACAGGGTTCCTCAAACCTGGCTCTCCAGATGTTCCTAGACTTCAATTCCCTGAATCCCTGATCATCAGGTATGCTGACCTGGGCTTCTAGTAATTGAAGTCCAAGAACACCTGGAGAGCCAAGTTTGAGGAACCCTGTCCTAATACAATGTATAGCATTTCCCCCCTTTTGTACCTTACTTTCATTCTTGATAATGAGTACAGTACTTCTCTTCAGTAGTCACAAGTTCAGCCTCAGGCTAAATATCAAACTATCCTAACACAGACCACATTATGAGAAAAGCAAGTTGTATCTGACTCTAGGGTTCAGTGTTCATCTCTGTTTACAGCCAAAGAACCAGTGCTGTCTACAGACAGATAAAGCAAGTAGAGGTGTTGAGCAACAGAATTCCTGGAATCCACAGATTTATTGAATTTGTCGTTGAAATGGTCTGAGGGAGACAACAACAGCCTGAGGGAGAAGACTCCATGGCCTGGCAGGTGGCTGAGAAAATCATCCTCTCCTCTGGGCCCACAACAACGGCCTGAAGGAGAAGAATCCATGTCCTAGCAGTGGCTGAGAACATCATCCTCTCCTCTGGGGCCTGGGCCCACAATAACGGCCTGAAGGAGAAGACTCCATGACCTGGCAGTGGCTGAGAACATTACCCCCTCCTCTGGGCCTGAGGGGAGTTAGTCTGTGTTCTGGTTTGGTTGTATTTTGTATTTTGTGAGGTTATATTTTATAATTGTTATTGTACTGTTGCTGTTTTGTCTGTAAGCCGCCCTGAGTCGCCTTGGCGAGTGGGCAGCAATATAAATCTGAACAAATAAATAAATTTCCATCTGCAGACATTTCCATGGACGCGTGGAAGGCATGCCTCGACACTGCAGTCCACGGAGTGCTTTGGATAAGGGGGAAAATACCCTTTTATCCAAAAAGGTATATAGTATGTTAAAAAATTTCCTTAAAGTCATTGGAAGCTTAAAAGCATACAGAACTTTCACTTAGCTAACATATAAGCAGAGTGCTAATAAAAGGTAGGAAAACCTTCAATTGTTTCCTTTCAAGTGCAAAAGTGGAGGTAGTAAAAAATAAAAAAGGTATCTGCAGTAGAGGTTCTTTACTTCACATGTACCCTTGAGTTGTAAGCAAAAGAGCCATGAAACTCATAAAATGTCTCTGTGTGTTTCAAAGAAAAGCTTATTTATTTCAAAAGAAATAATGCTGGGGCAAAAGAGAGTTGTTTACAGCTTTACACTTTGCTAAAAGTTCCAAAATGCAGCTGACTGCTGATAAATTATTTGAAAATGTGCTTGCGCAAATATCTTCCAGTCAGTTCTTGTTTGCTGTTTTGACTTTTGTTCCCAATATAAGGTATTATTAAATAACCCCTTTCATTAGTAGATGTTTTCTGGAAAATTTACATGTCTCCAAAAGATGAATAGAGGATTTCTCTCTCTCTCTTTCAAATAGTAATTTGTTTATCCAAACCATCAACTTTTGACCTGTGGTTTTGAAATACAGTACAGTCATTACAATCTGCTCAATTGTGCACTGAGAAGGCATTCACCCGGGGTTCTCAACCTCCTGTCCGTGGACTGGATGTGGCCTGTGGCACCATTTCATGTGGCTCCCCACCGCCTCCACCACACCAGGAAGTGCCTTATGGTGGAAGAAGGGCAAAATGGCCGTGAAGGTACGTAGCTGAGGGAGCGTAGCCTGCTGGCCCCCGGCTTATAAAGGTTAAGAACTCTGAATTAACCTCCTGTGACTCGTTCTTTCCCTTGCCAGTGGAACATCCACAATATTTTGTGCCATCTCTCATGTAGAAATCCAAATCATGTGAAGAGCCCCAAAGGACAACAAATATTTTCAGGCCATTCCCTTCTGTGCCTGAGATCATTTGTTGTCCTTACCCAGGGAAGATAAGCAGATGGAGAAGGAGAGTGTGCCAGACGTGTCCACTTCCACCACCCAAGTGTCAACCTCTCCCCATAGAGCCTATGGCAGGGGTGTCCAAACTACAGCCTGTGGGCCAGATCCGGCCCTCAATACCCATTCATCTGGCCCTTGCTGCTCCTGGAAGCAGAAGTAAAACACGCCCGTACAGGTGTGTTTTACTTACAATTCCAGGAGTGGCAAGGGCCGGATGAATTGGTGTTGGGGGCCAGATCTGGGCCACAGGCTGTAGTTTGGGCACCCCTGGTTTAAGCAGAGAAAATGGCAGTCTAAAAATCTATTTCATCCTGTTGCAAAACAGACTGTAAGGCATATTTTACAATACTTCCACTTCAAGTGGGAGGAGCCACGTGACCTGCCCACTGAACCATGTGACCAGCCCACATCCCGAAAAGTTTGGGCACCCCTGGTCTATGGGGAGAGGTTGATACTTGGATGATGGAAGTGGGCAAGTCTGGCACACTCTCTTTCTCATCTGCTGATCTTCCCTGCATACAGAGCGTCTGCATGGAGCGAATGCCTGCCCTTATAAAGACTACGAGGCCAGCTTTCAAATTATATTCATCAAACAATGAACAATAGCCAATGGAAAATTATTCCCAATCTTCGGATTGAAGAATGGTACAGTAAGGTATGGGGCATTGCATTAAATGATAAGTTAACTTGGTAGATTAATGTTTTAAAAGGATTGATCAAACAGAATCAGTTTTAGAATGTATAGAAATATTTTATTGAATACACAATGATGAAGAATTTTGGATGTAGACCTGGCCAGGAAAATTTGAAATTCTGGAAAGATAATAATGAAGCAGACAGCGCTGGCTCTTCGGCTTTGAAACAAAGATGAGCACTGAACCCTAGAGTTGGATACGACTGGTTTTCGAGGAGGGGAAACCTTTACCTTTACTAATAATGACGGATGATAAAAACATTAAGTTTGAAAATGTAACAGGCTCCCCCCCCCCCAACCTGGTGCAAGGAGCACATAATTGATTATTATTCTAGTAGGTTTTTTCTCTGTTTAGTTATATATATTGTACTTTTGTTTAATGTATTTTTTATTTTATTTTTCTCAATTGTTTTGCTATTGGTTTTTTTACTATATTTTTATCATATTCTCAATTTTTTTTTAAAAAAAAATAATTATTAAAAAATAAAAATAAAATTATTCTTGAAAAAGAAAGAAATGGCCATTAAATAACTTGGTTTGGGGATGGAAGGGGATGGAAATGCCCATGACACACACACCCCCGAAGAGGGAAGTCCTAGGGCACCCCCAGAAGAAAGGAATGACAAATCACTTCTTTCTACCTCAAAAGCCCTGGAAAGTGCCACCATAAGTCAGAACTGACTTGACCAGACACCATTCATTAGGACAAAGTGACAGACTTGCATCATGGTTGCTAGCTAGGATTTGCATGCTTGGAAGTTCTTTTCCTTTCCTACCTAAGTTTAGATGAGGGGTGCCCAAACTTTTTGGTCTGCAGGCAGGTCACATGGTTCAGGGGGCTGGTCAGTATGGCTCTGGGGCTGGATGTGGGCCCCCGATGTCAATTAATCCAGCCTGTGCATCCCTGGCCGTTCCTGGAAGCAGAAGTCAAATGCAGGCCGGATAAATTGGCATCTGGGGCTGCGTCCGGCCCCCGGGGCCGTAGTCTGCACACCCATTTAAATAGTTAATTTACTACTGGGATTGAATGTTTGTGTGATTTTGGGATTAATCTTTGCATTCTTCCACAGGCTTTGAGTAGTGAGGTCAGAATCAGTATGATCAGTTCTGTTTGCCCTCCCTCCCCTCTTTGTTTGTTGTTGGTGTAGTAGTGCAGATATCCGAAATGGCAGGCCAACACTCTGAGCTACCTGGATAGCTCAAATAGTTTAGGTATCTGGCTGTAAAGCCAAAGTTTGGGAGTTTGATTCCCCACTGTGCCTCCTGTGAGAACAGGCAGCTTGTGTAGTCATGGGCAAGCTGCACAGTCCCAGGACACTCATAACAGAAGGGAATGGTAAATCACTTTTATGTACAGAACTCTCCGCCTAGAAAATCCTGAGAAGGGTTGTCATAAATCAGAATTGACTTGACAGCATGTACACACATACACAAATACAGCTATTAAGAAACCAGAGAAGATCATCAAATGTAAACATATCTCACTGGAGTCACCAGCACTGTTGCTTTCCGAGTCACCAGATATGGATGAGAAAGATGGACAGTGAAGAAATCCAGCAGGAAAAAGATTGATCTGGGACTGGCAAAAAAGATAAGTGGACCCTAGCCTGAACTCTCCTGAGGTATTTCTGGATGAAATTGAGCCTGTCATAATTCAGGCAAATCATGAGAAAGAAAAAGTTATTAAATTATTTATTATCTCAATTTATATCCTGCCCAACTAACTATGTAGTTACTCTGAGCGGCATCATTTTTAAAAATGCATATAAACCAATAAACAACATCCCCAAAAGACAGTACAAAATAATAAGCCCCTACAGATATGAACAACTGAATGGGTAAACAACCATTATAGAACTGAAAGAAAGAAAGAAATGATGGAGACTAGATTCCTATAATAATTTATCCTCATAAAACTGTTTTTGTTTGTTTGCTAGATCTTCTATTTCTATTTTAAATATTGCAATTTAAAACTTTGTTTTTAAAAAGCTCTTAATATCAACGAAGAAGAAACTATAAAGAATGCATTTCTCACACTCCTGACATTCATAGGGTTTCTCTAATGGAGAACTGTGACATTTTTTCTGGAAAGAATAAGAAGGAGTGGTAGAAGGCAGCAGGAAGAGAGAGCCAGATTCGGCTTAGAGGAAGCGAAGGCCTAGAGCAGGGGTTGCCAAACTATGGCCCTAATAATCTGGCCCAGGCACACCCTTGCCGCTCTGATAAGCAGAAGCTAAACGTGCCCCCACATGCACAAAATGTTACCATAAATGCACCCACGGCTTTCATAAACATGTTTGCAACAGCCGTGGGTGCATTTACAGCAGTGTTTTGCTCAGGCACATTTAAGGCTTCTGCTTCTACTGAGAGGAACCATGTGACCAGCCCATGGCCCAAAACTTTTGGCCACCCCTGGGTTAGAGTTTGCAAGAGCTAAGCAAGCAGGGATGCTAAAGTTAAACTATTTTTGGGCGCTCTATTTCCTAAGGTTGTCATGGGTCAGAGGTAACTCCACAGCACATATTAACAATACAAATACTATACCTGGCAATGTTTTTTAAGTTTCAGGGGGGCAGGAGACTGCCCCTTCCCCATGTGCTGCTCTACTCTATCAGTTCCCTTCTAGCCTCCTTTTCTCAAGACTAGACATACCCAGTTCCTTCAGTCTCCTCTCCTATGGCTTGGTTTCCAGTCCTCTGATCATTCTTGTTGTCCTTCTCTGTGTACCTGCTCCAATTTATTTGCATCTTTCTTAAATTGTGGTCTCCAGAATTGGACACAGTACTCTAGATGTGGTCTATCTAGTGCTGAATAGAGGGGGACTAGTAGTACCTCACAGGTTTTGGAGACTATACTTCTGTTAATGCAGCCTAAAGCAGTGTTGGCCTTCCTTATTTCTTTTGCAGCCACATCGCACTGTTGAGTCATATTTAGCCTGTGATCTACAACAATTCCAAGATGCTTCTTGGTTGTAGTATTACTACATTTGATGGAAGAGTTGGGACTGGAGGAAAGCAGCTGTTATGTAATGTGGATACATTCCCTTGATACTCTGACCACCGTAGTGCTTCTTTCAGGGTGTACATCTCAAGTGTAGAGCATTCTGTTTTGTTTGGAGTGTGAGGGCAGCATCCTCCTTGCCTCTGGCACAGAATCATAAGAATACTGTATGAGGAAAGTCCTGTTAAATTGCCACTCCTTATGGCAGCAGATTCTACAGTGTAACCGTCAAGCAGTAGAAATTCATTACATTAATGTTTGTCATAACTCTTAGTGAAAGGTAAAACATTTAAGTAACAGCACAGCCGTCAGTGGATTTATTTATTTTTTATTTATTTAAATTTATTTATCGCCCTCCTCCCCGAGGGGATCCAGGGAAATTCCCAACACAATCAGCAAGACAACAATTTAAAACCAATTTAGAAATTAAAAGTTTTAAAAGTTTTAAAAGAGGTTAAAAACTTAGTATTAAAAACCAGGCATTATAGCTAGGTATTATAGCTAGGAGGCACTGGGTGTCAAACCAGCCAGCCAGCTTTTTGTTACAGTATTGGTTACTGTATACTGCATGAATTGCTTTTTGTTACAGTATTGGCTACATTTATACCTCTCCTTTTCACTAATGAGCTCAAGGCAGCATATAAAGCTAATCTTCTTCCATTTTATCCTCCCATCAACCCTGTGAGCTCAATCTGAGACCAAGAGAATTTGATTGATCCAAGATAACACAGGAAGTTTCCTGGTTGAGTGAGGACTAGACTTTGTTTTCTATGTACAACTCCGTAATCATAACACCAAACTAGCTCTTCATGTCTTATTATGTTGTAGAAGTCGTAGTAGTTCCTTCTCATGCTGTGTGGTGTCTGTATCCACTGCTGCATCATATTGGGCAACTAGGATGTGCTCTAAGACTTTATCAGTGGTGCTATGGCAGGGGGTAGGACTTGATCGTACTGTATCTCACATTTGTTACAGCTATAGAAGATGAAAGCAGTGTATTGGGAGTCCTATATATTTTGTTGTTGTTTTTCAGTCGCACAGTTGATTCCGACCCTTTGCGACCCTATGGACCATTGTCCTCCAGGCACTTCTGTCCTCCACCATCCTCTTCAGCCTGTCCAGGTCTGCACCCACCGCATCCACAATGCCATCTAGCCATCTCGTTTTTTTTCCGTCCCCATCTTCTTTTGCCCTCCACCTTTCCCAGCATTAAGGCTTTCTCAAGCGAATCCTCTCTTCTCATTTGATGTCCAAAGTACTTCATGTTCATCTTTACTATTTGACCTTCTAGGGAGCAGTCAGGGGTGATTTCTTCTAAGACCAACCTATTTGTTCTCCTCGCTGTCCAGGGGACTCTCAAAACTCTCCTCCAACACCACATCTCAAAGGCATCTATTCTTCTGCGCTCTACTTTCCTAATGGTCCAGCTCTCACAACCATACATTGCCACCGGGAATACCACTACTTTGACTAGCCGAATCTTTGTTTGCAATTTGATGTCTCTACTTTTCACTATGCTCCCCAGGTTTCTCATCGCTTGCCTCCCAAGAATCAGTCGCCTTTTTATTTCATGGCTGCAATCACCATCTGCAGTGAGCTTTGATCCCAAGAAAGTAAACTCTGTCCCTGCTTCTACCTCTTGCCCATCTATTTTCCAGGGACTGATCAGGGCCTGTTGCCATGATCTTGGTTTTCTTGATATTGAGTCTCAAGCCAGCTTTTGCACTTTTATCTTTCAACCTAATCAGGAGCTTTTTTAAGTCCTCCTCACTTTCAGCCATTAGGGTGGAATCATCTGCATATCTCAAATTGTTGATGTTTCTCCCAGCAATTTTGATCCCAAATTGTGATTCCTCCATCCCTGCATTGCGCATTACGTGCTCTGTGTATAAGTTGAATAAGCAGGGTGACAAAATGCAGCCGTGTCTTACTCCTTTTCCTATTCCAAACCACTCTGTCCTTCCGTATTCTGCCCTAACTGTTGCTTCTTGATTCATGTACAGATTTCTCATGAGGCCTATAAGGTGTTCTGGTATTCCCATATCTTTAATTACTTGCCACATTTTGTTGTGGTCCACACAGTCAAAGGTAAAGGTAAAGGTTGCCCTTTCTCTAAAGTCAGTAGCATCCAACGCTAGGGTTCAGTGCTCATCTCTGATTATAGCTGAAGAGCACTCACTGTCTGCATTTGCAGACATTTCTGTGGACATGTGGCAGGCATGCCTAGACACCGGAGTACACAGAATACTGTTACCTTTCCTGCTGAAGTAGTACCTATTTATTTATTTATTACATTTCTACACTGCCCATTCGGTTGGTATCCCACTCTGGACGGTGCAAATTCTTGAACTGCTAGGTTGGCAGGAGCTGGGACAGAGATGGGAGCTCAGTCCATCATGCAACACTTGGGTCTTGAACTCCAACCTACCAGTCTTTAGGTTCTTAAACCACTAAACCATCACAGTCCGTATATATAGTTGCCATTAAATCCAACCCTTGCTATAGCATCACAGATAAATTCACACAGTAAACTGTTGTATTTTATATTTACTTGTTGCTATTTCTGGACATCGCAACGAGCCATTTCTTCTAGAAAAGCTTCTTTGCATTCTTCTTTCTCCAAATGTCAAGTCTTTTTTTCTTTCCCCTGAGTTTGCCTGAGGGATACAAACTTATATTTTAAGATTAAAATACGTGACAGTTTCAGATACCAGCATTCTTGGAATATCTCAGCCAGTACAGCCTTCAAATACCACTTCTTTAAATTCCTTACCCAATTAGCTTCCCTTGGTATATTAGCCTTGCAGTTTTCAAAGGAAGCATTCATTTTTAATATTTTAAAAAACATTTTAATTGCTATAAAACATTCAACCATCAGTGTTTATACAAAGGAATTGGATGCCCATCTGTTTCTGTATCGATTTCCTATTTTAACAGGGGGGTTGTGTATTGATTTCCTGTTTTAATAGGGGTTTGGACTATAGGACTCTTGGGATCCCTTTCGCCTCTACAGTTCTATGACTGCGTATTAAGTACACGAGTGACCTAATTTTCGGCATAACAGCCCCCACAAATATGACTTTTCATACTTATGGAAGAGGCAGTGAAGTGATGTAATGGGGAGAATAACTGAGGTGGGGAGATTCATTCCCATCTTATGTGCATCCTAGAATAACATGTGCTAATTAATACGTAAAGAACAAGCACTCATCGTAGTTCCAGAAGAGACTGGACAGGTACTTGTCCTATTGTATGTGCCAAGTCTTCCATTGTTCTTTTCAACATTAGTTATGTCATCTACATGACATTAACAGTAATTGTGAATATATCACGAGTATGTTTTGTTTGGTCATCACAGTTTTGTTGTTGTCACTGTTGTTGCTGCTGGTGGTATTTCCAGTTTGCTTTTCAATTTTTGTCAGTCCAGTCAATCTGTCAGGTGACACTCCTCATGGGACATGATGAGGAAGTCAACCCACTCCCTTCACCTGCCTTCTGCTTGTGCTGGTAAGGACCACAATACCCATGCCATTTGTAAACAGTATTTTCTGAAATATTCCCCCTAGTTTAGTTTGATAGGACGTGTCATGAAAAAACAGAGCTATATCAAGGAATCCCTGCCAAAAACTGTTCCTCCAAACCAGCAGCAGTACTCTAACCTTTGAAAGATTTTTACTTTTGTCCATTGCAAAAGCATCTCCCTCTTTTGGATTTAGAAGCAGAAAAAAAATTACTGACATATTGCATTCCTAAAGTGTCTGAGGGTGGCTTCTTAAGAATCACTCCTTTAAATTCCAGGTCACTCTATTCACAGAGGAACTGCGGTGGCTCTGTGGTTAAGAAGCTTGCCTTGTTAGTTGGAAGGCTGGCATCTCAGCAGTTCGAGACCCATGTATGATGGATTGAGCGCCCCTTGGGGACATGAAAGGAGCCTCATTCGGGCATTCCCTGAGTGGAGTTTCTTCCACAAAAATCCTTTCAACCCAGAATAATTTCTGACACGAAATTATTATTATTACTGTGGTCACAGAGAGCATGAACAGTAAACAAGTTGCAGTCCCAAACAAGTATGACTCATGAGGCTTCTGCACACACACACTGGTTTGTGTCTGTTTTCTTCCCATTGCCCATAGTTAATGGCAACTTTGAGAGCCTGGTTTCATCCTGACTAGAGCACAGAGTAAGAAAATAGGCTAAATCAGCGGTTCCCAATTCCCCACAGGGAGACTTCAATTCCCAGAAGCCTCAGTCATTACATTGGCTGATCAGTGCTTTGGGGAATTGACTTGGGCTTCTGGGAACTGAAGTCCAAAAACCAAAGGATGGGGAAACCCTGGGCGAAAATATGCTTTTTCTCCCATGGCAACTATTCTGGTCAGATCCCCTCTCACTGTGCCCAAGAGCACATCAAGACTGCTCCTAGTGGTGCAATCTAGGCTAGCTGATTTCTTTGGTCTCTTGGGGATGGGAGGAGCTCAATCATGTATATCACGGGTTCTCCACCTTACCACACCACGGGCTGGACAACTCTCCCCCCCCCCCAAGACTGCACTATCCAATATAAAGGAGCGAGCGTTGGCTCCAACAGCTGGATATTGACACTGGAAGCCACCTTTGATAGCTGCAAGGCTATGGAGAGTGTGTCACACAGGTGCTGGGAATGGTGTGCATAAGAGCACCACAGAAAGTGTGGGATCAAAAGGAATGCCTGGGAAGAGGTTGGGATGCTCCAGGTCTGCAACACGTGGGCACTGAAGACAGGAGCAGCCCCCAAGAGCTCCAGTGAGCAGGCCAAATGCCCTGTCTGGACATGCTCTTACATTGTTGCTCTTGTTTCTAGTTATATACCTCTCCATCGTCCTAAGCATTTTCTACACGTGTCACATGGTGATTATGCAAACTACTATGTTGCCTCCAACAAGCTGGACAGTCATTTTCCCAACCTCAGAAGGATGGAAGTCTGAGTCAACCTTGAGCCTTTGGGGATTAAATTTGGGTTGTGAGCAGCTTTTGACTGCAATACTGCAGCAGTAAAGCCGCTCCCCTACTCCTGCTGTTGTTTCAGCTGTTGTTGCATGATCCAGTTACATTGGTCACACAACACATTCACTTTTGACTTCTCCATGCTGTCTAAAACTTTCGAGCCAAGCGCGATTCAACTTTTTCAAAAAGAAACTTCACCGATGTGCCCTCTCCCAATTGCGCCTTATCTCAGAGCATAAAGCTGTGGATTCTTTCTTGGCTGGTTTAGAAGACGAACAGTTGATCTGTCTTCAACACGCGCACAGTACAAAATGTACAGTCATGTCTCACTGCCAAGAGCAAAGTCGTAGCCACACAACTAAACATATACTGTACATTGTTCTCTGTGAAAATTTGTGGGGCTTTTCCAATGCCAGTGAGGAATTATAATGTGAGTCATCAGAGTTTCATTTTTAGGACTTAATTTAGCTTCCAAATTCAATTAAGCTAGGAAATAACTATTACTGAGAGGAATCCCTTTTCTTTAACTGGGGATGATTTAAGAATGTGGGTTTCTCCCAAGAACTAGTTTGTAGACTGGGAGTTCTCAACCTTTTAAAGCTGGGAGGGGGGGCGAGGTCATGCTCCCTGAGACAGCTTGGGGATGGGGGACAGGGACACCCGGCCATTTTGCCCTTCCTCCACCACATGGCACTTCCTGGTGTGCTGGAGGTGGTAGTCGGCCACTTGAAACAGTGCCGGTGGGCCGCATTCGGCCCACAGGTTGAGAACCCCTGTTGTAGACCTTCCGTTTCAGCGGGGCTTGAGTTATAACCCACAGTCTGGATGCTTCCATGTGCCCTGCTTTGGCACCTCAACTTGTCAGAACTCAGCATTTTTGAGACGCCCGAGGCGGCAGGGACTGCGCGGGAGCCACGTTGGTTCAGCCCCAGAGAAGCCCCCAAGGCGGCGGCGAGGGGGGGGGCGCACAGGGCGGGCCCAGAGGTGACCGACGGCCGAGAGGGCGGCCAGCCACGTGCTTTTAAAGCCCCGCCGGCGGCCTCCCTGCCCAACCGTGTGTGTGTGTGTGTGTGTGTGTGTGTGTGTGTGTGTGTGTGTGTGTGTTCGTGTGAAATGCCTGACTCACCCCAAACTGGGCGCCTGCCAAGCCGGCTGCCCAGAGGGAACCGGTCCTGTTTGGGAAGCTTCTGAAAGCACCTCTCGGGCCGGACTAGAATATTTCACACCCCAGCCGCCTGGGGCCGTCTGGCTGCCCGCCGGGCGTCGAGGCTGCCTTCGGGTCTCGTCCAAGGCGCCCCCCCCCTCTCTCACACACACACACACACCCGCCCCTTCCTCCCCGCCGCCGTCCGGGCGAGAGGGGCGGAGGCGGTCCGCCCCTTCGCGGCGGGGGGCCGCGCCCCCTCCGGCCCCACCCCTCGAGCGAGGCAGCGCCCGCCCTGGCCTCGGCGCAGAAAGGCTCCAGTCGCGTCCCCGAGAAACGCCGTCGCTGCAGGTAGGGGCTCCGGGGTCCCCGTCCGTCACCCACCGAGCCGAGCCTCCCCTCGGGGGTCGCGGCTGGGCCCGGCGGGGAGGGGGCACGCGGGCGTCGGCAGAGGCGCAGGCTGGCTCTGGGGAGGGGCGGGGGGGCGCACGCCTTTCCAACCCTCCCCTTCGAACACAGCCACCGTGCGTGGCTCACCTGAGGGGGCAAGTGGGGCTTGGGGGGGGGGACCCGCAAGAGCATCGCCACTGGGCAAGGGAGGAATCTCACGTGGGGTTCCAAACCTACAGTACTAGGTAAGGGACGAGTCACGAAACGTACTGTCCTAAAGAAAATATTCACCCTAAAACAGATTAGCCAAAGTATCCTACTCTAGGGTTCGGTGATCCTCTCTGTTGGCAATCATTTCGTGTCGGAAATTATTCTGGGTCGAAAGGTTTTTTTTTTGCGGAAGAAACTCCTTCTAGCCAAAGAGCCAACTCTGCCTGCGTCTGCGGTTTCTGTGGTCGTGTGGCAGGCATGACTAGACGCTGGGAGTGCAGGGGACGCTGTTTACCTTCCCGCCGAAGTGGTCCCCATTTCTCTACTCGCAGTGTCCTGTTTTCGAAATGTTAGGATGGGCAGGAGCGGGGACAGACGACGAGAGGTCACTCCGTCGTGCAGCACTCTGGTCTCAAGTTCAGCGTCTTAACCACTAAAACCACCGCAGTCCCTCTATAAAACATTAAAGGTGGTGAAGGAGGTTTAGTTTTCAGGCAGGCCACTGTCACACCTCATATAACACTAAAACCTGGTTCCACAAGTCTTGATGTTATATGATTTTTAGTGTTATCCGATGCATGTTAAAATCCTATGGGAGCCATAGAGATACATTGTAACCACACAGGCTTTAGCGGTTGTTATCTGAAGCATCCCATAGGATCTTAATGTTATCCGATGCAAATCTTCCCCCAGATTCCTTAATGTTATGCGGTTTTCGTGTTATTCGATACTAATGTTATATGAGGTATTACAAGTAAAACCTCATATAACACTAAAACCTGGTTCCACAAGTCTTGGTGTTATATGATTTTTAGTGTTATCTGATCCTCTATGGGATCCATAGAGATACATTGTAACCACACAGGCTTTAGCGGTTGTTATCTGAAGCATCCCATAGGATCTTAATGTTATCTGATGCAATTCTTCCCCCCAGATTCCTTAATGTTATGCGATTTTAGTGTTATTCGATACTAATGTTATATGAGGTATTACTGTACTGTACTGTTGAAGTAGACTTCAGTTACACACCTTGGTCTGCTGGTGATCCTCAGCAAACGTGTGTCCCTTTCTCTCTCTCTCTTTGGTCTCTTTCAAGTGACGCACTCTGGGGAGCATCAGGAGGGGACCCCAGCTTGAAGAGGCAGCATGCATCTGGAGGATGGCTGAGGGTGGCGACCACAGCAACACAGGCACCCCAGAAAGCTGGCTTTCCCCAAGCAAGAGAAGAGGAATGGTTGCCGTGTGGGGAACTCTGTTGTGTGTTTTCTTTTTGACAACTGTCAGCAGCCTTCCGGCACTCAACGTGCCTGTCCCAGACCCGGAAGAGCAGTTTACGAGAGCACCATCAGGTAAGGAAAGTGATGGGACGGAGGGTGGCTTACCGAACCCACCTTGAGTCTGTTCTCCTGCGGAGCATCGCCTTGGCTACCCGCTGGGTTCACTAGTGGCCGCTTTAAGAAACGCACAGCTATACTGGTCCCTTTGCCTGGCAAATGTGGCGTTAGAGGTGAGGCAGAAAACTGGCCCCCTTTGGCACCAAGGAGCACCTTTAATCGGCCATGGCTGTATGTTTTGTTCATTCTGCGAACTTCAGGTGTTGTCTGTTTCCGTGGCAAAAACATTTGGCATTGATTAAGGCTTTATGAAGGTGCATGTAGGTATAAATACGTGGCGATAAAAGACCTTGTGATTGAAATGCACAAGTCTTGTCAGTATGCTTTTGGATGTGGCGTGGTATGTACTTCTTCCGTGTCTGGGCCAGATGTGAAACTGCCAAAATGAAGCCACCTTTTGGTGAATTCATTTCTGATGTGTCCCGTCTATTCCAGAATGAGGTTTGGGTGCCTGAAATGCCACTATTTCTCTCATCGTAAGGAGAAATGGAAACAACTCTTCAGCTTACGTGGAAGCCCTTACATTTTCCTTTGCCTTGGCAAGCTTTGGTGCAGCCACACACACACACACCCACACACACCTTTGATGAATTTGGCAATAGGCTAGACTGTGCCCCTTCAGTGTCACTTGAGGAGAAATAAAAACTCCCAATGCTTCTCTTTGCTCTTGCCTTTTGCGAAAGAGGAACATCCTGGCCCTTTGCCTGTAGAAAGTAGCCGGACATTCAGCTTCAGGAATATACTGTGGTCTTTGAATGTTTTTGCCACAATAGCTGTTAGTCCTCACAGTACTTCAGGTCCCGGTTGTTGTTTTGCTGTTGTTTGTTCTGAAAGAGTAGCACAGCTATTCCCCTGACATTTGTTTTCATGGCAAGTGCCCGTTCCTGTGTCTCTTTGAAAGGACAGCATCGCTCCTGTCTTTTCTTGAGTGAGCAAGTCTCCAGTTAGCCCTCCGGCGACCTTCTCCATGAAATGCTTACAAATGGCTGCTGGAGCCCCACCAGATTGCTACTCATCAAAGTTAATCCTCTCAATAAAGAGGAGTACTTCCAATGTCATTACACATGACAAAGGATGTGTAAATCTGCTCAGTTGACTTATGGCTGCATGTAATAATGTGTGCTGTCCAACCTGAAAACAGTAGGTGTTTGCATTTAAACAGAATGTATATTTTTATAACTTTGAAAAACAAA
This sequence comes from Furcifer pardalis, assembly GCA_030440675.1. Taxonomy (NCBI): domain Eukaryota; kingdom Metazoa; phylum Chordata; class Lepidosauria; order Squamata; family Chamaeleonidae; genus Furcifer; species Furcifer pardalis. The sequence goes on along the minus strand of CP126890.1, from coordinate 171,589,781 downwards.
AATGGTACTCTGGAAGAAACAAAGCTTTTAATTAATGCAAGTCCGTTTTTTTTTTTTAAATTATGCACAGTGCATATATTGCATATGTGAGGTTATGTATTGTGGCATCTTTCACTCTGTGGTTTTATTGAAAGCACATTGGAAGAACAGAATTGATTTTGGGCCCTTGAAAAAGTAGAAATAAGATATTTATGCTAGATGTTTTAGGAATCCAACTCCATTTGTTCCGAGATCACTTTCTAAGATGCAAATTCTTTGGAGAATGTTACTTCAGGTCTGAAATACTGGAGGAAAATTAATTGCCTTTGAAAAGTTTTTTCCTATCATTGGTATGCATGAAAAGAATAGTTAATCTTTTGCATGCACAAAACCTGCTTGAAAATGGTCCATATACAATATTGGTTTTGCTCTAATATTGCTTAGCTGTTGCCTGTAATCACATTTCTCTGGAAGTCAGCCTGGTTGGCAACTCCCAAGACTTGCTACTTGTTAACCAAAGAGTTCCAGTGTGAACCTGCTACTTTATTATTTTGGGTTTGTTTGTTTTCTTTAAAAAAGAGCTGAAATAAATGATAGAGCCTTTTTCCTTTGGAAAACATTTATCCACAACACGTTTCCGTCAAGTAACCAAAAATGACAGATGGGATGAATGTGTTTTATAGAGACTCACAGTAGGTGAGGCTGTTTCTATATCCTTTCCGGTTAAAATGGTAGATCAACCAATTTTATATTTTTGTTCAAGAAAGTTCTAATTAATTAATAGATTCTCCAATGCTTATTCTTCCATAGGCAGATAAGCTAGAAATGGGAAGCAGTTTCTCATCTGCTTCATCAAAACAGACAAAGTTTATCTGTCAATTGCCACTGGGTAGCTTGCGCTGAGGAATATATCAGAAATTCATATAAATGATCAGAATTTTAAAAATATATTCTTCAGGATTATCTTCCTGTTTCATACTTGGCCCCAGTTCTGCAGAGCTGTTTTGCTAAAAGTTTGTAATTAGGGTTATTTTCAACAAAGTTGTGTCATTTTGTAAGACTCTCACATTTGTAGGGGCAATGCTATATAAATATTTGAAAGTAGATTTTATGGAACAGAGTGGAACTTGTGTTCAGAACAGGGTCTTCTTTCTACTGCTCACTTGTGTTACAGCTGTTGATGAAAATATTGTAACACTTCTATTTTCTTCGGTCATTAAGTAATAGGTACTTAGATGGAGTGCATTTTTTCACCACGTTAGGAGAGAAGAGCCCAGTGAAGATGTCTTAGAATTAACATATGGAAACTGCAGAAATGCTGCTGAAAATAGTATTTTCCTATTCTTTTAACTTCCAGAAGAGTAAAGGTACATGGCTATATAAACTCAACGCCAAGGAACTGATAGTCTAAGTGTTTTGTTGTTTTCTAAGTGCACACTTAAATTTGAACATATAAATATGTCCAGCAAAGGTGAAGAAAGTGGCACAGTTTTGCAGCATGCAAGGTCTACGCAAGGTAAAAATTTAGATTGGTGGTGATGTAAGATATAAAATGGCTCCAACTCAACAGGACTGTTACATTTCTTACCCAGAGTGTACTCAGGATTTGCTAGAGAAGTGTTTCCCAACCTTTGGTTTTTGGACTTCAATTCCCAGAAGCCTAAGTCAGTACATTGGCTGATCAGTGCTTTGGGAAATTGGCTTAGGTTTTTGGGAATTGAAGTCCAAATACCAAAGGTTGAGAAACACTGGGCTAGAGTAAGTGTAATTGCTTTATGTGGAATGTGTCTATGACAGGCGACGCAATACTGCAGTTCACTGAATGTATGTCTGTGCAGGCCCAACAGAATAAACTGCACCAAATGGGGAAAGCAAGGAGGTTCATAAAGAAGGAAACAAATGTGAAATATGAATGGTTTCTAGTTGCTCCCAACACTTAACAACAGGAGCAAAAGTTTGCTCTACTAACCACCATGTCATTCAGTGATGGGATGTAACAGGTTCTCACCAGTTCGCCAGAACTGGTAGTAACTTTTCCCAGTGTCCCGGAGAACCGGTAGCAGCTTTGGGGGGGGAACCACCTTCGGGGCTTACCTTTTCACTGGTTCTCCCACTGCGTATGCACGCCAAGCACTTGGTGTGCATGCACGCCTACAGTGCTTGGTGCATATGCACAGCCTCTTTGCTGTCCTCCTAAGTGGGGAGGAGGAAAATAAGCTGCTAGCCTGAAGCTCCCTATAGCCTGAAACTCCCCAGGGTAAGTGACTCATCTTTAGATGTGGTGTGTCTGTGTGTATTTTAATGTCTATTTAATACCTTTACCTATATTGACGTACTACCACAGTTCCTAAAAAGGCCTGGCGGCCAGCAGGCCTGACTTGGGGTTTTTAAGCAAAGTCTTGGAGTTACCTGATCAATAAGCTACACCTGTGCTGTTCCAATTGCTGTTCCAATTGGAGAACCCTTAAGGAGGTACAGCTGCTTTACATTTACATTAAGGCATATTATCCTAGAGAACTGGTTAGGCAAAGACTTAGTACCTAACTTCTTTAACTGTTGAAAAGCTGAAAAGTGCCAAAATGAAGCCATCTTGTGGTGAGTTCATTCTGTAGTTCCTTCCATCTGACCTAGTGTGAGAAAGATTAGCCAAAATAAGTTTTAAGCTCTGGTTTAAGAGCTCTGGTTGACTTGTGTTTGAGGTTGGTAGGTGGGTGTTTGGGTGGGTGGGTGTATTTTAATATAGTTTTTATTTATTTATTTATTTTATTTAAGAGGTTTGTGTTGTGGGTGGATGGGTGGGTGGGCTGAGTGTGTGTGTGTGCGTGTGTGCTTATTTTTAGTTTATTTTTTATTTTATTTATTATCATTTTTCTTTGGCTCCGCCCACGACATCATGATGTCATGATGTTAGCTCCGCCCACACTGTGATGACATCACGGTGGGGTAGTAAAAAATTTGACATCCCACCACTGATGTCATTACAACTTTTTGTTGTGTATGTGTTTTGGCGCAGAAGACCTGCTTGCTAGTGTGCTTTTTTGATGATAGATTGTGGTGTTCAAATGGCCATTCCTCATTTTTGAATGAAATAAAGATATAAAGGTTAGCTTTGAGAAATTTGTCTATCGAATGATCTGTGCAGGAAGACATGTTCAGTGCCAAGCACAACATATATGCTTACTTTTAAATCTGTAAATTGCCCAGTCACAAGCAAACACTTTATCCTGGTCAAATGGGCCATGGGGTATGGTTCATTACTGAGGCTTGTTGTTCAGCAGCTTTTACTTTTAACCGTCCAGGACTTTATTTTCCTTAAAGGGGATTGGAAGCATTTTTCCCTAGTGATCTAATTCTCCACACGGGGCTGTGAAAGTTGTAACAGCTACTGCCTTGTGCTTCTTGCTCAGCTGCATAAAACAAGTATTGAAAGGAGACATTCTGAAGGTATGTGTATGTTTGCTAATGAATACTAGCTATTAGTGGAGGTGGTGCAAATTCTAACATCTCTACAGGGAGGTGTTCTGGTATTAGCAGGAAGAAGGCAGATGGTGGTCCTGTTCCTAAATAGAATCCAAGCCGAAAATACTGAGGGCCTCATCTGGACTGAATTTCTCTCCTTTTCTTTTTCTCAAGAACAATGTCAGGGTTCCCCCCCCCCCCCTCCTTCTTTTACAAATGAAAGTGGAGAGGCAAGACAGAATTGACCGTGTATGTCATTCACTAGCAATGGCAGAGACGATTAGGGAGGTCAGTGAACTTCTTTGCAGCCTTGAACGTGTGGTCACTCTATTCAGCAACCACAGAATAGAGACTGAGATTTTTTTTAAAAAGTGCATGCAATTTGCATTCGTATTCAGATAAAGATATTACTTCATACGATTAGTGAATGTCAAATAGTACGAGCTCTGTTGTTAGACAGCCGGATGGACAAAAATAGTACATTTTGAGAAGATTGTTAGGTGTTATATTCTACATACTCTTAAATCTCTTGTATAAACAGGTTCTATGGCCATGTAATAAAAGAGAGACCCCACATTTCTATTAAGCTTCAGGAGGCACTTGTGACAGAATGATTGTTAGTTTTCAGATAAAAGTGTCTGTAATATGCGAAGGGCCGCAGGTGCTTGTGGGAAAGCATGAAGAAGCCATTTGTGTCATGTTGCTATTTCATTTGAAGGACTTGGACCTCATCCTTCATGCCACAGGCTCTCAAAGTGCCTTGGAGCAGCAGTGCAAAAAGTAATAGTGTGACACCTTTGAAAAAACACACACACAACCTGCAGAGTAACTCAGAATAACATCTAAGATATTGATCTTGATGTCTTAGTTTTAAAAACATAAAACTGAAGGCATGAAGAAGGACAATAAAACAATGAGGAATAAGCTAGAGGTGACTTTAGACATGAAATCAGGCAGAGAAATTGGCAGCCCAGGTACTAGTTAGTACTGCCTGTTCCGAACATGGGAGGGGGGTTGTGGATGATAAGACCTACGTGTTCATCTTGACAATGAATATTTCACATTCCTGTGCATGTTACAGAAAGTAGGAATTTCTTTTGCACTGGAAGAACTGACCCTCCCATGTTAACCAAGTAAGAGAGTGCAGGACACATTTCCCACACTGAAACTGAATTTCCTGGGATGCTTCACTACACTCTGTGGTACTGTAGCAGGAGCAAGCAACAGTGGTATGCAGATCAGAAGCATTTCCTTATATTATTAAGTACATCTTTTGGTAAAATCTGAATCCAATAAACTGTGGTTTGATCTTAATCAGATTTTTGGAATGATAATTCTTTGCACTATAATGCCTTGAATTCCTCAAGGTCTTATTTTAACTATGGCTTATTTAGTAGAAGAGAGCCTCCAACCACGAACAGTGTTTTTGTTTAGTGCAAATTGCAAAAAAAAAAAGTAATGAAATGTGTGTGAGCAATTGTAGCAATGCTTGAGTAGGCAAACTATTTTAGTAATAATCTCACATACTAAAAAAATTATTATAAAGCAAAAAGTTACACTGGTGGTATGACTAACCTGGCATAGCACAGAACAATTAAGCTATTTGGTTTCTGTGTGAAGGGATAGTATCAGTCTGTGTAATACTTATGTCTCCTACAGACTTGTAAAGGTAGGAGCTATGGGGACAGGTGAGGAACTGCAGGAGGCTACAGTCAGGAAGATACAGATTTCAGAGGCAAAGTGGCTGAAAGAAGCATTTAGAGTAAGTAGTAGAAGTGAAGAAAAATTGTGGCGAGTTACAGCAGGCTGATGTAAACCCCATTTTCAAGCTGTTCTCAGATATCTGGTACTGCTAAGGAAATCAATCATAAATTATAAACAAATTTGGTACCCTGTAAAGAATGTGGGAGGTTGTTATGTGCTAACTGTTTAGGTTACAGAACAAGTATCTGTTTTAGATAGCTGTCAAGGCTTCTTCTCATTAGTTTAATTTCTACTAAACAAACAGAGATTGATGCAGAATCACAAATACTTCCCTATTGATCGAGGTGTGAAAGGGTTTCTGTACTGAATTGGGAAACCAATCATGACCCAGGCTTCCTGAGTGCGTGCACAGGGCCGATCCTATGCCTTTTTCCAGCAGTATACATGTATAGCCTCGCTCCCATTTCTCCTGAATGTGTGGGGGCAGATTCCATCCTCTCCGCACAGCCTGCCTAGTGTAAATGTGGAGAGAATGAGTAAATAGGGCTCAGCTTGTTCCCCTGCTGCTCTTTTGTTCTGACCACAACTTTTCAATTAACGGAGGATGGATCTTTAAACAGCTGTTTGGCATGATAACCAAACAGAACCTCTGAGCTGAAAGGCATTGGCTTTGAATATAAGTTGTGATTGCATGGAGAGAGGCGGCAAATAAAAGAGAGAGCTGTTCCCTCCACAACCTCCCTCACCATGGGCTTCCCTAGGCTGGGTGCAGCCTAGTGCTAATGTGAGAAAGACAGAAAACTTACCAAAAAATTAGCAACCTTAACTCCACCTTACTCTTTGATATCCCTGGCGTGTTAGAAGGCCTTTGCTGATTTTTTAGTTCTGTACTGGTTTTGGGGATCCTTTTTTTTTTTTTTTTTGCTTCTGCTGACCGCTTAGTTGCAATAGTAAAGCAGTGCATAAGGTGCCTGCAGTGGTTCTGGGGGATGTGTTTCTGCCCTTGAATCCTCAGGATGAGTTGCATGTACCGGTACTATTAAAAATGTCAAAAATGGGGTGAGGGAGCTGGAAGTGTCAAGAAGTCGATTTCTGTCCTGAAAAATTAGTGTTTCAAGGCACTGAAAGGTGCATGGTGTCCCAATTATTTAAGAGATAAATCATCACTCCTAAGGGCTTCTAGAATTGACCCCCCCCCCGGCAACAGATATTTTGCTAGCCAGGGAATTGGGGGTCTGGGTTGTTCATACACACATGCACACATGGGTGTGATCTCCTGAAAATTAATGGACAATGTCTCCTAAATGATTGGCTCTCAAAATTTGTCGTGTAGGGCAATAGGGTCTGTTGCGATCTGTGCCTGTGCCGATCCATTGTTGGTACACAGCAGGTTGCTTGGCTGCGAGTAGTTCAAACTCCCTTCACAACCTGCCATGTGCCTCTTGTTTGTCCTTTATTGTTTTCATTCTGCAAACAAACCTTTGACAGCCAACCACATGTTCTGATATACAGGGCAATTTGTTTAAAAAAAAAAAACCAACCCTTCCTAATAAAAATTTAGTGGCAGCCGGTAATAGTTAGTGGTAATCTTCCACTTCTTAACAACTGCACCTCTAAATTGCAACTGGATTAAGAACACAGCCAGGTGTATGTTATGTGGAGATGCCTATAACCTCATGAAATTATTTTAAAGCCATGACAAGTTGAGGGCTGTTACCTTTTGAATCTCTCCATACATGCCATGGGTTGCAAGAAATACAGAAGAAGGCACATTTACTTCAAACAAATGCATATTATGGTAGCAGAAACATAAACCCTGGCCACATCATCCTAGCCTCAACATGGTACCTTTGTCACTAGGAAAGAAGAATTACTCACAAAAACCACAGAAAGCTAGGAGAGAGAGAGAGAATAACATTTGGTTTTCTTGTTGGAGGTAACATGCAATTACATTTTGTAAAAATAAATGCTCTCCATCTGAATGTTGTGGCACTTCTCCAGATGCTGCCTGCAGCCTGTCATATCCTTGATACCAGTGTGTAAAACTTCATTTTTTCCCTTTTTGTTTGATAAACTGTGTGCTTTACAATAGCAGCAGCAGTAATTTGTATCATTTTACTGTAGTGAGCTTCACCTGACACTTCTGTTGATTATTTAAGAAGCGTGTGTTGGTACAAATCAAACCTCCATGTTAAAGCTCCACTGTGAAATAATCCTGTTCTTCGTGGACTTGATCCACGAAAGCTAACAATAAAAATATAGCAGTTAGTCTTTAAAGTGCTACAGTGTTTTTTATTTTGTTTTGTTTTCTGATATTTTTATTTTAAGTGCTAAGCACAATGCTTATGTAATATATTACTTGTGCATTTGCTGTGACTCAAATATAGATATAGAAGTGAAGTGCAAAATATAATATTGAATATAGTGTTCAACCAGAATTTCTTTGCTTTCTTTTTTTAAAATCTATGTTTCTCATTTTCACAACTAAGATACTTGAAAGAAAGTTACAGTACAATATTAAGATTTTTTAAAACCATAGGGATGGTTAAATATAGTTTCCAGCAGTTAAGAGTTTTTGTGAGATTTACATATTCTACAGAACCTCCTGCCTCTCAAACTAAATCAAACCAAAACCTGAATGATTTACTCAACTCAATATAGGTTCATAAAGAAGTATATGAGATCCTTTATGAGACAAAGTACAGCCTTCCAGGTGTTCTTAAATGGTAACTTGCATCAGAGTAGCCAGAAGTGGAGAATGCTGGGAGTTGCAGCTAAGCAAAATCCAGAGGGCTGCACTTTACCCATCCTGAACTAATGCTTCAATTGTTCTATCCCACAGTGGTCTGGCCAGAGACCACATATTACTTTAGTACCTATTCACCTATAGACACCGTGTCTTATTCTGGCTGTTTTTTGTTAAGTGGATCTAGCACCTTTTTACATCTCTCCTTGTAGGTTGAGTTTTGCTTTATTACTCCCTTCTAGAAAGATGCACTCCTTGGTTTATAACACTAAGGAGACTGTAGGGAGGTGTGGATGTATGAGACAAGGACAGCTTTATGCAATGAATTTAATATTCATTTTAAATGATCCTTGTAATCTTTGCCTTCCGTCACCAGGAAGGCTTTGTGATATCAAAAGGAAACAAGAAGTCTGAGATATGAGAAGAGCAAAGCCCTGGGTAAACTTAGTAGTTAAATTTGAGAAGTAATCTGATTAAACCTGCCCTTGTCCCCTCCCCCTTCCATTGGGAGGATGGAGTGAGACTAACCATGCAGTATTAATCTGCATTGTGTAAAGTGTCCATAAAGCCCCTCCAGATTCAGAAGATAAATTAGTTCAGTAAATGGTGTGCGGAGGCCATAACGGGCCATTGGACTAGCAGGCTATATATAGCCTCTGCTGCCTTTAAGATTGGATTCCCACATGGCACCTGTGACTGTGTGTGTGTGTGTGTGTGTGTGTGTGTGTGTGTGTGTGTGTGTGTGTGTGTGTGTGTGTGTGTGTGTGTGTGTGTGTGTGTGTGTGTGTGTGTGTGTGTGTGTGTGTGTGTTGTTAAATGATTTAACACAGTGAAAGAAAGCAAGTCTTAATTTTTACTTTCTTTCTCTTTACTCCTGGCACACTAGAGAAGAGCACAAAAGCGCAGGCCCGCCTAGACTTATTCAGGGTTCAGTTTTATAGCCAGTGGGTATGGATGGGCAAGATCCAGGCAGCCTCCATCAGGGCTGGGTCGGCAATGAACTCCCTACATGTTGTAGCATCAAGCCCATGTCCTCCTTCCGCTGGCTATTCCCTGTTCAGCTGGGGAGCAGCAGGAGAGGAATACATGGGGGAGGACTGAGAGGGGAAGTTTTTCATCTGGTCTCTCTGGGGGAAATGTAAAGGGATTGGCAGCAGTGACAAGAGGGTCAATTTAGGTTGTCTTTTTGCCCAGCCACCTTTTCCTCTGCTTTTGGCATAATAAGAGTTGCTTTCAGCTTAGAGGCCCAGATATTTTTTTGTTACACCAGTGGCATTTACTATTGTTTCTACTAATTTTCCTTGCCATAACTTTGTGAAGTGAGGAGGACAAGGGTCTGGGTCCTGTGGCAGAGGGAAGAGCAAGTATGTGTATGTAAACCTCCACAGTGAAAGACTCCTTAAGTTATTGCCATGGAGATAATATTTTGTGGCTTTTTCTTTGGTACTCTTTTTAACCATTCATAATACATTTTTTCCAGTACAGTCAAACCTCGCATAACGAGCATTTCACTTAGCGAAAAACCCGCATAACGAGAAAGTTTTTCTCGAAGCGGTCTGACTCGCATAACGAATTTCTCGCTATGTGAGTCGGACTTTTCCCTATGGAAAAACTCGCATAACGAGCGTTTCTATGGGGAAAACTTGCATACCAGAAACCGAAACAAAATAAACACTGTAGCACTTTAAAGACTAACTGTTATGTTTTTATTGTTAGATAGTTACTCTCCAGTAAGAAACATTGAAGAAAACGACAGGAGTGACTATAAAATGTTTAACTATGTCCCTGAATATCAGTGTTAGGACTTAGGCTCTGAAAGATTGCAGACTACTGTAGGAAACACTGGTGCTACAATGCCCATGCATACCCTTTCCTAAGATCAACAAGCTCCTAGGACAGATGCCATGGGTTGGCTCTCTGTAAATGGATTACTGTTCAGTCTTCTTCTGAATATCAGGCAGTGTTGAAAACATGAAGCCTCTCAGACATAATGTTTGCCTCTTTTTCAAAGCTTTGCTTGTTGGTGGCTTTTAGTCCTACAGCGTTCAGGGGTACAATTTCCCCTTTACTTCAAAAGGAATGGATTTGACAAACACTAGCTTTGAAGTACCAGACAGCTGGTTTACGTTGTAGAAAAATCTAAAACATTGAGACTTTTAAAAGTGAATTTTAAAAAATTAGACTGGCTTTTTGATTGATTCTAAAGAGATGTTCACAATATAATTTTTTTTAATATGCTGAGATATTCTTGGTACTTGCAGAAATTTTGATTAGTCACTGGTTTGCTGTCTCTAGGATTCTTATTTTCTGATGACACATCAGCCGTCTCTTCTGTGCCTAGCCTGCCAAGTGGTGATTTTAACCTGCATGCTCAAATTCTGGGCTGGCAGGGGAAATGTCATACTAGCAGAATTCTAATTTTGGACACTTGGATCATGCGTTAACACTTGACTGTGCAATTTGAAGTTTGAAAAATGCTGCACAGAAAGTGTTGATAATATACTTGAAGGCAGTGGTGGGCTGTCAATTTTTTTACTACCACACCATGATGTCATGTCATGGGCAGAGCTGACATCATGACATCATGGGCAGAGCCAACATCATGACATCATGATGTTGTGGGCAGAGCAAAAAAGTAAATAAAAATAATAAAATGGCTGCCCAGAACTGCGCATGCATCAAACCTCCATTTGACTCATGCGCAGTTCTAATTTTTAGTGTGCATGCATCAAACCTATTTGATGCCTGCACACTAAAAAATAGAACTGTGCATGCATCAAATGGAGGTTTGACGCATAGCTGCCCAGAAATACACTTCCGGAGGGGGGCTGGAGAGGCAACCGAACTGGTGGCCTGGGGGTTTACCACCACCCCAGGGATCCCCTCCTGATGGGTGCTACCGGTTCAGGCAAACCGGTCCGAACCGGTAACAATCCATCACTGCTTGAAGGGATATAACTAAGTCAAATGCTGAGCCTCTTCCTTGGCAGTCTCCTTGCTTAAAGGAAACAGCCCAGTAGAGCCCTAACAAGGAGTTTGAAAATGCTGACACAATTTGCATAGAAATCGAAGGATGTGTCCTTCGAGTGAAAGAAGTAGCACCCTGTGCCTTCAGCCAATATACAAAGGAGAACTCCTAGTACATTATGTACCTTCAGATGAGAGTTCCCCAGACTTCCTCAGAATAAGCTAAGCTGAGAGGGTAGAAACAAGAGTTGTGGGTTTTCTTCTTAAGCCTGTGGAGTTTGCTCTTTGAAAAACTGACTAACTGTGTGTTTTATTCTGCATTGCATGTCTTCAAAAGGCTATGATTTAGAAATGTTAATCTTTCTGGCACATAATGCCTGGCACTGCATTGTTGCTGTTGGCAGAGTTGGAGCTTGCCTTGCAAAGTGCAAAGAAAACATACAGTTTGAAATGAGAAAGAAGACACTTTGATTAGCATGGCTCTTTGAATTTCAAGGTAACTACAGTGAAAGTTCCTTCCTCTTGTAGAATTTATATGCGGCATAGCCTTGCTTGAATCACCATTTGGATGCCGCAGGTTCAAGTCATTTGCAAGTTTGGTTGCCATTCTCAGTTTCCCAAGAGCGAGATTCTTTTCTCTGGATTGTATTGTCTGTTGGGAGAGAAAATGTTGAGATACGGTATAGGTTTAACTTGTAGATGTTGTGACTTGACATCAAAAGCAGCAAACAGGGATAGGGGTTTAGGAATGGGGCTGTAGCTCAGTCATGCAGAAGGTCCTAGGACCATGATGGCAAACCTTGGCACTCCAGATGTTCTTGGACTTCAATTCCCAGAACCCCATATGGGTACGTTTTACTTCCACTTCCAGAAGTGATGAGGGTAGCACAGGCCGGATGAATCACAGTAAACCCATTCGTGCGGATTCATGGGGGCTTGGGCTTCTGGGAATTGAAGTCCAAGAACATCTGGAGTGCCAAGCTTCGCCATCACGGTCCTAGGATCAGTCCTTGGCATCTCCAGATAGGGTTGAGAAAGAATCCTGTGCAGAATTACTCAGGAAGGACTGCTGGCAAGTGGCACCATGGCTCTTCTAGCTCATTGATAGCCATTTGCTTTCCAGGTGTTGGTGAACCTTCATTCCCATTGACTTTTGCTGTTGGCCATGCTATCAGGGATAGACAGTGGGTGGAAACTGGAGTGCAAGAACATGTGGAAGGTCATTAGGTGTCCATCCTATCATAGACTGTACTATGCTAGAGGGATCAGTAGTCTGTAGTTGTTTTGTGCTATTAAGTCACATCTAACTTATAGACTTTGTCAAGTATGGGATATATTTAAGGAGTAATTTTTCATGTGTTGCTCCCCAGTGAATTTATATGGTTGAATGGAATTTAAATCCAGACCTTCTGATTCACACCATCCAATACACCACGATGCCTCTTCTTAACAAGTGCATGCCATCCTCTGTCAGTTTTTCCGCAGAGTTGTTTCAAGTACAAAGCATGCAGAAGTGGTTTACTGTTCTCTTCTTTGGGGAGTGCTCTGGAACTATGCAGCTTTCAGAAAGTTTTCACAATCTGGCTGTTCTCACTAACAGCACAGTGGGGAATAAATTTCCCAATTTCAGTTCCACAGCCACATACCCAACTCACTGAGCTCTCCAGCCATCTTAGGCCAGTAGTATCAATTTTGTTGTCATGTTTTTCCCCAGACTTGCAAATAACTTTGGCTAAGAGTTTAAATCAGGAGTTCTCAACCTTTTTAAGCCAGGGACTGGGTCATGCTTCCTCATACAGCTTCAGGGGCTGGATGGCCATTTTGCCTTTCCTCCACCATATGGCACTTCCTGGTGTGGTGGGGGCAATGGGGAGGGCCACATGAAATTGTGTCGCGGGCCACGTCTGGCCCATGGCCTGCAGGTTGAGAATCCCTGGTTTAAATTATAGCATAATAAAAACTGGAAGTTTGAAAAATGGGGAGGAAGTTGTATCTTGGCTAGATTCTTTTGAGACAAATTAGTAGCAGCAGCCACTTTGTATTACAATGCTGAAGAAGCCCAAGCTTCAACACCAAATCCCTTTGTGATGTTGTAATCTAGTATGGTCATAGATGTCAGGCCCAATTTGGTCATGATTTTTGTTTTACCACTGTAACCATGATCTACTTCAGTGGACCCTGTACATGTTTTTGATTGCACTCTTTATAAATACAGTGTGATATTTGTGGATACCGTACTTTAGAGCTGGATGCATTTTTTATTTCATACACTAGTGAACCAAAGTGTATTTTGTGCATTTTTGAAATGCATACGTTTTCTTTGTCCATTTCCAAAAACGTTCACATGTTGCAGGCTTCTTGTTTTTTGTTTTGTGGAATGTATTGTTAATAAACAAAAACAAACAACAGTAAGAGTTGATTTTAATCAGCTGGATATTATAGTTCTGGATAAGTAATAAAGAAAACTATATCTTATAAAAGTTGGAGTTCCAACAACAAGCAAACTCAAAGTCCAGAGTACAAAACCCAAAAAATATCAAACATTAAGCAAGAAATTAAAATAATCTTCCTCCCTATACTTGAGTCATTGCAAAATCTTTAGTTGCCAGTTTATTTTTTAATTGCCAGTTGTTGATAAATTGCTTCCTGATCAGTTATTCTGCAAAAATGTCATTTCACCCTTAAAGTTTGAGGTTTTGATTTCTAATTCCTATGCTTGACTCTTTGGTTTGCCTCCCAGGTACCTGCACTGCTGAGAAATAAACAGCACAATGTGATAATAGTAATAGAGACAAGAAGTACATAAGTAAAAACAAGAAGTACAGTAATACCTCGCTAGAATCGCATAACGTTAAGCAATCTGGGGAGGAGAATTGGATCGAATAACGTTAAGGTCCTACGGGATGGATTGGATAACAACCGTTAAAGCCTGTGCGGTTACAATGTATCTCTATGGAGCTTTAACCTTATCCGATCCATCCCATAGGATTTTAACATGCATCGGATAACACTAAAAATCGGATAACACCAAGACTTGTGGAACCAAGTCTTAGCGTTATCCGAGGTATTACTGTATATTGAAAATTTACAGTAGTGTACCTCTGATTTTGCATAAATATATCAAATCAACATTCATAAGTTGTTTCTGATAGAAGAGAGCAACTCAAACAAAACATTGCATCTTTTGAGTGAATTCTTGAACTAGGACTATAGTTGACAAAATGATTGTAGCCAGTAAGGGCTTGTTTTGTGTCAAACTTGAAGAAAGTTGGATAAGTTCATTTAAACAGCTAATTTTGAATTTTAAAATCCACTCTACTCCCCTTCATATTTAAGCTCCTTTTTTTGTTTGGCTTGTAGCAAGTTTGGTAGTTATCTTTCCAAATGCCAACCACTGCATTCTTGAAAGAAAATTATTCCTATTACAAGCTTTTCTGCATTTGGATTTGATTAATCTTGTTGTGTAAAAGATGCAGGACCTTAAAGATGTGTATATTTCATAGGAGTAGAAGTAAAGGTGGGTCACCCTTGCTTGAAAGTCAGTCATATCTGACTTTAGGGTTCAGTGCTCATCTCTGTTTTTTGCCAAAGAGCCAGTGCTGTCTGTGTCTGCAGACGTTTTCATGGACATGTGGCAGGCATGCCTATACACCGAAGTGCACAAAGGGCTGTTTACTTCCCCACCGAAGGGGTACCTATTTATCTATTTGCAATTTCTTGCTTTCAAACTGCTAGGTTGGCAGGAGCTGGGACAGAGACGGGTGCTCATTCTATCATCCAGTACTCGGGTTTTGAACTGTTGACCTTCCGCCTCCCAGTCAGCATCTTAACCACTTGAGCCACTGGAGTCCCTGTTTTCATCCTATTCCTACACATGCTCACTGAAGTATTTTGTATCTGTTTACCAAACTTCTTGCCAATATTTCTGGAAGCTCTTGAGTCTCACTGAGGTGAATGAGGCTTACGTCTGGCCAAGATGGTAGACAGGGACTTGAGCCATACCCAGTGGCATTGCGTAGGGCGGGCGGGGGGATGGGGGGCTGTCCCAAGCGGCGCTTTTTGGGCTATGGGTTTTCTTGGACTACAATTCCCAGAAGCCCTAGCGGGAGTGGGTGCCGGCATCCACCAGGGGGCAGCAAATTTGGCTTAAGCCCCGGGCAGCTGAAATCTATGCGACGTTACTGGCCATACCATAGGCATAAGTGCTTTGAACAATAAGAAGCCATGCACATAAGCAAAAGATGAGGAGAATGAGAGAAAGGTGATGGAAACAGAGAAATGAGGCAGAAAGAAAGAGAGAAGTTGCAGAAAGTCAAAGGGAGAGAGAAGTTGACCAAAGAAAGAGAAAAAGAAAGATAAAAGAAGAAGAGAGGAGGGGGGGAATCGTAGAGAAAAGGACAGAATGATGACCACAGACAGAATGAATATACTGTGAAGTATTCTTTTGTCCTTACTTCTGCCAGTACTGTACATCATTGAACAAATGAAGATATCAGAAGAAATCGAGGTCTTTAGGTATTTTTACTCTTAAAGGGCCAGGCATAGTTTTACAGTGACCTTAAGCACCTTCTGGCAAGCCTGCTGGATACCCGGGTTGACAGTTGAGGTAACACTGCTATCACAGTGAATTAGTGCAAGAGAAGGAACAGAAGCACAGCCTTTTCTTTCAGCTATCCTATCTCTCAGTTTAATTTATCTCTTGAGTTGGTGAAGAGGAAGTAGAGGAGGTATGGTTTTGCGTACTATTTTGAGTTCACTGACGGAGAGGTAAGCATTTAATGTAAATTGCAGACTATGTGCTGTGAGGCTTACTTCCCATATTGTGATAATTGGGTTGGTGTCCAAATCTGAAAAAACACACAAACAGCACTGAGTTTTTACAAGTCTACACATGCCTGTAAGATTTGGATTAGCTGGCTCTGTGATGCAATAGATGGAAGAATGTTGTACTATGAATCAGTTCAAATCCCTGCATCATCCTGGAAGCCGAGTTGAATGCGGTAAACTACTTTTTGAGCTTCTTACATCTCTTGACAACCCTGGTAGGAGACCCATGTGGTAAGGGATAGGCCAGTAATGGCGAACCTATGGCACACGTGCCAGAGGTGGCACTTGGAGCCCTCTCTGTGGGCACCCATGCAGTCACCCCAGCACAGAGTTCACCCTGCCCCTCTGCCCAGCAGCCCAATGGGAGCATTTCCTTCCTCCCCTGTTGCTATGTTGCCACTTGGTGATAAATAAGTGGGTTTTGGGTTGCAGTTCGGGCACTCAGTCTCTAAAAGGTTTGCCATCACTGGGACAGGCCAATGGAAACTTACTGAAGAGTAACAAGAGCAAATATATCTTTAAATATTTTGTGTAAACTCCAAGAATTGCCCCATGAACTCCATAAATTGAAAGGGACTTGATGTCATGTAAAAACGACCAGGATCTAGACTGGTACCTTCTTTTGAGGGTAACCTCTTCTGTGAGTTGGGAACATTTCTCCCTTCTTGCATTCCATTTCATTGCAGTTTTAATCTCATAGAGGATGTATGAATTCAACATTTTAAAAACAGAAAATCTGTCAGTTTGTGGTTGTTCTCCCCAGTCATTTGCAGCGCGGTTGGTCCACCTTGCATAGGTAGTGCCAGTGGTGGGCTCAATTTTTTTTTTTACTACCACACTCTGGGCATGGTATGGTGCGCGTGGCCAGGGGGAAAGTCCTGCGTTGCACCCAAATTAGGACTACAGTACTTTATTTCAAAACTTGGATGGGCAGAGGGGCCAGCCAGAATTCCTGCTACCGGTTCTGGCAGACTGGTGTGAACCTGCTGATGCCTACCACTGGGTAGTGCTAAGAATTGCTAAGACTATGCAGTTTCCTCAGATACAGTATAGAGTTTATAGGGGACATAAAGTTTTTAAAAAATCAATAAAAGAGAAATGGAATTGAGAAACAGCTTCTCCATTGGGTAGGAGAAAGGTCAGGCACCCCTCCTTTCTCTTTTTCCTCTTTTCTTGCCCTTTCTTTGCTTTTAATTCTCTATTACCACCACCACTTTCTCCTTCGTTCAAAAGATCGCAAGCTATGCTGGTCTTCATTTTGCATGTTTGTAGACCCCCACCCCCTTTCACCTTCTTTTCTTTCTCTGCCTCTTACCATCTTCCAGAGGAGTAGGTGGATATCAGCCCCCAGCCACTGTTAAGCACCTCTTCCACCACAGCTGTCAAACTGGGGTGTCCAACTAGCTTTTCAAGGTCTTTCTCAAATTGCACATGGCCTTTCAAGGTGAGGGAGACCCAAAACCCAAGATCTCTTTTGTTTCCCTCATTCAATCAAGGATATACTAGCAAAACTAAGGGCAAAAGAATGGTTAAAACCCATTGTTGTTCTTGGCAAGCTTTTAGTGAGCATGCTCAAGAATTATAAGTGTTTGTTCTTTCTGTTTAAAAGTGCTGTCTGAAGAGACAGATATTTATTTCAACAAGTACAGGATGGATTGAGTCCAAAGAAAGAAAAGTGTGTAGAGGAAACAATTTTCTTTTAAGATAAGGAAGGCAGATGTTCTAATTTTTTTTAAAGAAATGTGCTGCCTGCTGCTCTTTAATGTGTTAATTGGGAAGGGAAGCAAAGCAAAAATTTAAATTACAAAATTACAGCTTTAAAAAGTATTTGCACAAAGATCTCCAAATTTGGCACAAAGCAAAACTAGACTGTTGTGACAGATTCAGTACTCCTCTGAAACTCTGAAAGATACAATCTCTTGTTTGGGCTGTCCCCCCCACCTTTTTTTTTTAACTTATGGAATTTTATCTGACTCAGCTGTGTAAATAGTATGCCTGAGAGGTTAAAGGTGTTCCTCAGAGGTTATTTAATTTTTTTTCTCCCCTTGTACGTGCTGCACCTGTCACAGTTTCATTTCACTAAATCTAAATGAGCTATTCAAACTGTTTTGGCACAGAGGAATTGGCATCCCATCCCTGCAGGTCTCGGTTCTTATGATCATCCTTGTGGGAAGCTCTAGTTAGTACTCCTAGTTCTATTCAAAGGAAGTTGCTTCTTGACGTTCATGTGTAATGTGTGTATACTCAAATGTCCATTTGTTAAAGCTAAGAAATTCAATTGTTTGTTTGTGCTTTTTAAAAAAAACTTGCAGTTTGTAAATGTGAGATTCTATCCATGAATAAGAGTGTGAGGAAGTGGTCAGATAGTGTCTTGCAATACAGTAATACCTCACATAATGAGCATCTTGTTCAACGAGTAACTCGCTTAACGAGCAGACCTTTTTCTAAAAGGTCTGCTTTGTTGAACTAGCAAAACCTCACTTAACGAGAAACTTCACGTCGGCGGGGCATTTGGCAACGAGGCTGTGGATTCTGTCCTTGCCCCAAAATGCCCCGCTGATGCATGCCACAGGGGATCCCAGTGGTGGGGCATTTGGGAACAAGGCAGGGGAGTCCCCCATCCTTGTTCCAAAATGCCCTGCCACCACACGCCGCAAGGGATTCCAGTGGTGGGGCATTTGGGAATGAGGTGGGGGATTCCCCCCACCTCATTTCAAAACGCCCCACTGATGCACCGTGCATGTCAGCAGGGCATTTTGGAATGAGACAGGGGTGGATCCCCCACCTTGTTCCAAAATGCCCCACTGCTGGGATCCCCCATGGCGCGCATCGGCATGGCATTTTGGAATTAGGACAGGGGAGTCCCCTGTCTCATTACCAAATGCCCCGCCTACGCGTGCTGCTAGGGATCCCAGCGGCGGGGCATTTGGGAATGAGGCAGGGGAGTCTCCGTCCTTGTTCCAAAATGCCTCATCAACATGCTCAAGAAGTGAAACATTTCCCTATGGGAAATGTGTTTCCCTGAACAAGCAACTCACTGAACGAGCAACTGCATGGAACACATTTTGGTCATTCAGCGAGGTATCCCTGTATTATGCTTGTGTTGCCAGCAGGAAGAAAAATGCCAAACTTTGCATTGCAAAGGCCAGCTTGAATGTTTACGACGGCAGCAGCAGAAGAGATGGCCTATGGAAGCGTTTTCCAACCTTTGGTCCAAAAACCAAAAGGTTGGAAAACACTGGTACAGTATCCAGTATTCAGAAGTGGTTTACCATTACCTTCTTCTGGGAGCTCTCTGGGGCTATCCTACTTGCCCAAGATCACACAGGTTGGCTTTTCTCCCAGGATGTAAGGGCTCATTCAAATACCACTTGACCATTTTAAGGGGGGGGGAGGGGGTTCGGCATGAAGTCACGTGACTCCAAAATTATCATTGCTTTAAGCATCCAGCTGGCCATAAATCTATCTTCAAACCATGTGATTTAGGGGGAGGGAGTTGTTCAAAGGTCACGGAAAGTCATAGGGGGAGGAGGTCAAAAAGTGGCCTATTTTAGGTCATGTAGTATTTGAAAGAGCCCTAATGTGGGGAATTTAACTCTGGCTCTGCTGTCAAGTACCCATAAGCCTGTAGATGTTTTCACCCACAAGCTGCATTTACATCCACACATTCAGATCTAGGGTGTGTGGGTTAGATAATTCAGTAATTTTTTTTGACAGAATAAATTTTATATAAATAGATATTAAATTGCCTCTTATTTATCAAACTCTTTAATAGGATAAGGGGATCACTACCTCCTTTCTCTGTAATTTTATATGCTTTTCTTGAGTAATCATTTCAGGTTTAGCTTGTTCCTACTGAGAACTGTAAAATAAATTTGATGTCTTGGTTCATCTTCCCACCCACCCCTCAAGTGAAGTGTATTTAAGTGGTGTGGAAAGTTGTTATGTATCATTGTTAACATTCTTCATTTTCACTGAAGAAGATAATTCCTTACGTACTGTCCACCGGTCGAAAAGAACATGGAGGTAGAGGATTAGTAGACAGATGGTAAGAGGAACTGACATGTGAAAAAAAAATCATGACTAAAGTCTATTTGTTTGATTAGGGATAGCTCATGGTTCAAGGCTGTCATCCTGAAGCAGTTAATGTTTTGGCTGATTACATATCAGAGGAGCGCTTTTATCTGTTGACTTAACCTATTCACTATTTGGTGTACTCTGTGTTGTCAATGAAGTCTGCAAACAGAGAAACGTCATACCATTCTGGCACAGAACTAAGTGAAAACAAAACTTGTAGGTATAAGGGGATCTATCAACACATTATCAGATTTCACATTGTATTTCAAACATTGTATATCAAGGGAGGCTGCTCAACCTTTAATCATTAATGAAACTGTCAAAACCAGAATTCCAGTAAAGTTCAGCTTCTGGCAATGCTGTTACAAAATACTGTAAGTTGCAACTATTCAAAATCCAAGACATAAAAATTGCCCAGAGACCTACTTTCTATAACTTTCTTACATCTTCTGGCCCAGAAAACACGACCATTGTTATTTATTTATTTATTTATCAAATTTCTATTGCTGCCCAAATAGACACCGACTCACTTTTAAGTGGATTTTGGTCACCATTAATGATGGATGTAAATCTTAAGGATATTAGATGAGTGATTACTTTAGAATTGATCATAGTCAAGTACAGTTGTACCTCGCTTAAAGAGCATAATGCGTTCCACAGAATTGCTCTTTAAGCGAGTTTGCTCTTTAAGCGAAACACCATTGTAAATGACCAATTTTTGGGGGGGATTGCGAACCCCAATTTATTTGTTAAGCGAGTTTTTGGTTGGTTTTATTTGTTAAGCGAAGCGAACATTCAGATAAAATTGTGCTCTTTAAGCGAGTTGCTCTTTAAGCAAGACGCTCTTTATGTGAGGTTTGACTGTACAGTAATACCTTGGATAATGTTTACCTCAGATAACCCTAAAATCGCATAACGTTAAGTAATCTGGGGAGGAGAATTGGATCGAATAACGTTAAGGTCCTATGGGATGGATCAGATAACAACCGCTAAAGCCTGTGCGGTTACAATGTATCTCTATGGAGCTTTAACCTTATCCGATCCATCCCATAGGATTTTAACATGCATTGGATAACACTAAAAATCGGATAACACCAAGACTTGTGGAACCAAGTCTTAGCGTTATCCGAGGTATTACTGTACAGTATAATGATCAAGCCATGATTTTTTGATTCAGATGATCTGTGATGTTCAGTATGAGATTTCCAAGACTCCCATTTTTGATGTTCAGTCTCTTGAATAACTAGCTTGGCAGTCTTGTAGAACTCAGTTTTACTTTATTAATTCTCATATACAGTAATACCTCAGATAACATTAGTATCGAATAACACCAAAATCACATAACATTAAGCAATCTGGGGGGAAGAATTGCATCAGATAACATTAAGATCCTATGGGATGCATCAGATAACAACCGCTAAAGTCTGTGTGGTTACAGTGTATCTCTATGGATCCCATAGGATTTTAACATGCATCAGATAACACTAAAAATCGTATAACACCAAGACTTGTGGAACCAGGTTTTAGTGTTATCTGAGGTTTTACTGTAGTTTATTATGGCATCCAAATATTAGTCGATCTATTTCTTATAGTAAGAAAAAATGAAGTTTAGTACTGTATCACTAAATACTGATGGCACTGAATTCTTATTCAATTGCCTGATATAGATGCTAAGTGGCCAGAATTGAAACTACAGGACCATACAGTTTATGAGGCCTAGCCTGAATATTGATAACCCAATACCATCTTCTGTTGTGAACCCTGCAAGTAGAGGTAAAGTGACTTCTAACTCTGTACTTACATTCCTGGACTTCCAACTCTGATGGAGATAGTTCAGTAAAACAGCATGGTGTTAAAGATTTAAAGCAGGGGTTCCCAACCTACAGCCCATGGGCCAGCCCTGGCCCATGGCACCATTTCATGGGACCCACTGCTGCCGCAGCCAGAAGTGGAAGCAGGTGCGTTTATGTCAGCCTTAAAATGAGCATGCGTAAATATTGTCCACAGTTGTCATAAATGTGGAAGTGAGTGCATTTATGACATGTTAATGTGTCTGCTTCTGGGGGGCGTGGTCTGGCCCACTCAGCTGTATGGGGGCATGGACGGGCCCGTGGTGTAAAAAGGTTGCCCCCCCCCTGGTTTAAAGGTTCAGAAGGATTGTATTCCATTATAAGAGGTGGCTTTAGCACCACCACCCTCCATGATTTCATCAGTGGGGCCTTCTAATCAAAGGGGAGAGAGAGCATACAAATAGTATAAGGCCAGATCCTGTGCCCCCATAACCTATCCAAGCTAGCCAAGTGCATCAGATTCAAAATCCTGAATTTGTAGCACAACTTCATGGGAACATCATTTCCTGAATCAGATTGCCTGCACTGGATAATGCAAGCTATTATTTCCTTTTAAATGAAAGTGTGCTAAAGGATATTTGACCATAGTAGTTTCTAAAGTTTATAAATGTTCTATAGTGAATGAGAAAATTCAACTTATAAATGCCTTGAAAATGTTACCCATTTTCACTAAAGGCACTGGAGAATAAAGTCCACTCTGAATCTGGGATGTTTGTAGTTGGAATGACAATTAATGTGAAGTGAACATAGTCTCTGCTGGAAGCTGATTTTTGAATAGACCCTCTTGCTCGCTCTCTCCAACCCCTCCCCCAGTCCTTTCCTGGTTTGGCCCTACATAGCGACTCCAGAGTGGAAGTGGCTTCCGCTTTTAGTTAGCCAGCAGCATAAGACTTATTTAATTGTGTCTATTCAGGGTTGCTATCACGTAGCTTTTCTTTTTTTACTGTGTAGCAATACAGGATTCTGCACCTCAACTTGAAGTACTGGCTACCAATTGTCTGACTTATGTAAAGATTTAATCTGAGAGTTGAATTGCACATGGAAAAGGGGATGGGGAAATGAAAACGAATTGAGAGCATGTGCCTGTGGAACTGCAATGAGGCACTCTTGTTAAACAAGGCAGCCTTATTTTTTTTTTTAAAAAAAATGCATAATTGTGTGTTGACAAAAGCTGTGGATCCCAGTCTGGCTCCTTATTACAATTGCTGATTTAAGATATTGAATGTAAGAGTCATTGGTCAGACAATGTATTAATAGTACAGTACATTAATAATGATGGTAATGTGCCATCAAATCAATTGTGAATTGTGGCAACCTGTTTTGGGTTTTTAGGTAGAGAGTACTAAGAACTGAGTACTTCGCTTCTTGGGGGGGGGGGGTGCCCTGGGACTGTCTAGCTTGTCAAAGGGTATTCAGGTTGGCTTTTCTCCTGGGGTACACAGTGGAGAATTGAACTCTCAACCTAGATGCCTAACTCAGTGAGTTATCCGGACAGCCCAGTAGAACATTGCTTTTGGGGGCATGCAGCTCATTTGCATATCATGTTAATTGCAAAACACTCCTGTTAAGGCAGCAATCTTCGTCTCTACCTCCCTTGTTTTATAGAGCTTGAGCTAACATAAAGCAGTTTCTATTTATGGTCTGATCTGAAATTCGCAGAATTTCTCCATTAATTCAGACCATCCTTCATCCAGTAGTTTTCCATGACCCCAGCTTGCTGGCTTGTTTGAGCTCCCTCTCCCCCCTGGTCTTTTAATATTTTTCATCTTTTGTTTTTAAGTTTTTAACTTTTTAAACTATTATTGGGACCTGTGGATTTTTATAAATTTTTAAAACTTTAAATTTTATAATTGTAATTTTGAAGTTTTTAACAATGGGTTTGGGTTGGGTTTTATTATGGTTTTATGATGTTGTAAACCACCCTGGGTCGCCCCGGTGAGAAGGGCGGTATAAAAATGTAAATAAATAAATAAATCCAGTAGTTTTCGCAGGAACTGAGATCAGATATTGCTGGGGTGGGAATTATGAATAATATCCTATAGTTTGGAGAATATCCAGCCTTTATCTTCTTGGGAGCTTCCTGAAGGGAAGGGAGAACAATAGTACTCTTTACCCATTGTAGATGACGCTTCTAGATTGATGGTACTGATGCGTCTGATGCCATAATCAGCCACAAGCACTCTCCTGTTAGGCAACCCCTCAACTAATAGTCACAGATTAATATTTATTATAACATGGTTTCGAAAGTGACCTTCAGGAGTAAAACCGTCTTCATTATAATGGAGCAGCCAAAACAGGACTTGCTTTGAGACTCTTTTGCATGGTCAGAAAATCTGCATTGAGTGGACTGGGAGGAAGTAGTGACACAGAACATTTGTGTCAGTTGACACTCTTGCCATTGACTGCAGTGTGGGAAAGTATGCAACCTTGACCAATCATGCAAAGTGATGTGTGTCTTTAATAATACACATGTTTTGTGCAAGGAAAACAAAGTGAAAAGAGGGGTGAAAACAGAAAACATTTGCTTTTCCTGAGTCACAAGGGGCATTGTGACTTCTCTGAGCTTTCATTCTTTCTTCTCTCCCACTTGAGTGAAAAGCAACCAGGATCCTTTCAATGTGTGAGGAATGCAGTCTGGTGAAGATATCACTACTATGTTGGTTTCGTTTCTTTGGCTACAGAAAAGAAAGTCAGAAAGGGGCTTTGGTAGAATGAGAAGACGGAATAGCTCTTTTTGTGGGACAGATAGTCTATTTGCTGGCGTATAAGACCCACGTATTTTCTCCTTAAAATACACTGGAAAATGGAATGCATCTTGTACTGTATATAGTGGCCGATGGGGGGGGGGTATTTTGGTAATAACGGGGTGCGTCTTATACTCTGATGCATCCTTATACGCCGGCAAATACAGTATTCCCTAGTTCCATCATGGTGAACCTTGGCACCCCAGGTGTTCTTGGACTTCAGCTCCTAGAAGCTCAAGTCCCTGTGAATCCACACAAATGGGTTTACTTGCACAAAAACAGAGATTGGGCTTCTAGGAATTGAAGTCCAAGATCACCTAGAGTGCCAAGGTTCACCATCACTGTCCTCAGTTATTATGGAGCCGAAACTGGAAGTAAAGACTTGATTCACTTGTGAAATTTTGGTCCAAATAAATATGTCAAAACTGTGATCAGAATGATTTGATCCGACACCCACCATGTCAGGTGTCTGAGTAAGTGCACTTGAGACAGCAAGTAGGCCAGTTGGCGGTAGGTAACAAAGGCAGCTCTATAGAAGGGAGCTTTTACACAGGGAAAAATTACCAGGACAGAAAGAAGAAAATCAATTAAGCATGTTAAAAGCTGAAAGATTAAATTTTAGTGAAGTTTTTGCATATGAGAACCAGACTGGGTAGAAATAGATGATTTTAACATGATTAATTAGAGTAATCAGTTAATTCTTTTTTAAATAAAAAAATTTAAAAGGAAATTATGTTATTTTAAAACAGATCTATTAAAATGACATTTACAAGTTTTTAAACCGGCATTCTAATATTTTGTCAACAAAGAGTTACATTGTTGTTGTTTTCCTCCTCTGGGAAAATTGTTTGGGGCAGAGTGACCACCCCGTTGCAAACCCACCCCATTTTGAAACTCTATTGAGGCTTAATGAAATGGCCCCAATGTATTTTACAAAATTGTCCATACTGGAAATGAGATATAATAGAGAAGGGGCACTTTACAGCTGATGAGCAGTCAACTATAAATCAGCTTTTATGACCAGGGGTTCTGAACACTCTTTCCTCCATGGGCCTGACCACACCCTCTAGACAGCTAAGTGGGCCAGACCATGCATTTATGGCTGGCATAAAAGCACCTACTTCCGTGTTTACAGCAGGCGTGTTTGCACGTGCCCGGGCACATTTTACAAATGATGTAAATGCATCCACTTCCACTTCTGGGTGCAGCAGAGGCCACATGAAATGCTGCATCCAGCCCACTGGCCATAGGTTGGGAACCCCTGCCCATGAATGTCACTGATCTACAGTAGGAATGGGGGTAAAGGCTGCTTTACAGCTGATCTACCTATCCATTGTAAAGTGGCTCCAGCAGGTCTGATGGAGCTGCTGCAGCTCCATTAGAAGAGAAAAACGCTGTCTGGATGCAGGAATCATGTCAAACAGCATTTTGTTGAAGTCATAGTTTGTGCACTTTCATGTCTAAAAATGTCCAAAAACCTTATTGCATCAGCTGCTTCCCTCCCTAAATTCCTGTGAAAGAGAAAGCCAGGTAGCTCTGATTAGAAACCAAGTGCTCGTTCACTCTGGGGGGAAATCCAGATATGAAAATTGCAAAACAGGGTTTTTTTTTCTTTAAAATGGAAGAAATGGACTTAGTATGGAATTAGAAGTTTACATCAGGCCATTTCCACCACCGCCACCACCCCTCCACTTCCAGGATTGAAGTCTACACGTCAGTTACTTTTTGGCACAGTCTGACAGTATTTACAAATACTGTACAAATACAGCCCTGCTTTGTATCTGTGTTTTGGGTCATTGGTTTTCAGTGGCTCAGTCGCTCCCACTGTTGTGGGGGATATTAATTGCATCTTCAGAGGAGTTGAAACCAACAGTTTTAGTTTATAAATGTTAATTAGACAGTAATCAATTTGATGCCATTGTAGTTTGAGTGAGGGAACAAAGTGATATAATCTCCTATCACCATGATGGCGAACCTTGGCACTCCAGATGTTTTTAGACTTCAGTTTCCAGAAGCCCAAGTCAGAACTCCTGCTGATCAGTTCTTCTGGGAATTGAATTTCAAGAACAGCTGGAGTGCCAAGGTTCGCCATCACTGTTATCCAATGGAATTTTTTTTCAAGGCTCCAAAGCTAAAGTCTCTCTATGTTTAAAATTATATTGGCTCATTAAAAATTAATGTTTTCTGTGTCTTGAACCCCACAATGAATATTTAGAAAACCACTGGCCATTTCAGCTGAATGTTTTGAATGTAATACAGGTGATACTTTCCTGCAGTATACAGCGGTGGCCCCATTCTGATTAAATGTATCATCATGTTAATTTTGTATTGGGAATGTCTTTGATATTTGATACCAGATATATGTACTTTTCAGCTACATGTCTCTGACTTTGAACTTAATGTTTATGATTGGATCCTGTGTGCTTTTACTTTAGCTAAAAAAGTCATACTCTGAGGTTAGTAAGATAAATATTCACCATCCTGTTTTCGGTAATCGGAAGATCTTACAGAGATCTTGACTAAGCATACATTCTACTGATGCCAACTGTAAGCAAAATTAAAAATGGACATAAATCAGCTAAAATTACTATATAGCCATGGACATATCTCACATATTTCCCTCTTGTTTTTCTTTTTTCTACTCTTTTTCAAAAACTATTTATGGTTCTAAAAATTAATGTAAAACATTTTAAAAGTCTGTGAGCCATGTTTTGAACATATTGTATATTCTTACTGTTGTTTAAGATATATATATCTTCTGTAATATATATATATGTAATATATATGAATATGTACAAACTTGATGACATGTTATCTATATGTTTTTATCTTGTAGATTATTTTCAGAGTGAAACGGCTGTCTTTGAAGAATTGGTGGTTGGAATTGGCGAAACCCTAGAACTCCTGTGTAATACTCCAGCTTCCTTTGTGTCTGTCCTCTGGTATAAAGATGGCTTAGGGCTATCCCCTACAAACCGGACCCATGTTGGCCATAAAATGTTGAAGATTATCAATGCATCGTATGATGACTCTGGCTTGTACAGCTGTAAGCCAGGGCACTCTGTTGAAATACTCAGGAACTTCACAGTAAGAGTGATAGGTGAGTGGAACAATATGCTGCTATCTCTTCCTTTTTCACCAAAGATAGCAAAGTGTAGATACAGTAATATTTGTAGTACCAGGTTTTCCTTTGATCTTAAGCTGGCCTGTATCAGATACCTGTGATCAATGGCCATATCAGAAGGATAAGGTTGTTCAGTGGACTTTTTCTTGCAAATATATATATATAGAAACTGAGCATTTTTGTTCTGGAACACTTACTGTAAAACAGAAGGGTTCAACGAACTCATAGAGGTTGGATGTACAAGTGAATAATTTTTCTGTAATTGTGCATCAGTTGCAGCTATTTTTTCCAGGCTCAGTGAAAGAGGATGTGAGGACACATTAAGATATCCCATTATTATTATTATTTTTTAAAAGCAGTCACTGTGAAATTTTTACTCTTTCATGAAGGAACCAAGACTTTTATTCTATCAGCAGCAGTATTTGCAAAAAAAATGACGTCATTTTGTTTAAGAGACTTGTTGTATTTAGCATTTTAAAAATTGGATTTGGAGAAAAATTTGAATGCTGGTTATTAGCTTTTCTAAGTGTGCTTTTGAAATTTTAAATTAAGTTTTAATTATTTAATTGTTTTTAATTATTATTGTAATGTAATTGCTTTTTAAGCTGTAATTTATTGTTTTTCGTATTTCTTCTTTTAACATTATCTTGCCCCTCAGCAAGAAAAAGGTAGCATACAAATGATACTGACTGACTGACTGACTGACTGACAGTCAAACCTGTACTTACTTTCTTAAGTTATTTCAAAGGGAAATAAGTATAAAGGCTTTCCCAATATATACATAAAGCTCTTGTAATTTCAGCTAGCATGGGAAAAGCTTATGAAATTGTTTTGCTCTCATCTGCAATAATTAAATAAGCAAACATCAGAATCAGAAAAGCATTTTTCCCCCACCATAAGATTAGCTATCACTTTTACCCTCCAGCCTACCCCACCTTTGGGAAGGCATTCCCACAGTTAGGAAGATTAGTGTCACTGTCTATCTGAGTAATTCCATACTCATATCATCTTTGTAACGATTTGGTATTACTTCATACATTAGCCATTCTTTTATCCCATATTGTTTCCACAGCAGTCATGTCCCTGTTGTGATGTTCGTGGAGAAATTATGTGCATGAACAATACGTAACCAGGAATCTCAGCCAAGTGTAGAAATTCAGGCACCTCTCCCTTTTTTTTGTAGTGGAAACAAGTGGATGGTGTGATAAAATTTATCTTCTTAAACCCAAAGAATGGCATAGATTTTTTTGTTCCTTCCTTCCTTTTTATTTCCCCCTTTTTCCTTCTGGTGCCCAGAACTGCAGAGAACAGTTCTTTTATGTTCTCTGGCAGGGGTAGTGCTGAGGAGGAGTATTTTAGATTAAAGCATCAGAAAATGTTGTGTGTTGAAGCTGATCATCGAAAAATAGACTGTTGTAAGCAAAAGGAAGAGAAATGAACAGCCCATGGAAGGATATTGTTGCGACCTGAGTGGTTTTGAGAGTTTGACACGTTGGAGGATTCTTGGGTCTGGTCTGCTGTTGGCATAGCGATGTTCCAGGACTTTATTTGACCTTCCGGCAGCTGTACATTGCTTGTCACGACAAGTAGTACTTGTTGATCAGACTGTTTGCTAGTTGTTGGTTACTTGCCGTTATAATACTTTGAAACAGTTCAGTCTTCATAAGGAATTGAAATTAATATAGGACTCCACATCCCCAAGTAAGTGTCAGTCTAATGGGATTTTTAATCTCCTTTCTAGGATGCCAAGGCCTTCCTTTGCCAAGCTACAACAAATGAATTCAATAATAAAATTTCAAAATATCATAAAAACAATTTCAAAATGTCCAGAAAAACCCTGTAATTGGTAGAATAAGTATTAAATATTCTTAGATATTCTTATTCTTAAATAAGTATTAATTTAATATCTAAGAATATTTAACAGTTATTTTACCAATTACAGCTTATTAAATTATTCTTAAATATTTAAGTAGCATACAGTAAGCTTGTATGGGGGTGTTTCAAGCCTTGATCATCCTAGATCAGTGATGGCGAACCTTTTAGAGACCGAGTGCCCAAACTGAAACCTAAAACCCACTTATTTACCGCAAAGTGCCAACACAGCAACAGGGGAAGGAGGAAACTCTCCCGTTGGGCTGCTGAGCAGAGGGGCGGGGCAAACTGTGCTGGGGGAAAGGAGGAAGTGTTCCCATTGGGCTGCTGGGCAAAGCAAACTCTATGCTGGGGCAACCACATGGGTCCCCACAGAGAGGGCTCCGAGTGCCACCTCTGGCATGCATGCCAAAGGTTCACCACCACTGTCCTAGTTTGTGGACAAGAAGCCACCTTTAGGACAGAATAAGGAGAGACCAACTAGTTTCTTATAGGCAAAGGTGTCAGACAAGGATGCATTTTATCCCATTAAACACCAAACTAGATTTAAATGGGAGAAAAATGAAAATTGGTAGAAGAAGCAACAATTTAAGATATACAGTTAATTTCATCTTACTGGTAAAAAAGCAATTACATGAAATGAATTTTAAGGAAAGTGTAAGAAAAAGGTGCCAAAGCAAAATTGCAGTCATCATTGTCTTCTATGTTTAGGCCAGACTTGAAACTGCCAAAATGAAGGCACCTTTTGGTGAGTTCATTCTGCAGTTCCTTTCACCTGACCTAGTGTGAGAAAGATTAGTCAGCAACACAAGGTTGCCGTTGCCCAGGGAACACCCGATTGTGGTTCAAAAATACCACAATCTTTGAGGGAGGCTCTTTCTGCGTATCCCTACTGTCCTACTTTGGGCACATCACGAGAAGGTGGAGCTCTGGAAAATACAATAATGCTGGGAAATATGGAAAATAGGAGGAAATGAGAAAGGCCAGACACAAGGTGGATTGATTCTCTAGGGCCGTGATGGCCAACCTTGGTGCTCAAGTGTTCTTGGACTTCAGTTACCAGAAGTCCAAGTAAGCACTCCTGTTGATCAGGGCTTCTGGGAATTGAAGTCCAAGAACACCTAGTAAATAAATGAATCTACAGGTAAAGGTAAAGGTGGCCCTTGCTCAAAAGCCAGTTGTATCTGGCTCTAGGGTTCAGTGCTCATCTCTGTTTATAGCCAAAGAGCCAGCACTGTCTACATTTGCAGACATTTCTTTGGACATGTGGCAGGCATGCTTCAACACTTGCGTGCACGGAGCGCTGTTTACCTTCCCACCGAAGTGGTCCCTATTTATCTACTTGCAATTTCTTGCTTTCGAACTGTTAGGTTGGCAGAAGCTGGGACAGAGACAGGAGCTCACTCCATCGTGCAATACCCGGGAATTGAACTTTGACCTTCCAGTTGTTGAGTTTAGCATCTTAACCACTTGAGCCACTTGTATTTATATAAGAATAAAACCAATTGGACCCTGGAAGGCCTGCTTCTGAATAAATTTGTAATACATTTCATTGTTATGCCACTGCAGTGCTATGCAATATTACAAAAACTGGGAGAGAGGCCCATTAAAATTCTACATAAGGTGAATTTTGCATAAATTCACTAACTCCTTTCCATTTGGGGTTCAGGCGATATCATTGTACTGAGATGACATTAGTCATTCTGAATGATGACCTTCTCATGGAAGTTGAGTGCGACCTTGATGGTTCTCCTTGATTTCTCGGTAGCCTTCGATACCATTGACTCAGTGGGGGGATGTCAAAAATTTTACCACCTCACCGTGATGTCATCACAGTGTGGGCAGAGCTAATGTCATGACATGGGCGGAGCCAACATGATGTCATTATGTTGTGGGTAGGGCCAAAGAAAACATTAAAATAAATGAATAAAATAAAAATAAGCACACACACACACCCCTCAACCCACCCACCCACCCACCCACAACAGAAACCCGTAAATAAATTAAATTAATTAATTAATTAATAAAAAATAAAAAATACATTAAAATACACCCACCCATCCACTTTGCTTAAAAACCCCAAGCCAGGCCGCCAGACCTGTCGGTTACCAGGCCTTTTTAGGTACTGTGGTAGTACATCAATATAGGTAAAGGTATTAAATACACATTAAAGTACACACAGACACACCACATCCAAAGGTGAGTCACTTACCCTGGGGAGCTTCAGGCTATAGAGAGCTTCAGGCTAGCAGCTTCTCTTCCTCCTCCCTGCTTGGGAGGACAGCAAGGAGGCTGTGCATATGTGCCAAGCATTGTAGGTGTGCATGCACAGCAAGTGCTTGGTGCGCATGTGCAGTGGGGGAGACAATTTTGGGGCTGGGTATTATGCTGGTACCACTCCTTCCTCAACAGTTGCCTTCAGAGAGTGCAACTTGAAGAGGCTGTTTCATCTCTATGGGTCTTCAGCTTTGGAGTCCCAAGGGTTCAATCATCTATCTCAGGGTTCCTCATACTTGGCTCTCCAGGTATTTTTGGACTTCAGTAACCTGCTGATCAGGGCTTCTGGGAATTGGAAGTCCAAGAACATCTGGAGAGCCAAGTTTGAGGAACCCTGATCTATCTCCCCAATGTTGTTTAATATTTACATATCCCACCATTTTGTATAAAACTACTCTGGCTAGTTTACAACATAATACCGTGTTTCCCCAAAAATAAGTCACTGTCTTATATTTTTAAAAACTCCAAAATATGCACGAGATCTTATTTTCAGAGGATGTCTTATTTTTCCATGACAAAGAATACAGTACACATTTATTGCTGATACAGCGGATTGCCAGGGCAAGATTTAGGTGAGTGCCTTATTTTCAAGGGGGGGGGGCCCTTATATTTCCGAGGTAGGGAAAATTAGGGGGGGTGCCTTACTATATGAGGAGGTCCTATTTTCTGGGAAACAGGGTAGCATACATATATGTACACACACAAACACCTACTTACCTACCTTCCTATCTATCTATGTGGCAGATTGCCACCTAGTAACAAGGTGCTGATCTGCATTCCTGGATATGCAAGATTGGGTGTGTACCCAGCATAGCAACGAGCTGCTCATTAATGCGTGAGAGTTTGCTACCAAAACATAGCCATTTCCTTTATGCAAGTGTAAGCAATAGTATTCTGTCCCATGCTTCTTAATTTTATCTTGTGGGACAGAAGGCATAGTTATTCAGTAGAGCAGATAAATCACAATTTAGATTAAATATTCACTCTTGATTTGCAAGCTGTCTTCGTAGCCATATGCCATTTTTTTCTGTTAAATCCTTTGGTGTCCACTCTATGGACTGGTAAAAGGAAAACTCCGTATTCACCCTTTGAGCATACTATATAGTGAAACGTATTGCATCTTTTCCATTAACGATTGTTCACTAGAGATTTTCATGTCCACCTGCAAGGGATGCTTTCCTGCTTTGTCAGGGGAAAGGATTTGTAAACTTGCAGCTCTACAGTTCCTTGATTTCAAGCTTGGAGGCCAGTGATTTGTGCTGCTTCTCTTGTGAACAGGAATTAAGAAGTACCACAAACAAAAATCAACATAACGCTTTGGGAAAAGATCTACCCAGATTAGTGATTGAATTATATTGTTGTTGCTGGCTGCATGCAGAGAAAACTTCAAAATTTTTGGATATTTATTTACCCAGCCCAGACTAATTATAATCAGAGTTTGATATTATAATATTGAGTTCATTAATTGCACAGGTTTTCCCTTGTGGCTGTCTGTTGGATCCTCTTGAAATTTGTTAGACCTGCAATATTTTCCTTGTTTTTTTGCCCTTCCACATCTTTAAGCACTGTATTTGTGTGCAGAAAGTATTTTGTACCTTTTTGCAGTCCCAATAGGAGTATAGCCAAAGGGTAAGATGCCATGTGGCCCTGCCATTGGCCTTTTGGGTTGCCATGTTACAAGCACATTTCTATGTTTTTAAAGATATGAACACAACAGAATAAATATTTCTTTGGTACAGCAATCACAGTATCTCCTTATAATAAGAGAAAGTGCGAAGCAGACATTCAGAAGCCCACATACTAAGCGAGTTGCAAATGACAAGCAGCACCGAAGAGTAGGCTTGCCACACTCAGATTATCATAGATTCCGGCTGGAGTATAGATCTCAACATGCATTATTACAAGTTAAATTCTGTCAACTTCCAAAGAAACAAAAACAGCTTAGACTGAAATGTTAACACTTTTAAAATAATTCAGTGGTAACCACTTCTGTCTGTACGCTGATAACTAGTCTGTGTATTGTGATGAAAAGAAGATGTGTACTAAAAATAGTATTTCGGCATATATGTTTCCACACCCTCATCAAGAATGTTGAATGCAGTTGTGGTTTCTAAAGAAATACTGTATGAATTTCAAGAACCTCATTAGAGGAAAAAGCAAAAATTATTCCAGCAAAAATACCTATAGATATGTTCGTGCTACAGCAGACTGAGTGTACCAAGTCCAAATGTAAAGGAATAATAATAATAATAATAATAATAATAATAATAATAATAATAATAATAATAATAATAATAATAATAATAATAATAATAATAATAATAATAATAATAACAACAACAACAATAACAACAACAATAATAACAACAACAATAATAATGATGATGATGATGATAATAATAATAATAATAATAATAATAATAATAATAATAATAATAATAATATATTATTATTATTATTATTATTATTATTATTATTATTATTATTATTATTATTATTATTATTATTATTATTATTATTATTATTATTATTATTATTATGTGTGTGGTCTCATTGGTAGCCCTGCCAAAATGTTGTAAGCCTGGACCCTAGCAACTGAGGATTTGGATAGTATATACGCTCTTGTCCAAGGATACAATGCTAACTTATTTAACAATACTGCTTTTCTGTTGGGAATTTACCGGTTACTTTATTAAAGCTAGTTGAGTCTCGTCAAAATTAGAAATTCTGAATAACTACAATATGCTGATTAAGATAGCTGGGAAATAATTCAACAAGTTTATTCTTGGGTTTTAATATTATTGCTCTTTTAAAAAAAAAACCTTCTGAGATAATAAATTTGAAAACACTTCAGTTAAAAAAAATGTATATTGGTTAGGCCTAAAAGATACTGCCTCTCTTCAAGGGCCAGTCCATTATTTTTGCTTGCTTGTTTGTTTTTCTTCATTAACCTTATTTGTAGAATAATTGTGAATATGTTTTCAGTGCCATAAAGCAAAGCACAACAAAATTGATTGTTTCTTTTTCTCAGCATCCCATGCAATAGGCAGCAAAGTCCACATAATGCAAGCCACACGTTAAGCATGGAAACCGCTAGGCCAGTGTATCCCAAACCTTTGGTTTTTGGACTTCAATTCCCAGAAGCCAAAGTTAATTCCCCAAAGCTCTGATCAGCCAATTTACTAACTTACGCTTCTCTGAATTGAAGTCTCCCTGGGCTCCACGTTGGGAACCACTGCTCTTAGTCCTTGCATCTGCTATATCCACGATGGCCAACCTTGGCACTCCAGGTGTTCTTGGATTTCAATTTCCAGAAGCCCAAGTCATCTCTCCTGCTGGCCAGGGCTTCTGGGGATTGAAGTTCAAGAACATCTGCAGTCCCAAGATTCACCATCACTGTGCTATAGCATCTCTGTGTAATACAATTTATGAAAGTAGTTTGGGTTCCAGAATAACAAGGTCAAGATAGACAAATTCATGGCATGTGCCAAATCTTGTACAAGTGGGTCTCACTTAGCAATGTAGATTCTATAGAATTTCCCCCAGAATTTTGTCATGTCTGTCTGGACCTTAAAATCCAGTAACAAATTCTAATTTGATCCATTTCTGAAATGGCTCTTCAACTCTCTCTTTAAAAACCTTCAGAGATAGATTCTTCATGAAAAGACTAGGTACTGTATCTCGGTCTAAAATTCGTTCTGTGAGTTTTAGGAAAGCTTCATGAGATTAACTATCATAGTTTTACCTCTGTATGATTTTATTTAGGAGGGCCAGTGCAGTGTAGTGGCCAGAGTAGCTTATTGGCATTCAAGAGAACTTTGAGAATGAAAATTCACTGGAGGTAGCAATGGTAAAGCCAGTCCTTGGACATCTCACAAAACTTGAAACATCCTGTGATGGTTACCACAAATGGAACATGAATTGCAAATCATGTGTGTGCGCTTCTCCCCTCATCCAGTCTTATATAGTCCATAACTTTATTTGAAAATAATTAGAAACAGACACCTCAAGAATTTATGCTAATACTTGAATTTTTTGGAATAGTAGCCGTTTTAGTCTGTGGACTTGATCCACAAAACCTAACAATAAAAATATAGCAGTTAGTCTTTAAAGTGCTACAGTGTTTATTTTATTTCATTTTGTTTATTTTGTTTTGTTTTCTGATATGCTAATACTGTGACTCAGTGGCTATCACTAAAAATGCAACCTGAAAGTTTACCATCTGCACAAGTTTTTATCTAGAATACTTGTCACATAACCTATGTAGCTTTATTTCATCCCTTTTCTTGGTAAGATCTGGTATAGTAGAACACTGGATACTTGGATTACATTCTGGATGCTGTGGATAGTATTGTGACGTTGACTGAGCTCATGCCAGTTAATGCTCAGATAATGCAAAATAATGTGAAAAAATAATTCAAAACCTTTCTTCTGGCAAATAAATAACTATTTCTCTCCTCCTTTCTGTTTTAAGAATCTCCATCTTCAGGCGATGATGAAGACGATGATGACGATGAATCTGAAGATGGGAGTAAGTATCTTGACACAAAAAGGCTAGTTGTCAACATGCATACTTTTGCTGAAATTTGGTGGGACTAAACAGCTCTTATGGTGCCATAAACATAGAGCAAATGATGTGTTCTGTAGGTTTATAAGATTAATTACATACCACTAACTGGTACGGCATGGTTCTGTATTTGTTGTTTTGTGTCTACAGTTGCTCCTTATTGGACTCGTCCTGACAAAATGGAAAGGAAGCTATTGGCTATTCCTGCTGCAAACACTGTTCGCTTTCGTTGCGCAGCTGCTGGCAATCCTCCTCCTTCCATATATTGGCTGAAAAATGGCAAAGAATTCAAGGGAGAGCATCGTATTGGCGGTATCAAAGTAAGGCATCAATGGACGGTCTTTTGCCTAGCCATTGCTATCCAGCATTTTTAATCTCCACGGTTGAGCTTTCACTTGATTGATTGATTGATTGAAAGAAACTATTTTTACTCTTCCTGTCTCCTATAAGAGACCCAAGGTACCTTACATAATTAAATATATATAAGCTAAAAATAATTATTATAATATTAGAAGAGAATCAAACATATATATTAAAAACAGTGCATAAAAATACCAAAAATACATTCAAAAACAACAAGGCAAAAGCAATCCCATTTTATGATTCGAGAATAATTGAGTATAGAATCTGCTGATGTCACATAACAGGTACTTCCCCATCCCTGTTTGTTTGTTTGTTTGTTTTGCAGACTTCTATGCTGCCCTCCTCGAAGAGACCCAGGGCGGCTAACAAAGGTTTAAAAAGACACATAAAAACACAATATAAAATCAAGTTAAAATTAATATTAAAATATTAAAACTAAGCAAGTTAAAAGATTAAAAATTCATACATTGAGAGAGGGAGGGGTCAGATGAGCCAACAAACCAACGCAGCTATCTGACCCAAACCCCATACCTGTCCTGCCAGCCAGGTCTTAACCCCATTCCTAAAGGGCAGCAACTGGAGACGTAGCTCAATTGGCAGGAGGTTCCATAGTGCTGGGGCGGACACAGAGAAGGCCCTCCTCCTCGTGCTAGAGAGGTGTGCCTCTCTAGTCGATGGTACAACCAGAGAGCCTCTCTGGTCCGCTCTGGTGGGATGGTTAGATGTTCTTAGGGCGATGCGCTCTGGTGGGACAGACAGATGTTCTTAGGGCGATGTTTAGTGCACTTATAAATTGGTTACACTTTTCTCAGTTAACCTACTTTATAGAGCTGTAGCATGGCTATGTCAGGACAGCTGTTGCATTTTTATCAACATTTACAATGAAAAATATTCTTGTGATGTCAGTTAACTATGGGTTTAAAAACTTGCTTGTGCTATATGTAGTGATGTGGTGATATGGTCTAAGATGCTGATGAATCATCATCAAAATCCTTATAACTGCACCACCAGCAGAATTTTTAAAAATGCAGGGTGTCTTGGTCCAGATTTATCTTTGTATAAGTAAAATATGTAATACTGTACACAACCATACTGTACACAATAAAGAACAGCAGTGCATAGCAAGATACCAGACCTTGTAGGACCAACCAGCAGCCATTGACTAGTAAGCTGGCAAAGGAAGAGAACAGTGGACAGTAGAAGAGTATAGTAGAAAAAGCAATCTTTAATTCTTCCATCAGATAAATGCTTTCTAGCAGATTCTTATTTGGTCTTTCCCCTAGTTAGGGTTTTCAGTGCCCACCTCTCTTCCATTAGGGATACTTTTTCTGCTTCTTACATTTCTGTTACAGCCACAGATACTGTATGTTCAAGAACATGTACTGTATTTCCAATCCTGAGAGTTCTGGGGAAAGTGCATTTTCTGGACAGCAGACAGGTTAGGCTACAAAGCAGTTGCAATTCTGCATCTGAACCATTTTGACAGACTAACACTTTGCAAGATTTAAATTCACTTAAGCAGTCTTACCATTCTTGAGGTGTGGAGAGAATGAATGCCTCAGTGAAGCAACTTGTGTGATAAGCTTTTTCAGGAACATGACAGTTTAAAAGGCAAGCCCACATTAATTAATGATTACCCTGAGTGAGCAGCTTGCAGGCATTGATGGGTGGGACTTAACAATAGGATTAGGACAGAAACCTAGAGAGTAGGTTTCTGAAGATCAGAGTTTGCTTTGGTGACTGTTTACTGCGGCTTCAAATTCTCCTTCAGAGATGCTGCTGTTTCACTTAGTGTTCATTATTTGCAATGCATAACTTTCAAAAAATTTTATAGAATTTGTCAGTGTTAATCACAATTTTTAAAAAAATCTTTTTAAAACAATATTTTTAAGTTTCTAATCCTTTTTATTTAGCTCTGGCACTCTGACTGTCTTGTGCATGTGCTCATGTATCTAAGAGAGTGTGCATTTCAGCAAAAAAAATTATATATGGTAAGGTACATATTTATGGCCACTTTGATGGAAGAAATTAGTTTATGGATATTCTGTTTAAGTTTAAATCCTATATTGCCTAACCCTAGACTGAAAACAGTAGGTTTATCAAGGAAAGATGTTTTTTATTTAGACAGTAAACCTCTAAAATAATCATTTTACCCCAGCCCAGTAGTGGATGAATTGCTCAAATTGAGTCACTTCCTTATTATCTTAAAGTGTTTTTAGCAACTTAATTGCTAATTTGAAGCTACTAGCGTTGAAGAGACCTTTTCTTCTGTAATTCACCTCAGGTTTTTTGAGGAAAGATACCACAAACAAGACAAATCTATGGATCATTTTCTCTCCCCCCCCCCCCCCGCTTCTGCAGCTACGGCATCAGCAGTGGAGTCTTGTCATGGAGAGTGCGGTTCCATCTGACCGAGGCAATTACACTTGTGTGGTGCAAAACAAATATGGTGTCATTTGGCATACTTACCAGCTTGATGTTCTTGGTAAGTATTTTATTTTTTTTGCCATCAGATAGTCAATATTCATAAAGTGCTTGTTGGCTAATTTATATCCTTCCCTTTTGATCCTTATTCAAATAGAGGGATTCCTGAAGTGCTTGCCAGAATATCTGCATCCAATTTTAGCTAAGATTTAGCTAGAATTAATTGTCTCATCTACATGTATGTAAACATTTGGATCTAACTGGCACATCATAGATGCCCCCTTTAGGAAACCCACAGCATCTTTTATCCAGGGCACCTCAGGGTTACTCACAGTCGGTTCACTTACAAAGCAAATTTCCACAACACACTGGCCAGAGTGTAGTACCCAAGTCATGGAAGACCTAGGGTTTTATTACTGCTCAGCCATAAAACTCTCTAACATTTCTATGTCCTGTGGATCGCAGGGTCTTATTATAGGATGGGATATTTGTGCACATTTGGCTTGAAATATGCTAGGAGCTTCTACTGCCTATCCAGTATTTATCTGCATTATGTCCTTCCACTGAGTATATCTATTTATCTGAAGCCGCTTGGATTAAACTGAGGCACAGTTTTGTCATGTGAATGTAGTTGATATGTGTAGTGCATGTCTTATGTTAGAGTTTGTTGTAGGAAAGTATTGAATACATTTTCTGTGGCTGCAGCTTTGTTGCCTCTCAAGCCATGCCCACCCTTAGTTTTTCTTAGAATCAGATAATTACATTCCAAGAAGTACAGTTCTGCTCCCTTACTATTCCCCTATACCTGTGATGGCGAACCTTGGCACTCCAGATGCTCTTGGACTTCAACTCCCAGAAGCCCCCAGGAATCCACACAGATGGGTTTACTGTGATTCATCCGGCCCGCACTGCCCTTGTCACTCCGTACTGGCACGTTTTACTTCTGCTTCTGGGAGCGACAAGGGAGCGACTTCTGCTTCAGGGAGCACCAATTGCAGTAAACTCACCCGTGTGGATTCATGGGGGCTTGGGCTTCTGTGAGTTGAAGTCCAAGAACATCTGGAGTCCCAAGGTTCGCCATCACATCCTATTTTATAGAAAGTTCTGGGTAAGGAGATATTTTTGAAATAAAAAATGAACTACCTGTCACTTCTACTTCTGTGGGTACGAGTTATATAGCCTGTAGTAAAATTGCCCCCATCCCCTTTGGTGTTACCTATGCTTGGTGCAGACTAAGAAGCTGCCCCCTTAGAATCACATGGACAGAGTTCCCATTTTGTGTCTACATGGAAACCTTTCCCCAACAGTATCTGTCAAGAGATACTCTTCAGAAAATGTCTTGGAAGAGGATGCTTCTAGAACTGCTTCCCCTTTAATTAACCCAGAAAGAATAACCCCACCTTTCCATCTCCTTCGTGTAGAAAGATCACCTCACCGTCCCATTCTCCAAGCAGGGTTGCCTGCGAACCAGACTGTGGCAGTTGGGAGTGACGTTGAGTTCCGCTGCAAAGTGTATAGTGATGCCCAGCCTCATATCCAATGGCTGAAGCATGTGGAGGTCAATGGAAGCAAATACGGCCCAGACGGGACTCCTTATGTCACTGTCCTAAAGGTTGGTAAACAGCTAGTATCTCAGTCTAAACGCGCAGCATGTAAGAGATGGAAGCTCTGGATGTTAGATACTACACAACAGCGTCTATATTGGATCGTTCTGGAACTTCTTGATTTCTTCGTTATAACACAAAAAGCATATACAGGTACAGTAATACCTCGGATAGCGCTAAGACTTGGTTCCACAAGTCTTGGTGTTATCCGATTTTTAGTGTTATCTGATCCATGTTAAAATCCTATGGGATGGATCGGATAACGTTAAAGCTCCATAGAGATACATTGTAACCGCACAGGCTTTAGCGGTTGTTATCCAATCCATCCCATATAGGACCTTAACGTTATTCGATCCAATTCCCCCCCCCCCCGATTACTTAACGTTATGCGATTTTAGCGTTTTCCGAGGTAAACGTTATCCGAGGTATTACTGTATCTTACAACATCCACACAAAGTCATATGTTACCTTTGACATTTCAGGTTAGCGGTTACATTTAAACTTAATGACTAGCCTGAATTTTACATTAAATATTACTGGCTGCAATAGTATTTACCCAGTGGTTTCCAATGGTGGGGCCCATGCCCCACAGGGGAACTTTAATTCTCAGAAGCCCAAGTCAATATATTGGCTGATCAGTGCTTTGGGAAATTGACTTGGGCTACTGGGAATTGTCCAAAAACCAACGGTTGGGAGACACTGATTTAGTCCTACCTTTCTTGTAAATGCTGGTGTAGATTTGAGTCCGATGGAGATGTCCACAGTTCAGATCTCACCTTTGATGTAAATTCACAAGGTGACCTACAGGTGCCACTCACAGCCCTGGCCACCCCACATTTGCAACCAGTGGTGGGCAGCAAAATTTTGTGCTACCACGTTGTGGGCAGAGCCTAATTTTTAGGCAGAGCCTATGTCATGGGTGGAGCCTACATCATGGGTGGAACCTATGTCATGGGCAGTCTAGTCATGCCTGCCATATGGCCATGTGTACATCTGCAAACACGGGCAGCACTGGCTCTTTGGCTGTAAATGGAGATGAGCACTGCACCCTAGAGTCGGATATGACTGGCTTTTGAGCAAGGGATAACTTGCACCACTTGCAGGAACAAAACCCTATGGGGCAGGGCAGGGAGGTGGGTGTGGCCACCCAATTTCGCTCCCCCCCCCCATCCAAAGGCCACCCAATTTCACCACCACCCTACCCAGAGGCCACCCAATTTTGCTACCCCCAATGTGCAAACCTGTTGCTGCCCACCACTGCCTGCAAACACTAATAGTGGTTTACCTCGGCACTATTTTTCAGCTCCCCATAGGCATATAGTTCCTAAGTATATACTTTCTTCTAGTACCAAATTGGGACTGTCACTTCCAAAAAGACTGATTGAACTTTTGGGAATGGTTCTCTACTTAACTTTGGCTTCTTTGGCCTTCGTGGCCAAGTACAGTAAAAACCCAGTTTACAATGTTGGTCCATTCCGACAGCCTTCGTCATAAACCAGAAAATCGTAACCCAAAGCATGTTTTCCCATAGAAATGCATTGAAACATTAAAAATGGCCCCAACCAGACCAAAAATAATTTTAAAAAATACAAAAAAAAAACCCACCCAAAGAATACAAAGTATGCCAGACACAATCGTCCCCACAAAAAGGATGAAGTGATCTCCCTACCTTTTCCATGCCACTGCTTCTTCCTGAGCGGTTTGTCTGGCTTCCAGGGAAGCCCAGTCTCTGCCACAGCCAGCAGTGAGAGAGTGTGGGGACCTTATCCACTCAGTCCGGTCTTTGTCCGAGCTCCCTGTGCAGTGCTACAGCCAGGAATGCGCACCTGGGGAAGAATTCCGGCGGTGGGGGGTGGGTGTTATTTTAGAGTCTAAAATGGTGGTGGAAATCTAATTCCCGGTTGTAAACTGTGGGAAAACCATAAACTGGGACATCATTTTAGTAGGATTTGCCATCGTAAACTGTGGCAAATGTTAACGGAGGCGTTCATAAACCAAGGTTTTACTGTATCATGAAATCCAGTGTGGTGTAGTGCAGGGGTGGCCAATCTTGGTGCCTCAGGTGTTCTTGGACCTCAATTACCAGAAGCCCAAGTAAGCTCACCTGCTGATCAGGGCTTGTGGGAATTACACTGGGGAACAATGATTTTGGTGCCTCACAATTTTCACCTATTTCTGGCTATATTTGGGTCACTGATTCAAAAAATGCTTTCAGTTATGCCCCATCAGCTCTAGTTTTTTAGATATGGCTTATTCACATTAGGCCAATCTAACCATACTGGTTGCCTATATAACCAGAGGCGTAGTCATTTTGTAGTCATAAGAGCTGCTAGAACAAAATGGATGGCATTTTCGGAATCAGCCGCCCCAAAATGCCTGAAATCAGTTGAAAAATTTTAGGCACCAAGAAAATAAAAAATTTTTTGTTCCCCAGTATTATAGACCAAGAACATCTAGGGTACCAAAGGTGGCTACCGCTGGTGTAGTGGATGGAGTGAAAGACTAGGACTCTGGAGACCAAAATTCAATTCCCCAGCTCAGCAATGAACGTTCACTGCGAGTATGTGGAATTGTAAAAAACAAAAAACCCATTCCTTCAGCATCTCAGTTATCATGAAAGCCATATTAGGGTAGCTATGTCAGTTCTGACTGATTGGCATATAACTAATTATGAAACAACATTTTTTACATATCCTTTGGTCACTCTAGAGGCCATGTAGCATACTGATGAGACTTGAGTATCTAATTATGGTCACTTTGGGGTCTGTATTCTGATTCTCACTGAACTATGACACTCACCAATTCACCTTGTCATTCTGAATCAAACCTACTTCACAGGGAAAGGTGGAGAGCTATTTATGCCATCTTGAATTCACTAGAAAGCAAAAGCAGGATAGTGTAACTAATGAATAAAGCTTTGTCTTGCACTTAGGTAAAAGTATAAAACAGCAAATATTCAATATTCTTAATATAAGCCCAACATCAGATCTGAAGCAGAATCTAGAATCTTTTATCATCAACCTGTGAAACCTAGATAGATGGCCTGGACATGTTGATCCACGACATGTTGATCCAGCCACCTCCAAACAAGAATCGGGGCCCAAGTCCATCAAGCCTAGTCTGTGTAGTTCAATGAAGATCTTGAATGAATTGGTTGGTAAGCAAAGGAATTCTAGATAATGAGGCAAATTCGCATATGAAATTGATCCTTCAGTGAAGACCTGCTGGCCAGCCTTAAGGCTGAACTAAAAATGAAAGGTAATCTTAAACTGTTATAACTCTGACTAGTCTGGACAAGTGAAATCTGAGAAATGCAATAAATGCAATAGTAAGAAGGGAGCTCAGTTTTAAAAGCATGGGGAGTTTTGTGTTAGCTGAAGGCAGCTTTTAGACAAGCATCAACAATAGAACCTGCTTTATAAGAGAGAAACTGCAGAAGAAACACTAGATACAACTGTTTAATCCCTTTGCTCCCACGTTTAAGCTGTTTGTCAGCTTCCACAGTCGGTAGGTCAGTGGCTGAACTTTGACTGCAAAAAGATGCACCACAATGTAGTATAAACAGCGGCTCAGTTCCTGTCTGTGTAACATGTGATGGGAAGGTACTGTTTGGTTTACTGAAGTTCAAGTTTCTGTCTGTTCCACAGTATTTGGTCATTCAAAACCCTGAAGGTGATGCTATACTAAATCTGTTCAATGTGACAGAACAAGA
Organism: Furcifer pardalis; assembly: GCA_030440675.1. Taxonomy (NCBI): domain Eukaryota; kingdom Metazoa; phylum Chordata; class Lepidosauria; order Squamata; family Chamaeleonidae; genus Furcifer; species Furcifer pardalis. Next base: position 171,545,485 of record CP126890.1, on the reverse strand, counting down.
TGAAGGCGAATATCTATGTAGAGCCAGCAATTTCGTAGGCATTGCTGAAAAATCTTTTTGGCTCCACATTGGCAATTCAATACCAGGTAAACCCTCGACTCTGTCCCAAAGGTTTAACAACGGCCAGAATGAGCATTAACATTTTTAAATGCTAGCTACTTAATTAATATTTATTTTGTATTCTATAATATTGACTGATACTCTGTGTCTCCGTTTTATTCCTTTTCCTTCTTTCCTAACTTTTAGATTTAATGCTTTTAAAATCAATTGCAATGAAAAATTTCCACATGGATGACTGCCAATTAAATCCAGGTTTTCACGCTTAGTATGTGCTAATGATCTAACCCTTCATAATCACTCCCCCCTCCATTTTTTTTATTTTTTTACTAATAAAAAATTAAATCTTAGATATATTCTCTACAGCTGGGAGAGAAGAGAAAATTCAGTTGCAAAAGTCAATCTTCTTGACAAGCCTCTTTCCCTGCTTCTGTCAGAAGAGTTATTACCATAGTTCCGTAATTGGCAAGTAAATACAGTGAACCACCAAAAGTGGCAAAAGATAACAGGCCACTGTTTCAGAATGTTTTGCTAAAAGAAAAAAAATGTGATACATTTTATCTGAGGAGGTGTGGAAATTAAATCCCCTTTCTGCTGTGTTTAACTCAGTCCTTACAATTGTCATGGAGATCATTGCAGAAATTGCTTACAGCTTTTGCTGAAGATTGGGCGACACACAAATGAGAAAATTAAATTAAATTAAATTTTGGAGAAAATTGATGGATGGATTACCGTTGGTTTTGAGAACCTAGCGATCCGCTCCTCATGAAAGTCTAGGAGGAGCAACACCAGCTGAGATGCTGTTTGGATACAATCTTCGAGGCCCTCTTCATTTGCTTAAGGAAGAGTGGAAAGGTGCAACTTCAGAATTGCTACAGCCAGTTTCAAAGCACATTGAAGATATGCAAAAGAGACTGAAGGACATTCATTCTCTTGCTTTGAAACACCTGAAGTCTTCCCAAGAAGTTACCATGCTGTTCTACGATCACAAGACCAGACACTGTGACTTTGAGCTGTGACAGCGAGTCATGGTCCTCAACCCACATCCTGTTGGACAGTTACAAGTTCACTGGAAGGGTCCTGCTATGGTCTTCAGTAAATCTGATGGGTATAATTACCGGGTACAGTTTGAAGACAACAATGATTGTAGAATTTTACATGCTAATTCTCTGAAACCCTACTATGATAGGTCCAGAGCTAATATGTTTACAATAGCAGGCTCTTCTTCACCAGAGGAAGATTGGGACTGGGTAAATGTGATGGAGGAATACCAAAATGCAGGAAATCCTGTATATATTTCAGAAAATGTCCCTGAAGCTGAACAGGCAGTCTTGAGAAATGTTATTGTTAAGTTTAGATACCTGTTCACTTCTAAACCAGGGCTGACAAATTAAGTGTCTCATGATATCCCTGTGACTTCTTCATCAATTTGGGTACTCCAGTATCGTTTAGCGGGGGCCACAGAAGAGAAAGTTAATGAGATGGAGAAAATGTTAATGATGGAAGTAATCGAACCATGTGAGTCAGCCTGGAATGTACCCATAGTACTTGCTAAGAAAAAGAATGCTGAAGGGGAAATTTTTACCTGAGATCATATTTTGTGTTAACTGTTGTAAACTTAACTCAGTCACACCACATGATCATTTCCCTTTGCTAAGAACAGATGACCTGATTCAGAAGTTAGCTGGATCCCCAGAAGTTAACTGGATCACGGTGGGTCACAACACTGGATTTGACAAAATAATTCTGGCAAATAGCTTTGATTCAGGAAGCCAAACTCAAAACTCCATTCTGTACAACCAAGGGTCAATTTTGCTTTTCAAAAATACCCTTCAGTTTGAAAAACTCTCCTGCCTCTTTTCAACGCATGATGAACATCATTTTGAGAGTCTTAGATTTTGCAGATGCTTACATTGATGATTTGGCCATTTTTAGCCAAAAATTTGAAGATCATTTGTCTCACATTGAAACAAGTCTCACAGTTAACGCCAAAGTCAGTGGGGACAGGCCAGCGTGATTTATCTAGGGTCTAGGTCACAAAGTTGGGAGTGAAAAGATCACCCCTGTTGATGCCAGGGTAGAGATTGTGAAACATTGGCCAGTACCTGTCTCAAAAACACAAGTCAAGTCTTTCTTAGGTATGATGAACTACTGTATTACAGACATTTCATCCCTCAGTTCAGTGAGATAGTAACCCCACTCACTGAGTTGACCAAGAAGTCTCATCCAATCAAGGTGAGATGGATACCAGAATGTCAAAAGGCCTTTGAGACACTGAAGGAGAAGCTTATTCAAGCTCCTATCTTACTGTCACCCGACTACCAGGAACAATTTGTTTTGAAATTGGATGCTTCCAATTTGGGGTGGGAGCATACCTATTACAAGAAGGGAATGATGGGAAACTACATCCTGTTTCCTGTTTCAGCAGAAAATTGTTGCCCCGAGAACGGAATTACTCAGTAGTTGTACTGTTAAATGATCACAATGCTCTAGCCTTCCTGGACAAAATGAAGAGCAAGAATCAGCATCTACCACACTGGGCTTTGCTTCTTCAAGATTCTTCCTTTAAGATCTTGTACAACAAGGGTTGAGACAATGTGGAAGCAGATTCTCTGAGCAGAATGTTCCTAGAGGATATCCAGGAAGCAGTGGGTCAGAAAATGGGGGGGGGGGGTGTTTGTAAACTTAACCTACAGTATTTGCTGGTATATAAGACTACTTCCCCCCCCCCTGAAAAACATGCCTCCAAGTGGCGGGGGGTCATCTTATACGCCAGGTGCACTTCAGTTGGGATAGACATAGCTGCCCATAGTGGCCTCCCGATGCTCACCCACCTCATTCTACATACCATCCAGATGAAGAAAGAAGCTCTACATTACAATTGTGTCTCCCTTTCAAACTGGTGGGGAAAAAGAAAGGGTTTCACTTACTGGTACCTTCTGCTCTGCCCAAGATGGAGGAAAAAGCCATGCTTCTTCCTTGCAGGGAAAGCAAGAGGCTAGGCTAGAGCAACACTTCCTGCCTCAGTGCAGTTGACCTGCCCACTCACTTTACCTGCAGCGCCACCACTGGTGGGTGGTGCAAGTACAGTTCTAAAAAAATCAATAAAATAATAAATATTACTGTATTCTAATTACTGAAACTCATTAGCAGTTGCTACATTTCCCACTCTTGGCTTATACTCAGGTCAGTCTATTTTCCTGGGTTTCAAGGTCAAAATTAGGTACCTCGGGTTATATTTGGGTCAGCTTATATTCATGTATATACGGTAGATAAATAAGTACCACTTTGCACTTGCACTGTTTTATGTCTGCTGTACATGTTTGATAACATACAGCCTTGTGACAGTTTTTCTGCATGTCATATGCATTTGAATATAAATTAACATGTTGAAATAAAATCTGATGTTCTTTTACGTTTTATTTGGTGTGTGGAAGGTGTGCAGAAGAGGGGGTAGTCTTATACGGCGAGTATATAACAAACTCTATATTTTGAGAGGAAATGTTGGGGGGTTGTCTTATACACCCAGTCATCTTATACGCCGGCAAATACGGGTATATGATTATTTTGCTTTTCCATTATGCTTGCTTGAAGCGGGAACTTATTTATTTATTTAAATTTCTATACCGCCTGCTCAAACTGTCAGAACCAAGAATGAATAACACTAAGAATTGATAACCAAGGGTATATCCATCTCAGAGAGGAGAGAGATGTCATGATCTTAGTTCCCTAAGCCTTATCTTTGCTCTCTGTGTGTGCATGCTTGACATTCTTTAGAGATTAGTCATTCAGTAGTGTAATGAGTTTACTCACCACTAGGAGAAAGGGGTGTAGAAGAAAGAGATTCCTTCATAACCCAATTGCATCCTTTCCACCTGTTTGACACATGAACTCCCCTATCCAGAGATGGGGGGGAAGGGTGTCCTTGAGAGATAAAGATCTAACCTTGAAGGTGGGGGGGAGGACAACCTTGATAGTTGGAGAAAAGGTGACCCCACATAAGGATCTACCCTTGAGATACCTAACATTCCTAAGGTGGGAGTAAACTACTCTTTAGCTTTAAAAACTGGGAGCTGAGCCCTGTCAGACAGACATTAGGGACAGAGGAGCAGCTCTCCAGAAGGACTTTGATCTTCAGCCAGAGGAGAAGAATCATCCACCTTCAATCATGTAGGAGGAACGAGACTTAGATTCTGGACGGATCTTGGACATTGAAAATACTTTAGGATTTCTTTGCTGCTATGGAAAACAACTTTGGAAAAGAAAGCCTTTCTTTGGGACTTAGAAATTTTTCTGAGTCTGATTTCAACTGGGCATAGCTGAGGCACTTTGCTATCTGCTTTCAAGCACACTACTACAACAAAAAACCGCACTCCCTGGAAGGAGAAATCATACCAACTGGGTCTCACCTGAAAGCCAATCGGAGCTGTAGAGGGAGGCACAGAGTTTTAAATCATTTTACAACTTCTATCACAACCAGGATAAATTGAGGCACCACAGCTGGAACTATTGTAAGTGGTGGCTATTGTGAGGACAATCACATTTTAATTGCTACTTATTGATTTATTTTCCTCCCCCCTCCCTACACCTATCCCTTCATCTCCAGTCCTGCCATACTAATCAAGAGGCAGTCATGTTGTGGAAACAATTTTTCATTCTGATGCTTTTGTTGCTTGCATCCTTAGTGGGACAGAGTAAGAGCCTGGTGAAGGGAGCGCTTTGCTTATTACACAGCTGATTGTGGTAAAAAAAAATGAGGACAACCTCCTGGCATCTTAAGAGATTGGAATCTGCTTTTGAAATTTGCCTGAGCTTATATGTTACCTTTTCTCTATGTGTGTTTTTTTCCCTCCCTTTTCTCGCCCCTCTCCAATAGACAGCAGGTGTTAACAAAACGGATAAGGAGCTAGAAATTCTATACTTGCAGAATGTTACTTTTGAAGATGCTGGGGAATATACTTGTCTTGCTGGGAATTCTATTGGGTTTTCACATCATACTGCTTGGCTTACAGTCCTACCAGGTACTTTTGGTCTGTCACCTTTTCCTTTCCATCTCAAAGGTGCCTTTGCTTCCCTTACTGAAATGCCAAGTCCTTGAGCTGTAAATGAGCCCACTCTTTAAATAGTTTGCATTCAGGCAGGTGTCACCATGTCTCAAGAGCATATTTAATTGGTTCAGCGCCATGCAAGATGTAGTTAATAATTCATTTCTCACTTCAAAAGACAAGCCACTTTCTTTTGACCCTCTGAAAGCAATTTCAAAGTGACAGCCATTTAACTATTTAGCTGCCACACTGTGGTTTTTTTTTAAACTTGGTTGCACATGCTTCAGTATAAGCAAGCTTCTCTTCAGTTTATGTACCATTTACAGCTTGACCATTTGGCTTTTCTAAACTATGACTTAATGGCTTTTTATATCACTGAATCTAGTTTAAAGTGCTTCTTCCACTGTGTGGTGCCTATATTTAGCTTTGGAAAGTATCAAGGCTTTATCTCAGAAGTCTTGGAAGCGTCATCTGAGTGTGGCTCTTAGCTGTTATAGACTCTTTCCCACAAAATGTACCAGCTGGGGGCTGTTCATTGGTGAACAAAAGATACCTCTTTTTGCTGCCATTTTAGAAAACTTTTTGCTCTGCTTAGAGTGAACGCTGTCATTGGTAACAAGGGGTAATGTATTCTGTGTTAATTATGATCTGTTAAATAATATCCTTAACATCACTACCCAAAAGAGTTTGTTGGATGCTGTTTCATCCTAAAAGCAATAAATATTTTCTCAAGCAAAGCTGCCACACAATAGGCATTTCAATTTGAAAAGTCCAGTTCTGCATTTTGTTGCATACTTACATCTGAGTTGAAGCCCGAATGAACTGATTGTGGAATATGCTTCCTAATGCTGTATTTTAGTTCAGTATTTAAATAATTAAATATTTCATTAATCGATATGGTGGCAGCCTATTGAGAGACTACTAAAGTCCTAGAAGATGAGTTCCATTCCCTGCAAAGCTATACCAGCAGCAACAACAAAATTACACTAGGTTCTATGGAAAATAAGAATGATATCAAAGAATTAGTTTTGATGTACTGCTCATTCAAAAGTGATGAAGTGATGAAACAGCATCTACATACTAAAATATGGAATGGTAGTGAGAAACTTTTCAGTGTCCCAGAGGGACAATCTTCCACTTTACTTTTTAAAAATTGAATAGTCCTATGAATGGAAGTGCCCTGTTAATTTATCATGGGAATTGTATGTGGAAAATAATGAGAGGATAAAGCACTGCAAATTTTACCAGAAAAGTATAAAATCTGATATTCGTAGAATTTATTTATTATTTATTTATTTTTGTGATGTATATTGCTGCCCAACTCAAAAGACACTGGGCAGCACACAAAGAATGAAAACCAACCACAGTTAAAAACTCTAAAACCTATAAAACCCCCATTAAAAATGACTATCAAAAATTATCCCACCCTAGGGCCGGAGCAAACACAGAGAAGGCCCTCTTTCTGGTGCTAGAGAGATGCGCCTCTCTAGCAGATGGAACAACTAGCGAGGCTCTCCGGTCTGCTCTGGTGGGGCGGACAGATGTTCTTGGGGTGACGCGGTCTCTTAAGTATCCTGGCCCACTACCGTGTATGGCAGTGATGGCAAACCTTTTAGAGACCGAGTGCCCAAACTGTAACCCCAAACCCACTTATTTATCACAAAGTGCCAACACAGCAACAGGGAAAAAGGAAACGCTCCCATTGCGCTGCTGAGCAGAGGGGTAGGGCAAACTCTGTGCTGAGGGAGGAAGGAAGCACTCCTATTGGGGCAATTTCTGTGCTGGGATGACTGCATAGGTGCCCACAGAGAAGGCTCCAAGTGCCACCTCTGGCACATGTGCCATAGGTTCGCCACCACTGATGTAGGGCTTTACCTAGCAGTTTGAAAGCAAGAAATTGCAAGTAGATAAATAGGGACCACTTCGGAGGGAAGTCTGTTTATACAGACTTCGGAATGTATTGTTTAAACTATGTCTTTTTTATTCTTGTTGTAAGCCGCCCAGAGTCGGGTTTACCTGATTGGGGCGGGATAATAAATTTGAACAAATAAATAAATAAATAAAGGTAACAGCGTTCTGTGCGCTCCAGTGTCTAGTCATGCCTGCCACATGACCATGGAAACGTCTGCAGAAGCAGACAGCGCTGGCTCTTTGGCTTAGAAACAGAGATGACCACTGACCCCTAGAGTCGGATACGACTGGCTTTCGAACAAGGGAAACCTTTACCTTTACCTGAATTGCACCCAGAGGCACACTGGCAAACAGTGCAGCTCCCAAAGCAGTGCCGAGATATGGGCATACCACCCGCACCCCATCATCACCTGAGCAGCCACATTCTGTACCAGTTGCAGCCTCTGAATGATCATCAAGGGCAGCTCCATGTAGAGCGCATTGCAGTAGTCAAGTCTGGAGGTGACCAGAATATGCGTGACCATAAGCAAGGAGTCCCGATCTAGGAGCAGGCATCATGTTGTGCAAAAGCCGCCCTGGCAATGACTGTCACCTGCTCTTCAAGCAGGAGTTGTGAGTCCAGGGGGACCCCCAGATTACGCACCAGGTCTGTTTGGGGCAAAATAGCCCCATCCAGAACCAAAGATGGTAGCTCCCGAGATAACGCAGGGCCCCTGACCCATAGCCACTCAGTCTTGCCGGGATCCAGTTGTAGCCCATTGTCCCCAATCCAGAACCCCAACAGCCTCCAGACACCTGGACAGGATTCTGACTGCGTCGCTGGGATCACCAGTTGAGTATCATCAGTGTACTGATGATGCCTCACCCCGTGGGAACGGATGATCTCTCCCAATGGCTTTATGTAAATGTTAAATAAAAGAGGTGAGAGGCCTGAGGCCTGAAGAACCCCGTACTGGAGAGGCCTAGGGCTGGACATCTCATCCTCCAAACACACTGACTGGGTGCAGTCCCTCAGAAATTAGGCAAACCAGGACCACACAGTGCCCTGGATCCCCAGTTCTCAGAGGTGTCCCAGAAGGATACCGTAGTTGATGGTATCGAAGGAATTCAATTCCTTGGTGAATGTTTCTTTATAAACTGTAAAAGAGACAAATTAGGGGTACAAGAAGCTAGAACTGTAGTTGCAGTTTTTATGGTCTCCACATGTAGCAAATAAAAATATAAAAAAGAACCCTTCAAGGATCTTGATGAGACCCAGGAGTTATTTGAGGGGGGCTAACATTGAGGTGAAACTTGCTCATTTTCTGTGAGAGAAAGAGAGGAAAGACTCACAGACACTAAAAATACTAGGAAGGGGAAAAAGGGAGAGCGTCAAATGGAGTTCTAGAAGAGAGACTGCACAAAGGATAAGAGGAAGTAAATACTGGCTCACCCCCCACCACCTATCACCACAGCTCCCTTTTCCTCCCACTCCCTTGTGAAATCTCGATTTAGAATACTCAGATTGATACTGAACATATTGGACATACAGAGATACCTTTCATTGGTTCTTAGCTCTTCACAAATAACTCCCCATTAGGACTCTTTCAAATGTGACCTCAAATAAGCCACTTTTTTACACATACACACCCTGTGACTTTCCGTGGCATTTGACCGACCCCCCCCCCCAAAAAAAAAATCAAGTGGTTTGAAGATAGATCTGTGGCCAGCTGGATGTGAAAAGCAATGATAATTTTGGATTCACATGACTTCACACCGGAACCCCACCCACCCACCCCAGAGATTTTCCATGACTTTTGGTCGACCTCCTCCACACCTAAAATGGTCACATGGTATTTGAATGACCCAGTCACAGATATTTTATTGAATACCAGAGGTTTACACTTTGTCCCTTGAAATGCACATTGTCCCACACATTGCCGACTTGGTGCCAGGTATTTGGAGCAATGTGAATGTAGTACATGACCAACATTTCCTTAATATTTCACTGGGTGTTGGGATGTGATATGGATTTCCTCGGTACTTTCTGAATTGAAACGTGTAAGAAGTACGTTGTAGAACCTTATTTCCACCCAGTCTGTCTCTTAAGATGTGTTTGTTACTTTCCAGCAGAAAAGCAAGTTGCAGTGGAAGACTCCAGCTCTCTTTATGCAGGCATCCTCAGCTATGGGACCGCCTTTGTCCTTTTCATATTGATGGCCGTGGTGGTGGTGATTTACAGAATTAAAAGACCGGCTAAAAAACCTATAAATGCCACCACTGTTCAGAAAGTGTCCAAGTTTCCACTGAAGAGACAGGTAACAGAAAGTAGATACAAGATTACTATTCCCTCGTATATTCCTACTTTCCCTATTGTTGTCTTTCTAGATCAGGGGTGGCCAACCTTTTTACACCGCAGGCCTGACCACACCCCCGGACAGCTGAAACTGGAGCATTTACAACTGTCATAAATGTGCTCACTTCCACATTTATGACAGCTGCAGGTGCGTATGCACATGCATGGACATGTTTTATGGCTGATATAAACACACCTGTTTCCACTTCCGAGTGCGGTGGAGGCAGCAATGGGCTGGATTGAATGCCAACATGGGCCAGGTTTGGCCTACAGGCCATAGGTTGTGAACCCTGTTCTACATCTTAAATAACTCTCTGGGTATTTCTGCTTATGTATATAGTAGAGAATAGAGTAGCCGAGTAGACTATGTAGGTCTCGAGAGACCTGGGTTCAAGTCCCTTCTTAGCAATGGAAGCTCACTGTGGGGTGGCACACCAAACACTGCTTTTTAAATATCTCACATACCTTGAAAATCCTATCGGGGACACCATTGGTGAGATGCAGCTTGACAGCACAAGACAACAACAATTAATATTCTATGCAAGATATCTGAGTGCCATTTTTGGGAAATGAATTTATCATGTTTTATCTTTGTTCTGCTGCTTTTGAAAAAATATTTAAACTATGTTGTATGTTATAGTCTTAAAGTGTTCTGGTTTATGAATCCTTTCTTTATTTGATTCTGTTAAGATCTGCCACCTGCATACTGTACTAAGCAGATGTATTTTACTTCGGTGGGTAAAACATTTATTTTCTATATACTGTATATATTAGATTCCCCCCCCAAAGGGACTCAAGACAGCTCACAGTCAGTTAAAACTACACAGTAATAGTAATTAAAAACATCATGTGATATACCATTTTTAAAAATCTTAAGATCCTAAATGAGTAGTGCATTGTTTTCTACATACATGCTGCTTCTCTATTTGGGGTTCCATCTTTGTTGTATTGATTGAACCTATTGATTGAATTTATTTTATTTTTTTGGATTTATATACTGCCTTACTTGGTGTAACCAACTCAGGGCGATGTACAAGACAAATAGAATACAGTCATCAATACAATACAATACAATAATAGGGCATAACAACACTGTGATAGAACACCACACAGTAAAACAGCAATAATGTGGCAATACAATCCAGCAATAATATAGCAGTACAATCCAACAATACAATGTAGATATATAATCCAACAATACAATGTAGCAATACAATATAGTAATACAATGTCAAGAAAATGCAATCCAGCAATACAGTGTAACAATATGGTCAGATATCATAGATACAATGTCCTCTCACCACCCGCAGCCGGTGGCAATCTTCTTCTCCTCCGGGCAAGATGGCGGGGCATGGAGAGAGGGCGGGAGGATCCACTCACCGCCTTCAGCTCACGGTCTTTTATCGACCTTTCTATTTATTGGCTATGTTGGACTGATGAATTTAGGATCTGCTCAATCAAACATATTCATCTTAATAGAGAAATAATTGTGTTCCTCCCTGGCAACAGCTAAAATAAGTTTAATTCAAGATCTTCAGATGTCCTCTTTTGAGCTGTCCATTTTAATGCTTGTAATAAAAGCTGTTGGCTATAACATCTCATTTGGTCTATTTAAGCAGGTGTCTTTGGAGTCCAACTCTTCCATGAACTCCAACACTCCACTGGTCAGGATCACCCGCCTTTCTTCCGGCGACGGACCAATGCTGGCAAATGTCTCAGAGCTTGAGCTGCCATCTGACCCCAAGTGGGAACTGGCAAGATCTCGGTGTGTATCATATGCTGTGCATGTAGTTTCCTGTTGGTTGCCTGCTTGTAGCCCACATATAGCAGGTTGCCCACACTGATATCTTTGCTTGTGTCTTTCATTTTAGCCTGACTCTAGGCAAGCCATTGGGTGAAGGCTGTTTTGGTCAAGTAGTGATGGCGGAAGCAATGGGAATTGATAAAGAGAAACCAAACAAGCCTATCACTGTAGCTGTCAAGATGCTGAAAGGTACTGAGAACACAGAATGGCAGGAGATGGACTCCCATGTGCTGTGGCGCTCTGTATGTCTCTCTTCCGGTCCTGCACATGTTCTCTTTGCATTGGTTTCTTCCATGTTTCCTCTCTGGTCTGCCTCCTCCTGTTCTGTCTCTCAGACTTTTTGGGCTCTCCTTAGCTCGTCCCTCCCTTTACTAAGTTTTCTGTATTCTTATGCCAAGTACATTTTGCTAAGAACTTTTCTTCCTCTCTTTCCTACCACTTCCATCTCTTGGAGTTTATTAATGAGGCAACTGTTGGTCACATCATGTACTTGTTTGTTTTTAAAGCTACTGGGGGCAAATGGAGGAAAAATTGTAGACGATAAGAGGCAGATTGCTGTGTAATCTGGCTCAGATAACTAGACATTTTGAACGGAAAGCAGCAAGTCTGCTTGCAGTTGCCATTTTGGAAGTGAGAACCAAAGGAAAATGCTCCCTCCCATCCTTGAAGCATAAGTCTCATGATTATACAGGCACTTCCTGGTGTGGGATTTTCCACATCAGTATCATTCTTTACAGTATAGTGTTACTAGTGGTGTTTAAAGTCAAAACGTTTATTGCTCAATTCGGAGTTCATTGCAATAAACCTGTGGCATTATTTTACCTTTATTTTGTTCAGATAGCAGCAACCAGCATCTGAATTGTTACTTTCTCCCTTCCTGAGCATGTGGTTAGACTACTATTTAGTAATTGGACATAAAGGACTAGTCTCTTGCAGCCTGGGAGATCTGGAAGCATCCTTTGTTACACCAGGCTGGAGCTCCTAGGTCTGATTGGGGGGTGGGGGTAGGAAATGCTCTGCTAACTAGGAGGGCAGCCTTCGGTAATCCAGGCCAGCAAAACAGCAGTCATTTATGCCACGGAGTGCGGGTAGCCTGGCTTCTCACCCAGAGGGCCAAATATGGCATTCCCTATGATGAAAGTATATTTTTCTTTGATTTCTGCTTTTTTTCTTCTGCTCTGTATATTCTGCAGACGATGCCACAGACAAAGACCTTTCAGACTTGGTCTCTGAAATGGAAATGATGAAAATGATTGGGAAGCACAAAAACATCATTAATTTGTTGGGTGCTTGCACACAGGATGGTAAGTTCTCAGATCACCTGGTTGTGGTTGTGCAGTCAGTACCCTATGCAGCAAATACTGGTCCATTTCTGTGTTTAAACCTGCCCTGCCTCTTTAGCTCTTCCTGGAACCTTCTGATACACTTTAGGTGGCAGACGAAGAAGAAGCCTTTCAGCTGTGTGGGCAGCACTGGGATCAGATTTGTCTGCAGGTGGGTCTTCCAAACATATCTCCATGTAGAGGGCAACTAAGGCCTAACGTGTCTTCATGCGTCCATTGCTGGCAGGTTTGAGATGGAGGATGAAGAAGCCATTTTCCCATAGGTCGCAGTGGGGATTCAATGTTGCTCTTTGATTTAATTTTCTTATATATTTCATCAGTGATAGGTTACTAGAGATTGGCATGTTAAATGCAATGGAGTGGGAATCTCCCCCCCCCCACCCCCCAATAGCTTTTCCCTGAAACTGACCATCACTGTTACTCTTCTTAGGGACCATTACACTGCTCTTGACATATATGTTTGCCTTATGAATAAGTGACCTCTAGAATTTTTTGGAATAGTAGCCGTGTTAGTCTGTGGTTCAGGCATATCAGAAAACAAAATAAAATAAACAAAATAAAAAACACTGTATCACATTAAAGGCTAACTGCTATATTTTTATTATTAGCTTTCTTGGATCAAGAAGAATAAATTTGATTAATAAATAAGTGGACTTGATCCACAATTGACATTATTAAACTGGTGATGCAAGATGACAAATAGCTATCAAATTTAAACCAAGGGCATGTGTACCTGGGACTAAATCTCTAGTGAATTAAATTGAAGTTTAAACTTAGGCAGACTTAGAATTGGGAAAGATATCCTGTGCGCATAAGTAGACACTTGCCATTTTTGTTTTGAAGTTATCCCTTCATAATTTTCATTGCATTGTATCATATTGTATCTCAATTTGTGCTGTCAGTGGATAGAGTAAGGAATGCCAAATGAGGTTCAAGAAACGAGCATTGCTAACTCCTAGTATTGTGCTCACTTCCATTTACATAGAGACATAAAGTAGGGGGAAATTCCAAAAGCTGGCTCCTTTTTTCCTCAGTTAACACCCCTCACCAAAATACAAAGGAGTTGTCATGGTTTTTTTCAACAAGTGTGAATGGTATTGAGCACAAGAGGGTATCATGTAGACCAGGGGTGCCCAAACCTTTGGGGTGCAGGCTCGTCACATGGTTGAATGGGCCGGTTACATGGTTCCTCCCACTGAAAGCAGAAGTAAAAAGCACCTACACATGTATATAGTGCTGCCATAAATGCACCCATGGCTGTCGTAAATGTGTTTACGACAGCAGCAGATCATTTATGGCAACATTTTGCACATGGATGGGCACATTTTATTTCTGTTTCCAGGAGCAGCGAGTGTGGTGCGGGCCGGATGATTTGGCACTGCAGGCCATAGTTTGGGTACCTCTGATGTAGACCATCTTCATTGCTGCCATTGGTGTTGTCAACATTCTGGTTGTTCTTTGCTATGTAAAGCTTGGCATACTTTTTCCTACTGGCAACATGCGTGCTATATTGTGCAACAATAGCTAATCATTTCCTGGCATTTTCAGTCACGAATACAGAAAGAAAATGTTCCACATACATAAACTGGAGGTGTTTTGAAGATTTGAATTTATTAAATTGGCTTATGTTGTAATAAACCTACTTAAACTTTAAAGCAGCCACAACTCTTTGCAGGGAAACAAATGTTCCTGTGGAATCTTACAGACTGACATGTTTTACTTGGCAAAAAATTTTTGTGGGCTGATGAATTGGGCAGTAGTCCAAGAAGGTTTATGCCAAGCAATCTTTGTTTCTCTTTAAACTGCCATAAGGCTTTTTATTGCTTCTGTTATATCTGGCTAAAAGGGCTTACCTACCTACTCATCCATCTCATGCATGGTTAAAAAGCTCACAGTTCCTTCTGGGCTGAAGCTTCATGGCTCTGCACTGGAAGTTACTTCCTGACAAACATACCTTGGGATGAGCTGATGCCACTTCTGGTTCTTTCTTGTTGCTTTCTGCAGCGCATTCCTTCTCATTGGAGCATACTCAGAACTCGTGCATAGAAGTACCTGGACTGAAGTTGCACAGGTAGCAGGAGGAAAGGCCAACCTAGTTGTCTGCTGTGTTTCCTTTGTGTCTTACCTGGAGCACAAAGATGATTGGCAAGACCAAGACCAAACAATTCTGCTAGGTGCCCTTTTCTCCTGTAGGGGATCTAAGGCTGGGAGGATGGGTATATCTGGATGAGGGAACAGGGAAGATTGCAGCAGAGTTATAGGAGGGAGTAAGAGAAAGGACTTCTGGTTACATTCTAGTTGAGAAGGAATGCAACTCTGCCATGGATTGTAATTTCTAGGCTTGCCAGCTAATTGAGGATACACAGATATATTTGCTCCTACACATACTGCAAGGAGGTTAGGTTTACCAAATTTGAGGTGGTTTGGTCACAGCTTCAATTTCAACTTCACATGCTACAAATAATTCCAGCTAGGTTGTCAACAAAATCTTGTTGCTTAGTGTAAGAAATTTCACTATGGTAATCCCAATGAATTTGGGGATTTAGTGAGTCAAATCTTGATGATACAAATAGTATGTCTATTTGGATGATAATTTATTATTTCCCTTTAGGCCCCCTCTATGTATTGGTAGAATATGCATCAAAGGGGAATTTACGGGAATACCTCAGAGCACGTCGGCCACCTGGCATGGATTATTCCTTTGATACCTGCAAGCTACCTGAAGAACAATTAACATTTAAAGACTTAGTTTCGTGTGCCTATCAGGTGGCCCGTGGAATGGAGTATCTGGCGTCTCAGAAAGTGAGTAGCAAACAACTTGGCAAGAATTGTGCATTCCTAAATATGTATGTTATGTTTTTAAGGTGAAGCAAGCTTAATACAGATACAGTTGTACCTCGCTTAAAGAGCATAATGCGTTCCACAGGGTTGCTCTTTAAGCGAGTTTGCTCTTTAAGCAAAACACCATCGTAAATGACCAATTGTGGGTGGGATTGTGAATCCCAATTTATTTGTTAAGCGAGTTTTTGATTGGTTTTATTTGTTAAGCGAAGCGAACATTCAGAGAAAATTCTGCTCTTTAAGCGATTTACTCTTTAAGCGAGGTTTGACTGTACTTTAATTAAAAAAAAACCAGTGATGTCTACAGATAGTTTCAGGGCAGTGATGGCGAACCTTGGCACGCCAGGTGTTCTTGGACTGCAGTTACCAGAAGCCCAAGTCAGCATTCCTGCTGACCAGGGCTTCTGGGAATTGAAGTCCAAGAACACCTAGAGTGCCAAGGTTGGCCATCACTGTTTTAGAACATTAGGAATAATATCGATTGCTTAGCAACACAAACCTACTTCAACTTTCAGCTTCAAAGGAGAAACATTTAGTTGTATGTAGTTGAGTCAAACTGATTGAGGTAAGTCACAACTAATGTAGATTCATTGAATCAGTGGGAATGTGGTGAGTCAACTCTGTAAGTTGAGTTGATTCAGTAGGCTTATTATAGATGTTAATTACTACTGGATTTCAACAGCCACAGATGCCAGACCCATCTAGAAGGTCTTGTTTGGTACTCTTCTTGAAGGCACAGTGGATGTTCACACTCCTGCTCTCTGCCTCTGCATTCAGTCACTCCCAACCCATCCGGCTGTACAAGGACCAGCATCCAGTTGAAAAATTACGGCAGCATTAATTTCAGCAGCAAATTGTTGCAAGTTAATAAGGCAGTGGAGGGTATTTGCTGATTCATGTGACATTATTGTATGGCAGCCAAAGTCTCATTCTTGACTAGCAGTAATTTGCAGCTGAGATTTATGGGACTAGTCTTAACCAGCAAGCATAAGTAATAGGATCCCAGCTAATACTAAATGATTTGATTAGCATGTAACTAGGAGCTTATTTGTAGAACGTTATAGAAACAGGAGGAAGGTAGAGGAGAAGACTCAAGAGAAGCACAAATGTCTATCAGTCACCTGGTGAGGATTTTTGAGGGGGAGGAAGCTGAGAAATGACCAAGAAGCCTAATTGCAATACAGTCAGTATAAAGGTAACATTGAGGCTCAAGCTAGATATAAGAGAAAGCAGAAAAACAAGAAATAAAATGGATATGTGTTATACATAATACTTTATAAAGCAAGAGTCAGGGGGAATGCCTTGAGGTATGCTTTCCAACTTTCATATTGCCAGGCAGTATGTCTGCAATGGAAAAATGAGGACTATTTGAGCTTTGCAGTTCCCTGAACCTTTACATGCGGTAAGGTTGCTTTAGATGAGGGCTTGGAGATTTGGGGAGGGGGGGGGAGAAGTGTCCGGTTCCTTTTAGTTCTTCATGTCTTTAAAGTAAATTAATAGAAAGTAAACAGGAGGGAAATATCAGGAACTGATGGTAACTTTGAGAATAAAATGGAACATCTAGATCAGTGATGGTGAGCCTTGGCACTCCGTGTGTTCTGGAACTTCAACTCCCAGAAGCCCTGATCAGCTGGAGTGCTGATTTAAGCTTCTGGGAATTGAAGTCTAAGAACACCAAGGTTTGCCATCATGAATCTAGATTGTTGCTAAAGAAAGAGAAATGTCCAGTCTCTGGAATCAAATTGCTAGACTGCAAAAGTGGTGCAGTCTTGACATTTATTTAGGTCCATATTATTGACACTCACATCACTTCTTAGCAATGGCGTGACTGTATGTGACAGCCAGGAATGGCATATATTTCTTCAGAGACCTGAGGACTTATTTCTTCTGCCAGTGGATCTCAGAATCCATGTGTTAAAACAGCCCACTGTTAACAAAAGCATTGCCTTCCCTGATTTTTTTTCTGTGGGTTGTAGATTATGTTCAGTTCTCTATAGCAAGAGAACTAGAAATAAAGCATAAATACACATGTTCCTTTGACATGGATTAAGCTCCAGGTGTTGGACTTGAACACATAGTTAAGAAAGCATTAGAACAGATGAATTTCTTCACCATCTGTTTACCTATGGATGATAACTCTTTGTCTCTACTTAAAGTAATTGGATAAATATTTTCTCCCTTGCCTTATTGATTTGCCCTATTGATTTGTGATAACAACTAGGTGACACCTTTATAGGTAGCCATGGGAGTAAACAAAGAGCTGTCTCAGAGCAGTCTGTATTGTATTTTTAAAAAACCACAAGGAATTAAAAAGCATCCTTATGGCATTTTGGCAGTGGAATAGGTCATGAGCAGTGGTGGGATGTCAAAAATTTTACTACCCCACTGTGACATCATCACAGTGTGGGCGGAGCTAATGTAATGACAGTGTGGGCGGAGCCAACATCATGATGTTGTGGGAGGGGCCAAATAAAAAATAACAATAAAATGAAATAAAAATAAGAACACACACACCGCCCACAACACACACCCGTAAATAAATTAAATAAGAAATAAAATAAAATAAAAAATACATTAAAATACATCCACCCACCCACTTTGCTTAAAAACCCCAAGCCAAACCACTAGGCCTGCCGGCCGCCTGGCCTTTTTAGGAACTGTGGTAGTACGTCAGTATAGGTAAAGGTATTAAGGCAAAGGTTTCCCTTGCTCGAAAGCCAGTCGGATCCGACTCTAGGGGTCAGTGCTCATCTCTGTTTTTAAGCCGAAGAGCCAGCGCTGTCTGCTTCTTCAGACGTTTCCATGGTCATGTGGCAGGCATGACTAGACACCGGAGCACATGGAACACTGTTACCTTTCCACCGAAGTGGTCCCTATTTATCTACTTGCAATTTCATGCTTTCAAACTGCTAGGTTGGCAGGAGCTGGGACAGAGACAGGAGCTCATTCTGTCCTGCAGTACTCGGGAATCGAACTACTGACCTTCCACCTCCCAGTCAGCGTCTTAGTGACTTGAGCCACTGCAGTCCCTAGGTAAAGGTATTAAATACACATTAAAATACACACAGACACACCACATCCAAAGGTGAGTCACTTACCCTGGGGAGCTTCAGGCTATAGGGAGCTTCAGGCTAGCAACTTCTCTTCCTCCTCCCCACTTGGGAGGACAGCAAGGAGGCTGTGCATACGCGCCAAGCATTGTAGGTGTGCATGCACACCAAGTGCTTGGCCCGCATGCACAGTGGTGAACCAGTGAAAAGATGAGCCCCAAAGGTGGCTCCCCCAAAAGCTGCTACCGGTTCTCCTGGACACTGGGAAAAAGTTACTGCCGGTTCTGGGATAGATTACCCAACTCAAAGTGTTGTACCATTTGATTAATATATGAGAGGCAGAAGGCTATTAGCCAGTTCTTTTACAAGCCCTTGGGAGCATCATCTTCAAGGGAACAGTCTGATGTTAGCCAGCATTCCCAAGAGCTCCAGAATGTGCTGGCTGAGAAATAACAAGACCATTCCTCCTCCTCCGTGTCATTGTCTTCTGAGCAGGAAAGGAAGAGGGAACTGGTTTACCCTGAGCACATCTAGGATCCAGCAGATAGGGATCCCTACTGTGACCTCTTGTCTTGAATGTGAAATAATTGGAGACTCCTCTCTAGGTAGAGCAGGGCAAATCTTAAGAGAGGGAGAAAATGGACAGAGAGACCAGCAGGTTGGATTCTGACCTTTGGTGGGTCATATTAGACCCATAAACAGGAGTTTCCTACCTCTTGCATTAAATGATACACTAGCTACATAATGCTACAATTTACCTTTCAACTTTCTCTGGCTGTTAACTCATATTCCTTGATTTCCTCATTTCTTTGCAGTGCATTCATCGAGACCTTGCAGCAAGAAATGTCTTGGTCACTGAAGATAATGTAATGAAGATAGCTGATTTTGGTCTTGCCAGAGATGTTCATAACATTGATTATTACAAGAAGACAACCAATGTGAGTTGAAATCTTCTTATGCCTTTTAATTTCTATTACCTAACACTTCTGTTCAAGAACTGGTAGAAAAAGTGTGAAGAAAAGAGACCTAAAATTGATTCTTGGGTGAGATGAATTGGAGCTTGGTAAAGTTTTTATGCCTTCTTTACAGCATTTCCCCCAATTCTGATTCTTTTGTCAACTCACAGTACAAAGCAAAACCTGGTTGAACAGATTTAAAACCAGGGACACATTATTTGGGAAGCAACATGAACAGTGAGGTTTGAGCGGCTGCTCTCATTATTCAGTTCAGTTGTCAGAGATAGAGATTGGTTCACGTAGTCTTTGGGAAATCTTTCTGTCCACAACTGTGATGCTGCCATCTTTGCAGGGTGGTGGTAGACCAGGTGAAATATGTTGGTCCCCTACTTTAAACTTTTGTTTACTTCTGAACTTCCAACCTGGCTTTAGTTTGTCAGAGGTCATTCAGTTAAACATTTTCTTCTGGGCAAGTTTTGTGTCCTAGTAAAATCTGTTTCTGATGCACTTTAGGCAAACTTAGGCCGTTTGCAAACTAGCAGCATTTCCAGGTTGAATTGAATCATCTCCAAGGCAGAGGGATGGAATGATGTTTTAATTCTGCCTTGTAAGCATTGCTTTCTTCGTGTAGAAAGAGGGGTGGGGAAGTTTTGGCAGGATTTAAAGGGTCTGAATATATTCTGCTGACTTCTACAATCCACTACCATTCTGTGGTTTTATATACTATATTGTATTTGTGGCTCTAAAGTCTTTGGCATTATAGTACTATGTTTCAGAGACAATGCGAAAAATTGGGGTTGAGTAAGGGTGGGTTTGTGGAGATTGAAAGGAAATGATGATTAGTAGTGCTGAGATGGAAAGAATGGGGGAATGAGAAGAGATAAGCCACAATAAAACTAAATATCAACAGGATGGGGTTTCTCTATAACTAACCCATTTCCCCTCCCACAGTGAGATTTTCTCGAGAGGCATGTGTCAGCTTTCAAACATGCAGATTATGCCTGTGTTTACCTTCCAATTACCAGTCACAAAACAACACATGCTAAATGCAAAAGGCACAGATGAAGAAAGTTGTATGTGACGAGAAATATATCTAAGCCTAAAGATTAGTATCATCCAGAGACAGCACGGAAGTAAAACCTTGTCCCATCTCCATGAACGGATTAGGTGGCCCTGGGAATTATCCACGTCCATATCTTTAGACTTCTAGTTATTTTATAACGAAGGAGCCTGTACCAGAAATACTATTCATGGGTGCAATTTGTATGTTGGATTTTTAATAAATTCATTATCATTATTGGATTGCCCAGTGTTTGACCTTGGATGATAGTAGAATTTTGGGATGGTGCCAGAAGGGCTCAGTGGAAATGCTGATGGGTGTTTGTTTTTTAAATCTCCCTAATTACAGGGTCGACTGCCTGTGAAATGGATGGCTCCAGAAGCACTGTTTGACCGCGTCTATACTCACCAGAGTGATGTGTAAGCATTGCCTACTGTTTTAAACAATGGCAGTGAAAAAAGAAAGAGAAAAATAGAGTCATGGAAACAATTGTAATGCCAAGCAGAGAAGAAATCCTGCAATCGAGTTAATCTGTGCAGAAATAATTTCACTTCTTCCATTCACTGATCTACTTGGAAAATTTCAGAAAGAGCACAGAATATAAATGGGCAGTCAGCTATCTGATCTTCATTTGAAACCTGATGCTTGGAATTTCTGTTAAACTGGATCAGCAGAGATCTATTAATCAGCAGAGATCTATTAATCATGACCTCTTAGCTACAGATAGCTGCAAAAAAAAACAGAGTAGAAACTCCTTTCCCCCCCTTATTCCCCAAATGTCACTGAATTTTAAAACTTTTGATTTCTAGTTGGTCATTTGGAGTGCTTCTGTGGGAGATCTTTACTTTGGGAGGATCTCCATATCCAGGAATACCAGTTGAGGAACTCTTCAAACTCTTAAAGGAAGGCCATCGCATGGACAAGCCAGCCAACTGCACACATGACTTGTAAGTACAGTAGTTAATCTTCTCAGAAGAATTTTTTCCTTGTGTCTTTGGAAAGGGCTTATCCCTTAGTTCAGTACAGATCTTGTTTTTGAGTCCCAGATTCTTCGTGCCTATGAGTCAGTAACACTCCTTGTCTGGCCTTTCCTAAATATTGTTTAGCAATGCCTGCTATGAAGCATGGTCTAGGTCCTAGCCACCTAGAATGGAGGTGTCCATTGTCCACTCTGGATAGTGTTTTTATTCTGATAATTTAGAGATAAAAGATTGAAAGGCAGGTTTCTGTCAAGTCAACAGCATACTAGCCAATACTAACATCCTTTCCATTTGACTTGTTTCCACTCCTTGTTACTCTGCTACCAAAGCCTGGACACCATCATGGGCCCTCTGATTTTGGACGGGGCAGTGATGCTACTATCTACCAAGATTTTCATCTTGTGCTTCATTTCCCATTCACTTTGCCTTGAATGATAAGGTGTAAGAATCAACCTTTTTTCTCACTTTCGTCTTCTTTCGTGTCCAGATCAAACTTTGAACTGTCAAAATGAAGCTACCTTCTTGGCTTTGTCCTTGGCCAAAATTAAATCCTCCTCAGTACAGGTTTTCTCTTTTAATATGCCCCAAGTAATCTAATTTCTGCATTTTGTGTGTTTCATAGTTCTCTTCATCTTTTTTTACTCTTTGTTCGTACATTAGTTAACCTCTCAGTGTGCAAGAAATGTTTAGCACCCCACAATAAACTAACCTTTAGTTGATTTTGTCTCTTTTATAGTAGCCTGTGTTGAAGGGTATGATGGTATGCTGTTAGGACTGAGATATGCCTAGCAATGATTAATGAAAAGGGGGAAACCTACACTTTCCCTTCCTCTGTATCTCATGTTCCAGTGAGTTAAAGCTCTGTATTTTAGAAAAGACTGCTAAATGTGATACAGAAGGGAAAAGGAAGGAGGAAAGCAGGCACCGAAGTAGTTTTACTTTTTGTGTCTAGTGCATGAGGCAAAATTGATATCACTCTTACAATGATTTTCCCAGTACAACCTCTAAGTGGCCCTTCGTCTTCCTACTGCAAGAGTATGGAAATCATCTGCAGTAAACACAGTCTCTGCAGCTTTTTAAAGGCCCTGGAGAATGTCCAAATGTTTCTAAACACTTGGTTATAATGCACCACACACTCCCTTCTCTTTCTCTCTTTGACCCATCCCTTCAGGTACATGATTATGAGAGAGTGCTGGCATGCGGTACCATCACAGAGGCCGACTTTTAAGCAGCTGGTTGAAGACCTCGATAGAGTCCTGACAGTGACCTCAACTGATGTGAGTATCTCTTTCTTTCTTTCTTTCTTTCTTTCTTTCTTATGAGTTAGGGCCCTTATTCCACTGAGAAATGGGCATCTGCAACCAGCGCCTGACATTCTGGATGGGTAAATAGCTGATAATAGGCTTCCGCTTCACAGTACTGCAGACTGTGCTGTGGATCTTTGCAGTGTGTAAAGGGGGTTATGGGCCCCGGGTGGTGCCACTCTCGGGTCCATCAGCCCAGGAATGTTAGTTGTTAACATGCATCATTTAAATTCAGTACAATCTGTGTGGTTATTTAGTTTATTTATTTGAAATTATTTTATCCCATTGCTCAGACTTGAGTCCGGAGGCATCTTAAGATATAATCAACATTCTTAACTCCCCCTTCAGGGGAAAAAAGTCTAAACATTGTAAGGTTGGAGAATACAAAATTTAGGAAAAGTAGCAAAATCAAATAATTAGGAAAAAATATAGAGTTGATACCACTAAAAATACAATGCAAGTCCTAAACTCCCATGAGGGAAGGAGCTTGTACAATAGCCAATGGATGGCTATCCTCACAAGTCATTAAATAATATTTTTCAAAGCCAAACTGCAAACGAATGGCTGTCTGTATCTTGCTCTTCTCTACATGGAGACACAGACCTTCAATCTTTTGAGTCCTTCTGAATCCTATAATGCAGGGATTCTCAACCTTCGGCCTGCGGGTCAGATGCAGCCCATGGCAACATTTCAGGTGCACCCTCCCCCCCCCCCACACACACACTGCCTCCATCACACCCGGAAGAGCCATGTGGTGGAGAAAGGGCAAAATGGCCATCCGCCCCCCAAAGCTGTCTGAGGGAGTGTGACCCATTGGCCCCTGGATTTAAAAGTTTGAGAATTCCTGCTATAATGTATGACCCTGATGCACAAGTAGAGGTTATCTTGTATGGAATTCTTGGGTCTCATCTCAATAGAGTAAAAAAATGTGATATCGCTATGAAAGTACTAACTAGCTGTCTTCTCTGTGTGTGTGTGTGTCATCTGTGCAATTGTTCTTTTTAACAGGAGTATCTTGACCTGTCAGTGCCTTTTGAGCAGTATTCCCCTGCAGGCCAGGATACGCACAGTGCCTGCTCTTCAGGAGATGACTCAGTATTTGCACATGATCTCCTCTCAGATGAGTCCTGTCTTCCAAAGCAGCAAGCAAACGGCATCATCATCAGGACGTGATGACAGACAGACCTGCAAAAAGAGAGAGACTGTTGAATGTATGCTTAGGGGAGGTTTAAAACAAAGCCCGTAGGAATATTTTATTTTTTCTCCGTGGCAGAGAAGATAACTGTGAAGTCATGGCATAGTAAATATTTCCACAAACACGCTTTAGATATAAAAAAGGATCATAATAATTAAAATGCACTGAACGAACCAATGTTTTACAGGGCTGCTAGTATTACATCTACAGCAAGAAGGTTGGAGGAATAACATGTGGCTTCCTCCCATTTTTTAAAAATAATCCTCGGAGTTTCACTATCGCCAGCCGCCTGTGATGAGTCACACTGCCCGAGGCCACCGTGTTTTAAAGAGGATGTGTGATTCCTCTTTTAACCAAGGTATGCCTTTGGGCTCCATAGACCTTTTTTTAATGTGACATAAGCATCTTTTGAAACAAGAGATGGTCTACTGGATACCTCCAGTTCTAGCAGAAGAGGGTGTGTGGATTATAACATCTCCAGACTCACTGCAGTTGTCCACCCTGGATTTGGAAGGTGCTACATCTACCGTTCGACATTTTACGAGCCTGCAGTACTGTAGTGGGGAGAAATATGGCTAGTCTTTGGGAGAAGAAGATGTAAAGAATATGTTTTGGTGGAACTCAAAAGCCACGTCGCCTTGCAGGGATTCATACACTTGTGTAAATATCTATTAATTTTATTATATTCACCATCTGTTTAGGAGGAATGTTGAAGCCATTTGGAAGGGTTGGTCATTCTTTTTAAAAAAATCAGGTCTGTGAAAAAGTTGCCATGGTGGAAAATAGTGTTCCATTGTGTTCCTCTTGCACTAGTAGCTGAAAGAGAATGGAGTGAATGTACATAGATGCAGACAGGAAAGAACACAAAGGATTAGAAATGTTCCCAATTGGAGTGACTGGAATGCCATTAATTTTTTTTTAAGTTTTAGTATATTGTGAGTTCTACAATTCTTTCAGGGAATTGTCTTAAAATCATAAATAGTGTTTGGCCCAAATCTTGCTTTTTGCTATATTTATTTATATCCAGTGGGTGAAAATTACAGATTGGAGCCTGAAAGATTCCTGTAATCTTTTCCCAGACCTGTAGTAGCAGTTTGCAACAAACACTTGGAGAAAATAATTACGGGTATGTGTAAGCAAATGATTTAAATGTATCAAAAACTTCTTTTTGCTAGAATTATGTATATATATAAATATATTTTTGTGTATATGAGTCTAAAATACTATTGTATCTGATAGTCAGGCTGAAAGAAAACTTCTCCAAGTAAGAAACTTCCAATCTAGGATATACTGATTCAAGGAAAAACATCCCCACCCCCGGCTTTTCTGCTTTTTAATATATATATCTTAACACCATGTATATTTGTAAAATTATTTATAGACATTAACATATCTATTTTCTTGGTTTAAAAGCTTAGCATTAATGTATACATTTACTTTTTCACCAGATTTTAAGTTTTAACTTATTGAAAGTGCAGAAAGATAAATTAATCAAGACTTTTCTTTTTAGTTTATTGAGAATATTAAAAAGAATGTATAGCTGTACAGTGATTTAACAAAATTGCTTTTAATACTGTATTTCTTTTTTTGTTTTGTTTCTGAATTGCAGTGAATATAAATACATGGATTCTGTAACACATTATGATTTCTTTTTCCTTCTGTGTAAGAGCCAAGACATCTTCCATTGTGTTTACCACTGTGTATTAAGGGGGTATAGAGTGTAATTTTCGTTGTCTTTTGAATGAAGGTATTCTTTGTGGTTGACATAGTAACAAGTATGCAGGGGAGATGAATGTTGACTGAAAACATGTGTGTATCTCCTACTAGAACTATTTTGGAAAAATGATGGGGGGGGGGGGAGAAACAAATTATATGCAGGGAATTTTCAGGATTCTATAATCTTTGGATTTAATATTTTTTTGAGGAAAATGCTCTGTTTTATAGATTGCAAAACTGTATAGTGAGATGATTCTATCAGAGCATTCTAGATAATAAGGAAAATATAAAATGGAAAAAGACCAAGAAAGTTGTATTTGGAAGCACCTTTTAACACTTAATATTACAAAATGATGCCTGCAGTAATCATACAGTCTTCTCTTTACAAATGAGTTATTTTGCTGAAATAACAGTCGGTACCATCCCAAAGTAGTATTCATTTTGTAATAAGGATTTTATCTGAATAAGCTAATTTATAGATTTGAAATTTCAAAGAGATTTTTAAATATAGATTTTGAAATAAAAATGCTTTTTTTTCCTATGCTAGTTTTGTGCATTCCACAATCTGAAAAGTTGCTGTCCTAGGCCAGAGCAGGCTGCACATGTATGCCTGAGTTCATTAGTTATTATAAAATCTATATGCATATCCATGTATCTACATAATTTATTGATTTTTTACAAAGATGTTTTTGTTGTTAACTTGTTCTTTCTTTAACATTTCTTACTATAATTTTGTAGCCAGGACTTTAGAAACTTAAAAATTCCTCCTTAACACCATGCCTAGTGGTGTTGCAAGATGCAGATTTCATTTACCTGTATTGAAATGTTGAAATTCTTGGTTCAAAGTCTTCTAGTTTCTATATTTGTTTGCTTTCTTGCTCTACTAAGGAGGTGTGAAACACAATCTATTCTGCTTTTGTTTACCTAGCTGAAAAATAAAAAAAATGGAAATTTGTGTATAATCTCTCATTTTAATTTGACATGTTTTGAAGAGCCATTTTCAATCAATCAGTCTTTATTACGGTCCAAGACCAGCATAGTACAGCAAAAAGAACAGGAGTTAAAATGAGAATTCTTAAGAAGGGCCAGTTTAAGAATAGACCTTTGATTCTAAGTAGTAGTTAAACCAACACGATTTTAAAAACACTAATCATCTGAAAATGTATGCATACATAAACTGCATATTCACATACCAGTACTACTTTCCCAGTATTTAGTAGTTTGACTAATCCTGTCATTTGCTTCAGACAAATCCTCGCTATTCAATGGTTCAGACAGGTTGCCACCGATTAGCAGATGTTCAAAGTCTTGTCTCTTGCCCCATTCACATTGTTTACCATCAATATGGCCCCAGCTCTTTAGGTTTCTTTTGAATCATGTCACCCCAGTTCCCAGCCTATTCACAGTCTTCCATGTCCCATATTAGAGATGGTGACCTGTGGTTGGCCTCTCCTTCATAACCCATAACCCTCCAGGTGATGTTCTTTTTCATAGTTCAGGTCAATGAGACTCAGCTGTAGATGGAATGGGTGCCGTTGCTTTTAGGAAGCTCTTCCTTGACTTCAAACTTGATGCTGCTATTGAAGTCCAAATATTGGATGCCTTACATCTGTTTCTTGCTTTTTCTTCTGAACTTCTGCAGCTACTTGTTTTCTTACACCTGGAGGTGCTATACGCATGAGTGAAAAGATTTTATTAACAGGGGTTGGTTTGTTAATAGTATTACATGTACTATTACATGTAAAGACAAGTAGAACATGTTTTAACTATATATCACAAATGAATCGTGTCAAGAGAGAGGTGTTTCAAATGCCATGATGGTTTCTCATATTTCATTGAAGTGGCAAAACAGGAGTCATGGCCATCATCATTTGCTGTGCTTCAAAATATTATGCAAAAAAGAGCATTTTTGTAATGGGGGGGGGGGGAGAGATGTTCCTTATACCCATCCACTCCATAATGGAGCAATTCCTGAATTCCCTTTTAATGTTTCTCCCTTATTAAACATCAATTTATTATGTAAATTGAATATTGCTATCGGCAAGTATGTGATTATAACAAGGTAATAATGCTTATGAGAAAATTCCTGCCAGGAGTGTAACTGTCAGATGTTCCCACAGAAATAACAAGAGAGGATTGCTGAAGCATGCAAAAGCAAGTAAAATCTTGCTTGGAAGAAGCTGGCTAGAAGTGATTGTTTTAAAAATTCACTGATGTATCAGAATCAATGTAAAATAAAGATGCAGTCACAAGAGAAATTTGGTCACGCTGCTAACCAAAGGTCTTACAAGGCAGTGTACACACCAAAATGCCATATATAACAAATGAAAATCCCTTATTACTGACACCCTAAGCCACCCAAAACTATAATTTTAAAACAACTTAAACATAGCGGTAGTAAATCAGTGTACCTGTGCAGCACCAACAGATTAACTAAGACCAAAGAATCAATCAAAATCGGGTAGGGAACCAGAATGTCAGTAATGGGCACTTTGAACAATTCTGACTTGGCTAACTTTCAGAATAGAGTGAGGAAGGGCATCTGGCAGACCTGTGGTGGCAGAGTGTTCCAAAGATAAGGCATCACTAGTGTGAAGGCACTATTTCTAGTTGAAGTATCCTTGGCTTCTCTGTGGGGTATCCACAGTCTGCCTGTTTGCAAAACCTGGTTCTCCATCATGTTGTTTGTGAATGCACACTGATGGGTCTGCGCGTGCGCGGAGCCAGTTTCGGAGCTGTCAAGCTGATTGGGTAAAGATTTGTAATTAGGACCGCCCATCATCTCCACCCGCCCTTAGGCGCCATTTCGTGCCTCTTTCCCTCGGTTCTCTTTTTTCCATTGTTGCAGCAGGAGCCTAGAGAGAGCTTTCGTCTAACAACTGTTCCTGGCCTTGTTCTTTCTGGACTTTGCCTTTGCTTCTAAACAATTTTTTCGGACTAGGAGGGTTTTCCCTCTTGGTCCACTCGCGAGGGGCTTCACCTCTTGCAAGCGGCTCCTCTGTAATTTTTTTCGTCCGTCGACTGTTTGGTTGATGGCCTCTGTCATGGCATTCAAACAATGTCCCGTCTCTAACAAAAAATTCTCCAGTTCTGATGGGCACGATAAGTGTCTTCTCTGCTTCGGCGAGAACCACCCTGTTCATACTTGTGTAGTTTGCCGGAATTTTTCCAAGGTTGCCTTGAAAAATCGTAAAAACAGACTTCAGGCCCACCTCATGGCTACTGCACTTGCCCCGCCGTCCTCTGCGGCTTGTGATCTGCCAGCGGCGGCCCTTTCTTCTTCTGCCGCACCTCATCAGTTGACGACGGCGGAACTTTTTGCTAAGAAGGAGGAGGAGAAGAAGAAACACCAAAAACACCACTCTTCGGTTTCTCTCCAACACCATGAGTTGTTCACCAGTCGCCTCCACCGTCACCAGCCTCTGCGGTCTTTGCTACGGCTGTGTCGTCCCAATCTTCTGCTTTGCCTCAACACACCGTGGTCTATGGAGGATTCCCCTGTCCTCCCACCGACACAGCAAACTCCCCCACCACCCCCACCACACGGTGTGTCGCGGTTGCTGGCTCCCCACCCTGCACCGATCCCATCTATGGTTCAAGCTTCGGTTCCGTCACCGGTTTCGGTGCAGCTCGACCTCCTTATACCTCTGTTTTAAGCTATGGCCAAGGAAATTACGGAACAGATGAGAGCAATCCCCCCCCCCCGTCTGCCTTGCCGCAGCCCACCGCTTCAGTTGAGAGTACCCGTCGTCAACAGCGCTTGGAGGAACCTGCTCCGGCTAAGAGGCGACGTACGGACTCTGCCTGCTCTGAGGTGACTGTCTGAAGGCTCGGCGGAGTCGTCGGATGATGAGGATCTACCATCGATAGACCCCAAAAAAACACCCAAAGATCAAATCGGCAGTCCTCATCCCGTTCCACCTGAGGACCAGCTCACTTTTACCGCGTTGCTCAAACGTCTTGGGACAACACAACGCCACCAGATCCTGGCACCGATGGTTTCTGCGGTATGACGGACAAGAAAGACCAACCAACCGGTGCACCCTCCCCTCCTTTTCTCCATTGACAATACGGCGAAGGTGGTCTGGAAGAAGCTGGTCTCCTCCCATTCCGTCTCGACACGCGTGGACGGCATGTATAAGATGCTCGATGAGGACAGCCAATTCCTTCACACTCACCCGGTTCCAAACTCATGGGTAGTGAAGACATCCCAGCATTGCACACCCGCTAGCAGCGTTCCGGTGCCTTTGTCGAAGGGAGGGAAGAAATTGGACTCTTTAGGGAGAAAGGTTTATGCTAACGCCTCCCTGTCGTTTCGCGCAGCAAACTACACCGCAGCGATGGGCGCTTACAATTGTATGTTATGGGGCAAGGCGGAGTCCTTTTTAGCCAAACTCCCTGAAGACCTCCGTGCGGAGTTTGACACTCTCTGTCAGGAGGGGAACCACCTGGCCCTCCCAACAGATTCGCACCGCACGCCACGTATGCGAGTCCGAGGCTAAGATCATCGCCTCCGCCATACAAGTCAGACGCCATTCCTGGTTGCAATCTGCAGACCTCCAGGACGAAGTCAAAGAGCTCATTGAGGAGCTTCCCTTCGATGGTCAAGGACTGTTTGCTGCAGAAACTGATACATCGTTAAACGAACTGCACCGTGACATTACGACCACTAACAAGTTATGCCTGGGCACCTCCGCGTCTTACAATCGGCATCAGTACCAGCCATACCAGTCCTTCCAGCCTGCGCCTCAGTTCCAACGGAAACATCCCATGCCCGTCACCACACTAATCTGCGCCCCACAGAACCCCCCCCCCCGCCCTATCAGACGGAGCCCCGTCCCTACTTCCCGGCTGGCAGACTATACTCTCTCGTTCCCTGAGCCCATGTCCCCAGCCACCTTTCAGATGGTACATCCCCCCTAAGGTTCTTAGCCATGGGGGGGGGGCATCTCGCTGGTCAAGCCGTGTCCCGGCCCCGAGTATCGGGTGCTCCTCGTGCCCAGCCCCCGACACAGATGGCGGCCGTCCTGGGGCTGAGCACAGCCGCGTCCTCCTCCTCTCCCCCGCCGCAGAACTTCTGTCCGTCCCACCAGGGCGGATCGGAGAGGCTCCCTTGTTATCCCTTCGGCGAGAGAGGCGCGCCTCACCTGTACTACTTCTCCGTGTCCGCCCCGACCCTCTGGAACCTCCTGCCCACCGAACTGCGCCTTCAGACGGAGCTCTTACCATTCCGGAAAGGCGTAAAAACCTGGCTGGCAGGACAGGTTTGGGGACCTGGGAACGTGGGTTCCCACACTAAGTGGCTTACATAAGAACTGCCTCCCTGGGTTGGAATATGGGAATACTGATGTGTAGTCCTGAGTCGTCTTAATTCGGTGCTGATTTTTAATTCCGATGTTTTTAATTCTGATGTTTTTAGTGATTTGGAGTTGGATTTTATTTCTGTTTTTACTAGATTGTAAGCCGCCCAGAGTCGGGTCCCCCCGATTGGGGCGGGGTATTAAATTTAATAAATAAATAAATAAATAAATAAATAAATCTCAACAACAGCAGCCGTATTGCCAGCAGGATTTCAGACAGCCTGCCTATAGGCAATGCCACCAACAGTCTTGTTCCCGGCAACAACAGGGTCCTTCCAACAAGAGATCTGACCGCAGGCAACGGCAACGGGTTTGACTCACTGGCCAGAGATTCTCCCTTGAACATCCTTCTGTACATACTGCTCCAAAACTTCCTCGCAGCGTGGTCCAGTATAACATCGGACAGATGGGTTTTACAGGTCTTAGGCGCTGGTTACGCCTTAGAATTCAAGAACTTGCCCAGACTCAGCCGGATTCGTATCACTGACCCCTCGCCTCTTCTTCAAGACGAGCTTACGGCCCTTCTGCAGAAAGGGGCCATCGAATTGGTAGTGTCCACCGAATCGTCCATCGGTTTTTATTCACAGTATTTCATCGTGGACAAAAAGGACGGCGGCTTCTGCCCCATTCTGGACCTGCGCAGGTTGAACCAGCATATTCACGTGAGGAAGTTTCGTATGGTAACACTTCAGCCTATCCTCCCTCTGTTGAACAGGAACTATTGGTTTGCGGTGTTTGACCTCAAAGATGCGTATTTCCACATCTCGATCAGGGAACAGCATCAACAGTTTCTACAGTTCCAAGTGGCGGGGCACATTTACCAATACACCTGTCTCCCACTCGGCCTCTCCACCATGCCGGGGGTGTTCACCTAGTGTATGGCTCCAGTCGCAGCGTATCTCAGACTGCCGGGGATCCAGGTGTTCCCCTACATAGACAACTGGCTTATTTGTGCCCCGTCTCGCCGTCAGGCACTAGAGGATGTGACATTCTGCATCTGGTTTATGGAGAGTCTCGATCTTCGGATCAATTACAAAAAGTCAAGACTCGTACCATCCCAACAGATCAAGTACATCGTTGCAGTGTTGGACTCCACCATGCTACGAGCATACGCCCTGGCTCAATGTCTAGCCGATCTCCATTCCGTTATCCACTGTTTCCAGACTCAGCGAACGGTAACGGGCCACCAAGCTCAAAGGCTGCTAGGTTTGATGGTCTCGATGACCTCTGTGATCAGCCATGCGAAGCTGAAGATGAGGTCTCTACAAGTGTGGTTTCTCCACTCCTTCGACCTCCGCAGGGATCATCCCAAGAAACATCTACCGCCCACGCAGGAACTAGTAAGCCAACTGTCCTGGTGGCTGATGGACGTCAATGTGGGCATGGGAAAACCATTCTGTCCCCCCCCCTCCGCCAACGGTGCAATCACAAAGGATGCCAGTACTCTGGGCTGGGGTGCTTGTTGTGTCACGATGACCATCAATCATCTTTGGTCCCAGTGGTAGAAGTCGAGGCATATCAACTACCTCGAGCTCCTAGCAATTTGGAAGGCAAGGAGGACATTCATCTCCTCCATTTCCGGCAAGGTGATTCAAGTAGCGTTGGATAACATGACGGCCCTAGCATACTTGAACAAGCAGGGAGGTACGAGATCCCCCTCCCTACTTCTTGCGGTTCAGGTTTGGGAGTGGTGTCTCGAACACCATGTGTTCCCCGTGGGGGTTCACATTCAAGGAACTCTCAATGTTCACGCCGATCGGTTGAGTCGACTGACAGTGACCACCCACAAGTGGGAGCTCAACAATCGGGTTTTCTCCAACCTGTGTCACCGGTGGGGTCGCCCGACTCTAGACCTGCTTGCTTCTCACTCCAATGCGAAGCTGCCCAGGTACTGCTCCAGGGCGGGGATCGGTCACGGATCCCTCCATGATGCCTTCCTGATACCGTAGGACGAGGACTTTCTCTATGTATTCCCGCCCATTCCTCTCATAGAGCGAGTGCTGGTACGTCTAAGGAAAGAACGGTCCACAGCGATCCTGATAGCCCCGGCGTGGCCCCGTCAACCGTGGTTTGCCCTGCTGTGCCGCCTTGCCACAGATTTGTGGAAGCTTCCGTCAGACCCCACGCTTCTCCACATGGAACAGGGGCGGCTGTCCCATGTGGATCTTCCCAGTCTCCATCTCACGGCGTGGTTGATCACACAAGACTGAACCGTATCTTGAATATGAGTTGGAAACCGTCCACAGCATGGTCCTACTGTTCTAAGTACCAGAAGTTTGTTGATCATCTTCGGTCTTCGAATCGGTCCCTGGAAGCTGCGACATTACTGAACGTCATGGACTATCTATTCACACTAGCAGAGTCCAGTCTTTCCCACTCTTCTCTCCGAGTATACCTCGCTGCTATCGTGGCTCATTCGTCTTCTAGTTCTGTCCTGCGAACCGCTTTCAGAGATGATACTGTAGGGCTGCGGAATGCCTTTCCACTGGTGAAAAGACCCTCACCCCAATGGTCTCTCACCATTGTACTCAACGATTTGATGAAGCCTCCCTTTGAACCCATGGCGACGGCCGATGTTAAACTGGTCTCATGGAAGGCTGTGTTCCTGGTGGCTATCACGTTGGCCCGTCGGGCGGGGGAGTTGGCGCCCCTCCGATCCGACCCACCATACTTAAAGTTTTATCCTAACCGGGTGGTCCTCCACCCAGACGTGTCCTTTCTACCCAGAGTGGTTAATGACTTTCACCTGGCTCAAATCTTAACTCTTCCCACTTTTTTTTCCTGAACCTACCACACCTAAAGAACGAACCTGGCACTCTTTAGATGTTAAACGCGCTTTATTGTTCTACACCAAAAGGACCTCTGAATTCAGGAAATCTTCCAGGCTTTTTGTTGCCTATGAGGGCAAGTCAAGGGGCGAGGCTATCACTGCCCAACGTCTTTCTAAGTGGATCGCCAATACCCTCTATTTGGCGTACCAGTTGACCTCCTTTCTGCCTCCACCCCACGTCAGGTCTCACTCAACTCGGTCGTTTGCAACCTCCTCAGCATTCCTGGAGGGCATCCCGGTTGATGACATATGCAGGGCGGCTACCTGGTCAAAATCCTCTACTTTTACCAGGCAATGTGGCCTAGACATCAGGGTGCTTCCCAATGCCAGACTGGGACGTTCCATCCTTACGGCGGGTCTCTGACCTTCTTCGGGACCGACTGACCATCCTTGATCCATATCCACAGCAGTCACACTTCATCTCACCGTCGACAGCCCACCATCCAGGTACATGAGCTTGCTAATCTCCCATCAGTGTGCATTCACAAACAACACGATGGAGAAAGACAGGTTGTACTTACCAGTAACTGTTGTTCTCTGAGTATGTTGTTTGTGAAGCCACACAACCCACCCGTCCTCCTCAGGAGCTGTCACGGTGAGATTTTCTCTTTCTCATCCTGTGAATAATTTTATATTGAACTGAGGGAAAGAGGCGCGAAATAGCGCCTAAAGGCAGGTGGAGATGGTGGGCGGTCCTAATTACAAATCTTTATCCAATCAGCTTGAAAGCTCCGAAATTGGCTCCGCGCATGCGCAGACCCATCAGTGTGGATGCACAAACAACATACTCGGAGAACGATGGTTACTGGTAAGTACAACCTGTCTTTGTCCAGCCATATGTATTGGAGAGAGATGCTCTACCAGGTGACGTGATCCCAAACCGTTCAGGGCTTTATAGGTTAAAAACAACATCTTGAATCAGTCCCAGAAGCCTACAGGTAACTATGGCAGCTGCATCAGTGTAGGAAAAAGCCAACCCCACTTTTGTTGTTGTTCAGTTGCACAGTTGATTCCAACCCCCTACAACACCATGGACCACTGCATGCCAGGCACCCCATCCTCAACCCGCCCACCTCTGTGCCCATTGCATCAACAAAACCAACTAGCCATCTCATTTTCTGCCTCTCCCTTCTTTTGCCCTCAACATTTCCCAGCATCAAGGTTTTCTCAAGTGAATCTTCTCCTTTGATGTCCAAAGTACTTTAGCTTCATCTTCACTATTTGACCTTCCAAAGAGCAGTCGGGGTTGATTTCTTCTAAGATCGACCCGTTTGTCCTCCTCGCTGTCTGACAAACACATATCCTCGACACCAAGGGAAGACCCACAAAGAGTGCATTGCAGTACAATTCTTGAGATTACCAGTGTGTGAACCAGTGTCGTAAGGGACTTCATATCAAAGAATGGGTGGAGCTGGGCTATCTGCCTGAGGTGAAAAAAAGGACACCCTGGCAATGACAGATATTTGTTTCTCAATGGAGAGGGCCAGGATAATGCCAGATCCCAGGCCTGGCCTTTCAGGAGGAAAATATCCCCATCTAGCTGAAGAACCCTTCCCAAGCAACAGGATCTCCATCTCATCTGGATTCAACCTCAACCTGTTGGCATTCATCTAGTCCAGTGGTTCCCAATTAGTGGTACGCGTACCCCCAGCGGTACACGAGATTGCATCAAGGGGTACGCGCAGCAATCTCTTAACTTAAAAAGTTAAATCCTTAAAAAATAATAATGCAATAACAATTGCCAAAAAATTATTCAATTTAATTAAACGATCAGTAGGTAAGTCAATCGTATGCATCAAGCACTTTCTCCCGCGGCAGTGGTTTTTCCCGCGCCTCCCGCGTCTCGCGTCACCCGATTGCGGCCACCCCCATTCCCGCCTATTTGCTCGTCATTGTCAACGTGCACATTTGTCACATTAATGAAACGTGTTCTCTGTCATTAGAATGTCTTTTGATGATAATAAATATAAAATACACCTGATTTCATTTTTTATTTGACGTTCCCGCAGTAAGGGGTAAGCGATATTTAACGTTCCTGCAATAAGGGGTACGCAAGTTTGAGGTCTTTCTTGAAGTGGTACATAGAAAAAACTAATTGGGAACCACTGATCTAGTCCATTATTGCAGCCAGGCACTGTTCTAGGAGATCCACAACATCCACTGCTGAAGTTGAAAAGAAGAAATAGAGTTGCATATAGCATATTACTGATGCCGGACTCTAAATGGTCTCGCCCATCTCCATATTAATGTTTAACACCATAAGCAAGATAACAGACTCCTGTACTCCTGAGGCTGAAATCACCCAATCCAGCTGCACTTCTTGGACCCAGTCAGTGACAGGGTCCGAGTATTAGGACAGTTGTACAATGCATCCCATAGAGACTTTTTTGGTATGATTTTTCTCATATGGATTTTTGCTGTACGATACATGCATCATGTAATGAAAAAATCGTATAAAGAAGTGCCTAGTGGAACCAATTATTTTCGTTATATGGAGTTCTACTGTATATGGAATTGTCTTCTGGTTGTCTGATTTGCTGCCAGACTATGAAGATACTAAATCCAGGCCTTAGCTGTGGCAGTGTGTAAGGAGCAGTGAAAAGGGAATACTGTTTGTGTGTCTGATTTGTTAAAAGGATCCCAGGAAGGAGTCTCTCTTACAAGTTAAATGGCATGATTTTTCTCATATGGATTTTTGCTGTACGATACGTGCATCATGTAATGAAAAAATCGTATAAAGAAGTGCCTAGTGGAACCAATTATTTTCGTTATATGGAGTTCTACTGTATATGGAATTGTCTTCTGGTTGTCTGATTTGCTGCCAGACTATGAAGATACTAAATCCAGGCCTTAGCTGTGGCAGTGTGTAAGGAGCAGTGGAAAGGGAATACTGTTTGTGTGTCTGATTTGTTAAAAGGATCCCAGGAAGGAGTCTCTCTTACAAGTTAAATGGCATGTCTTAATTTAGTGAGAGAGTTGAGAGTAGTTATCACTTGCTGGTTGGCACAAACCAAGTACAGTACAGGAATCTGGGGTGAGCATCATGGTCTCAATGACAATGCAGAATATATATGCTCATTATATGTCATGGTAATATTGTGCCTTCTAAGGACATGTCTGCAAATATAATACAGTGGCACATAGTCTGTGTGTCTCCATAGTCATCAAGGCACATCAAGGACTTGACCTCATCACAGTGGCGTAGCGTGGGGGGGGCGGGGGGGGCGGATGCCCCGGGCAGCGCCTTTCAGGGGGCGGCAAAATGTCCCCTCCCCACCCTTTTGCTGGCGAGCGCCCCACGTGCGCTTCGCCGCTTGCCACACACCTCCGTCCGCTCGCACCTCCATCCGCTCGCTCGCCCGGCTGGCCGTCGGGGGCTCTCCGCCGCCTGTTGCCCCTGGCAGCGGCTTTCAGGGGGAGGCAAAATGTCCCCTCCCCACCCTTTTGCTGGCGAGGAGGAGAAAAAGGGGTTTTTTTTAGGCGGACAATTCAAGGAGGCTCCTTGAATTGTCCGCCTAAAAAAAACCCCTTTTTCTCCTCCTCGCCAGCAAAAGGGGGGGGAGGGAAGGAGGGGCACGCCCGGTCGCCCGCCCAGCTGGCCGTCGGGGGCTCTCCTGGCGGGCGGCCCGCGTGCGCGCGGACGCTGCTCGCCTCCGCCCGCCCAGCCACCCACCCAACTTGCCGTGAGACGGGGCGCTCGTCGGGGAGGGGGTGGCGCCGTGGCGGGGAGCCCCTGGGGGCTGGCTGGGCAGGAGGAGGTGGGCAGCGTGCGCGCGCACGCGGGCCGCCCGCCAGGAGAGCCCCCGACCGACAGCCAGCCCGGCGGGCGGGCCCCTCCTTGAATTGTCCGCCTAAAAAAAAACACTTTTTCTCCTCCTCGCCAGCAAAAGGGTGGGGAGGGGACATTTTGCCGCCCCCTGAAAGCCGCTGCCAGGGGCAACAGGCGGCGGAGAGCCCCCGATGGCCAGCCGGCCGGGCGAGCGGACGGAGGTGCGAGCGGACGGAGGTGTGTGGCGCGCGCCCCGCTAGTCAGCAGGGGGCTGGCTTCTACCTGGGTCGGGGGGAGGGGGCGGCGGCAGCGGCGAGCTGGGGGGGGGGCGGCGAGTTTGTTCTTCTCCCCAGGCGGCTGAAGACTGCGCGACGCCACTGCCTCATCACAAATCCAACCAACTCTCTGTTTTATACCAAATGTGTTACTTAGGACAGAAATTTACCTTGCAAAGAATTTCAAAATGGCTGCTTACCACCATAGAACTTTGTTACCAGCTTGCCATGCAACCACTACCTCAGCCTTTGAAAGCTCATTCAACCTAAGCCATAGCTGTTTCAGTGGCATTTTTGAAAAGTGTGCCTCTCCATGATTTTGCAGAGTTGCCACCTAGTCACAGCCTTCCATATTTGTGAGGCTTGACATAGGAGAAAAACATCAGCCACTAGTTGGCAGAGTTGGCCTCTCTTCAGCCCTGCTGTGACACCCTCCATCCTGTGAGTAGCTCAGTAATCAATCTTTAGAGTGATTTTATGGTGACCATGAAGGAGGAGGACTGGTTACTTACTGTAACTATTGTTCTTAGAGTAGTCAACTATGAATTCACACATTCCACCCAGTGATGGGATGTCAAAATTTTTACTACCACTCCATGACATCATCACAGTGTGGGCGGAGCCAGTGTTGTGGGCAGAGCCAGTGTTGTGGGCAGAGCCAGTGTTGTGGGTGGAGCCAGCATTGTGGGCGGAGCCAGTGTCATGGGTGGGACCCTCCCCCCTTTTTCAGGGTTTTTTTTAACATTGTGCAATCAATTTATCGCACAACATTAAAAATACACCCACGTGCATTTTAAATAAATATAAAATATTACAAAATATTATTAATTAAAAATTCCCACATACCGTGTTTCCCCTATTATATGCCATGGCTTATAATTCCCCCCCCCCAAAAAAATGGCCAGAAATGGCCCGCTGGCTTATTTTCGGGGGGTGGTTTATATTTCTATTAAAAAAAACCACACAGCTGTTCGGAGGCTTTTTTTAAACTAGGGAAGGGGGGGAGAGAGAAATGTTGCCTGGGCCGCCCAGGCACTCATCCTCAGAGGCTCCAGCCGGAACCGGAACGTGGCCGAGAGGGCCGGAGGCCTCTTGCCGGGTGCCATGAAGGGAGGGGAATACAGCGATGTGATTGGATCTCT
Organism: Furcifer pardalis; assembly: GCA_030440675.1. NCBI lineage: Eukaryota > Metazoa > Chordata > Lepidosauria > Squamata > Chamaeleonidae > Furcifer > Furcifer pardalis. Next base: position 171,506,512 of record CP126890.1, on the reverse strand, counting down.
ATGTCAGCTGACATAGAGATCCAACCACATGAAGGGAGGGGAATACAGCGATGTGATTGGATCTCTATGTCAGCTGACATAGAGATCCAACCACATGAAGGGAGGGGAATACAGCGATGTGATTGGATCTCTATGTCAGCTGACATAGAGATCCAATCACATCGCTGAATTTTTTCCCCCTTGTTTCCCTAGTTTAAAAAAAAGTCTCTGATCAGCTGTTAGTCGGGAGAGAAAATACTGTAAGCAGAGGGAAGGTAAGCAGAGTTGGGGGGTGTATTCTCTATGTCCGAGCAGGCAGTGGGGTGGCTGTGTTTTTTCATAACACATGGCGTATTTTCGGGTGGTAGCTTATATTTTTAGAGCCCTCCGAAAATCGGCACATGGCGTATTTTCGGTGGTCTCTTATTATGGGGGAAACACGGTAGGTACCATCTCCCCACACATCTCCCCCCCCCCTTTTCAGGTTTTTTTAAACATTGTGCAATCAATTTATCGCACAACATTAAAAAATACACACACATGCATTTTAAATTATTTAAAAAACCTATAAAATATTATTAATTTAAAAATTCCATTTGGCTACTAACTTACCTGAAAGTTGTAAAGGTTCTTCTTCTGTTTCAGAGGAAGGGACGGACACAGAGGGTCCCGTCGTCGCCTCTTCCTCCATCGCCTCACCCTCCTCCGACGTGGCTTGCTGGTGACAATGAGCCCTGGGGCCTCAAGTCTCTGAGGCCTGCCTGCTGCCGCTGCCGCGCCCCTCTGGGACTGACGAGTTCCCACGGGAACTTCGAGGCCTGCCTGGACCACCCGCTATTGACAAGCCCCCCCTACTCCAGCCTCCTCCTGGCGCTGAGGCCCGCGGCCGCGTGTTGCTGCTGCTACTGCTGCTGCTGCTACCGGAGCTGGAGCCGCTCGGAGAACGTCCGGCTCCAGCAAAATCTAGGCAGCAAATGGCTGCTTCCAATCACGCATGCGCAGAAATTCAATCTGCACATGCGCTATTTGCAATTTCAGTGTGCATGCGTCAGATTGGTTTCTGCGCATGTGCACTAAATTGGAGCCATTTTGACTCCAATTAAAAAAAAAAATTTTTTCCTGCCGGTGAGGCGTCCGATCCGGACGCCTCAAAAACGGTATTACCCTCCCGGAGAACCCTCCGGAAATCTTCTTAACGGTTCTGTGGATCCGGTCAGAACCGGTAACATCCCATCACTGATTCCACCCATCCACCCCTCTGTCATGGTTGTATCCTGGCAGCAGTAGATGGGAGGGAGCTGAGGGAAGCTGTTCGGCTGTGTACATATACAATAGGGGTGATGGGACCCCTGGCAGCCCAAAGCCTCTGTCTCTACAACTCTGGAACATTCCAAAATGGCCTTTGCAGAGACACGAGAAGACCTTCAATGTGAATTCAGTTAGGGTTGCCATACGTCCCAGAAAACCGAGACTGTCCCGGGTTCAAGGTTGGAAAAATTGTCCCTGCCAGTTCAATAAAAATCATGTTAAATTCCCGTATTTTTCAAACTTACTGATTGTGTATTATAGCACACTATTAAAATAAATTCAAACTCTCGTCATCAAACAAGTGATTTCCTGCCACATTGGAGTTGGAGTATACCTGGAGACAAATCTTAAAATCCTTGTCTCACACCACCACCCAATAAGTGTGACCAGTGTGCTTCCTGGAACTGAGGACGTTAAGAGTTGTCTGTGATGCGACTTCTCAGAAGTACAACAGATCATCTTACAGTATGAATTAACTATTGTAAATAAATTCATTCATGTATTGATGTATTTAATGTGAAAGTGTTTTATAGCTGTCATATTTTTTTAAAAAAACCTACTTTGTAGATAACCCGTCCATTTTTGTCAAGTATATTTCTGTCTTGGTTTTGTGAGAGAGAATTATGGCAACTCTATTCACAGTTGACCACACAAAGAATTGTTTACAATAAATAACCAGTCTTTCTGCACTCCTGATATGTTCTGTTTATAAATTTATTTATTTATACCATTTATAACCGCCCATGTTAAGGACATGCACTACTCTGGGTGGTAGAATCCAAACAGTAATCCCAACATCCTAGTTCCATCCAAATGTAAAAAAGAACCTGAACCCAAAACCCACAGCAACAATAAAACGGCAACACACAGGCAATGTTCAAAGCTAATTAAAAGCACACATTGGGTAGTTCTGTCAGAGGAGAGAATGTTTTTAAAGGCCTCCTTGAAAAGCTCAATTTCTACTGTCGTCTCGAAGGCCTGGAGCACAGGGGCTGGATGAATTTCAGGATCTAAAAAGATCTTCCCAAAATAGAGAAGCCACTGCCAAGAAGACATATTTTATTGTCATTACTCTTTTTACTTCTCTTGGGCGGCTGTCCATAACGCCAAGACCTGCAAGGACCAGGTAGGGTGAAAAGGTGATCCAAAAGGTAGTGAGGTCATAATCTGGTTTTGGATTTGAATCTTTACATCAAAACATTGAACTTGGCATGGTAACTTTCATACAAACCCCAAGGGCAGCCCCAGATAGACTGCATTACACTAGTCAATCTGAGATCACCAATCCACGGACTAGTGTTGGGAGGGATCTCCTCAATTCTTTGAAATGTATATTAAGCAACATTTTCTTCATTTGTATTTTAGGGTGTAATCAGAATAATCTCCGGCAAATAATGCTAAAAGCATCCTTTATCTGATGTGAAGACATCGGTGGCCTTTTTGTTTTCTCATCGAGACATGTATGAACATAGCACCAGAATTCTTGCTTCCTAAGCAGCCACCCAAACATAGGCAGGGTGTGTATACGTATGACAGCATCTTTCTGAAGTTCTGGCAAAAGGAACATCGATATTAAATGGTTAGAGGCATGCTGTTTCTTGCCATGCATACACTATGGAAATAGCAAAGTCCACACCCAATTACTTTGAGGGATCAAACGCTTCACATTAAGAGTGTACCACACCCTTTCATTTTTGCCCAATCAAGGGATCAAAGTACCTGATGATCCTGAAATAATTAAAAATAGTGCCCAGTATGCAGGTGTGGGTGTCAGACTGGAAAGATCCATACACTGCAATCAAGAGAAAACATCAATACTTTAGAGAGCTGCAAATAGGCTTTTTCAAAAGCCCAAATACTGAAGTGCAGCTAGACTTTGAAACTTCTAAAAATGTTTTGGACTATTGTTACTATAATCTCTTACTGTTACTGTTGGCCAAGTTTGTCCGGGCTTCTAGAAACTGAAGTCTGAAACCTCTAACGGGCCAAAGGCTTCCCACATCTTATACCCGTGAAGGCAAACCTTGGCACTTCAGATGTTCTTGGAATTCAATTCCCAGAAGCCCCCGTGGATCCACACAAATGTGTTTACTGCTATACATCCGGCCCACATCGCCCTTGTCGCTCCTGGAAGTGGAAGTAAAGCAGGTAGTTCATTTATTTATTTCAAAAAGATCACCTTACCCAGAACCTTCTATATAAAACAGGGGATAGGGCCATGATGGCGAACCTTAGCACTCCAGATGTTCTTGGGACTTCAACTCACAGAAGCCCAATCCCCTGTGAATCCACACAGATGGGTTTACTGTGATTCATCCAGCCCTCGCCACCCTCGTCGCTCCTATACAGGTGTGTTTTAATTCTGCTTCCAGGAGTGATGAGGTCGGCGTGGGACGGATGAATAGCAGTAAACCCATTTGTGTGGATTCATGGGGACTTCTGGGAATTGAATTCTAAGAACATCTGGAGTGCCAAGGTTCGCCATCACAGTCTTATACCAAAGAGAAATTAATGGGAAGTAACTATGGAGGGGGAGGCAAAAGAACTGAGGTGACATAGAGAAAAGTTCTGAATGGTATATTTGCTGTGATGGTGGAGAAGAAACTTTGGAAAATGGGAGGTCCACCATGAGCGGAATGGGACTTCCTGCTATAAAAACTCTTCAACGCCAAAGGGTTCCAAACAAATTTATCTGCAAGAGTCGGGCCCAAATGCCTTGGGCAGAGAGGAGGAGGAAATATTTATAGGCTATGATCTGGCATTGATGCCAACACAGCAACAAACAACCAGAAACCATGTTGATGTTAAATGGGAGCCAAAACTGCACACACAATAACAACAACAACAAAAAAAGCCTTTTGCGTGAATCGGCAGAAATTTGGAAGGTCTGCTGCCACCTTTATCATCAAAGTTTTGATCACATGTCTCCGAGAACAGTATCATTAATGAATGAGCAGATACTATCACCCCCTTCAAGCAGTATTTTCTCAGAATGTGCCTTCAGGAAGTCACTTTTCCTTGGCACACAAACTGACTTATCAACAAAAAAAAAGTGGTGACTTTATGAGACCATTATAAATTCGAACACAGAAGCTACTTTTTGCTCCGTACAGATCTCCGTCAGGCTTGGCACAGGAGATCTGTGTATGTGATGCAGAAAAAACATAATTCTTTTTTGAAAATTCACAGTCACATGTATAAGCAAGGCTGCCTTACTTAAAGCACTGCTCAAGTCTGTAGTCTCAAGAGGTGCAATTTTCAAAATCCACCTCTGGTGGTGTGAAATGAAGTCCCTTTCCCAATTTTCCCAGGCAAAGGAGCCTACAGTCGCCCAGCTTTCCCCTTCTCCATTTTTGTATATTGAAACACACGGTTCCTGCTTCTCTGGGGATGAAGGGTGAGGGTTACAGAGAAGAACTAAGGCAAAGTCCTTAATAGAGAAGGGATAAATGTTGCCTACACAGTTCATAAACAAAATTCCACCAAATTAGCACTGTTAGCAGTCTTACCTAGTGCAGTGATGGCGAACCTTGGCGCTCCAGATGTTCTTGGACTTCAATTCCCAGAAGCCCAAGCTCCTGTGAATCCACACGAATGGGTTTACTGCAATTCATCCGACCTGTGCCATCTTCATCACTCCCAGAAACGGAAGTAAAACGGGCCTATATGGGTGCATTTTACTTCCGCTTCTGGGAGCGATTAAGGCGGTGCAGGCCGAATGAATTGCAGTAAACCCATTTGTGTAGATTCATGGGTGCTTGGGCTTCTGGAAATTAAAGTCCAAGAACATCTGGAGTGCCAAGGTTCGCCATCAAGGACCTTGTGGCTGGAGAGAAGCGTTGTCTTCTGCTTGCAGTCTTGCTTGTGTTATTTTAAATGTCCAGGTTTGGTTATAGATGATACCTTAGGTGGCTATTGATGTCCTTCATATTCCAGCGGGGGTGGGGTGGGGGAGCCTTGTCCACAATCAATAGGGCCTACCTTTTTGATTTTGGGCAAGGCTCCCTCCCCCCTCACTTCATTTTGCTGCTTACCTATTCCTGCTTCATGGTTAGCTTTGTGAATCAGCAAAACACTCTAGTGTGTCTTCCTGGTCAAAGAACAGCCTCATTTTATTGCTCTGCTCAGTTTCATTTGGTTAGACTAGAGTTGTGCAATTACTTAGTCATACACTTGTGACGGCGAACCTTGTCTGTTCTGTTCTATTTACTCTCAGATTTATTAAACTGCTAACAGTTCAAACTTTCAATCTTCATCACGCTGAGCATGGGAAACTGTCGAGGAACAGTTTGCTAGAATAAAGTGCTCTCCATGAAATGTCCCAGAACAAATTGAGCACACTCGAAGAGTTCATTTTCTGTTAGATTTTTATCACTATAAAGCCAAATGGTGCCTCCAATCTAAACAGAGAGACTTGTTTATACTGGAGTGTGAAGCATGATAAAGAGTCTCTGAGCTATTCAGAATCTAATGAGGGAAACCTTCAGTGATAGGATGTAACAGGTTCTCACCAGTTCTCCAGAACCGGCAGTAACTTTTCCCAGTGTCCCGGAGAACCGGCTGCAGCTTTTGGGGGGAACCACCTTCGGGGCGTACCTTTTCACTGGTTCCCCCACTGCGCATGCACACCAAGCACTTGGTGTGCATGCATGCCTACAGTGCTTGGCGCGTATGCACGGCCTCCTTGCTGTCCTCCCAAGCGGGGAGGAGGAAGAGACACTGCTAGCCTGAAGCTTCCTATAGCCTGCTCCCCTAGATATCCTAGAGAACTGGTTAGGCAAAGACTTCGTACCTAACTTCTTTAACTGTTGAAAAGTTGAAAAGTGCCAAAATGAAGCCATCTTGTGGTGAGTTCATTCTGTAGTTCCTTCCATCTGACCTAGTGTGAGAAAGATTAGCCAGAATAAGCTTTAAGCTCTGGTTTAAAAGCTCTGGTTGGTTTGTGTTGTGGGTGGGTGGGTGTATTTTTTTATTTATTTACGGGTTTGTGTTGTGGGTGGGTGGGTGGGTTGAGGTGTGTGTGTGTGTGTGTGTGTGTTATTTTATTTTATTTTTTAATTTTTCTTTGGCCCCGCCCACATCATGATGTCATGACATTGGCTCCGCCCATGATGTTGTGATGTTAGCTCCTCCCACTCTATGATGATGTCATGGTGGGGTAGTAAATTTTTTGACATCCCATCACTGGAAACCTTACAACAGAAGCAAAAAAATCTTCAACTTTTTCTGGTTTACTTCCAGGGTACTAGAATAATTAAAGACCGTAGAGCTTCAACTACATTTAAAGCTAAACTTATCCTCTGTTCTGAGCTAAATCTAAATAGAGAATCCCACTGGCAGTTTCTGATATACTCTCTGATGCTTAAGAATCATAGGAGATAGTTGTTAACTTGGAGGCCTGTGATTACACAATTACATTAGGATAGGGTTGCCACACGTCCCGGAAAACTGGGATTGTCCCGGATTCAAGATCAGAAAAATTGTCCTGGCCAGTTTAAATAAAAATCATGCTAAAGTTCTGGATTTTTAAATTTTACTGATTGTGTATTATAACATACCATTAAAATAAATTCAAACTCTCGCCATCAAACCAGCGATTTCCTGCCACATTGGAGTTGGAGTATACCTGGAGACAAATCTTAATGACCTCGCCTCACACCACCGCCCAATAAGTGTAACCATTGTTTCCTGGAACTGAGGACGTTAATAGTTGACAATGACGCGACTTCTCAGAAGTGCAACAGATCATCTTACAGTAAGAGTTAACTGTTGTAAATAAATGCATTTATGTATTGATATATTTAATGTGAAAGTGTTTTATAGCTGTCATTATATTATGTTTGTTTTAAAAAGGCTACTTTGTAGATAACCCGCCCATTTTGTCAAGTATACTTCTGTCCCAGTTTTTTAGGAGAGAATTTATGGCAACTGTACATTAGGGAGGTGGTTGGATTTGTTCAAACAATCTGTCACTCAATTATTACTTGATCGCTATTGCAATAATATTACAACATACATCTGGGCTCACCATTGTATTCAAAGAAAATAAATTTAAATTTTTAGTGAATGGGAACCTTCCACTGTGGCCACTAACATACAAGGAATGAGACAGAGAACAAAGGAAGCTCAGATTCCTAACACTAGATACAACTGGATACGCTTGCTATTTCCCATACCCAATCCTACTCTGAGACCACAAAAATAGTGCTGCTATTTCCCTTTCCAGAATGTTAAAAAGTTCCAAGATAGACAAAACTAGGACTGGCATCCTTTGAGTGACAGTGTTATGGTGGTGCAGTGGTCAATTTACTGAAACCCAAAGTTTGTGAGTTTGATATTGGGCAGGGGGGATCAAGGTTGACTCAGCCTTCATTCCTTCCAAGGCTGGTAAAATGAGTGACCAGCATGTTTGGGGCAAAATGGTAATTGACTTGTGAACTGCCCAGAGAGTACACTAAGCGCTATATGGGGTGGTGTAGAAGCGTGAATGCTTTGCTATGCTTTCTTAAAAGTCTGCATTAGCATTTGCTGCATTTTCAAGAATTCAGGTGGGGCATAAATAAAGGCAAGCATTGGCATGCTACCAGGTTGCTCAGTATTGGCTGCTCAGGTCCATATCAAATCCTGAGAGAGACAGAGGGAAATATCCTTCAGCTGTATTATCTCTGCCATATCTGTGTTTCAAGTCTGCATGTTCTTTCTTTGACACACTCTACATACCTGTAACAATACAGCATGCATCTAGTGTTTTTTTTAAAATATACAGTAACAGAAAAGTGAAATAAAAAGATAAAACTAAAAATGTGTGCTACTAAAATAATGCTAGCTGGAAGGATAAAAGTCCTATGACCCAATCCCAAAGGCATTGGTGTAGAACAATTAACTCAACCACCTGATAAAGTCACTGCATAAATCAAATGTGTTCCTTTGAAAGATTAGAAGAACTGTCCCAAGGTGGTGTGCATTCATGAAGATGTGTCTGTTTTTAAAAACCTGGATTTTCTGTGCTCCACAGAAAAAATAATAATGAGAAGATCATTGGCTGACAGGATGTTTCAAGATGGAGGACACTCTGCAATCCTCAGCTGCTGTATAATTTTAAAACAAACAATTTTATTTTTGAATTTATCCACTACTGCGATCGATTCACTCTGTTTTCTCCATCATCCAAGGAATGTTGTATTGCGTGAAATCTTTGGCTCCTTCCCCTTGTTATAGACCAGTGGTTCCCACCATGGGGCCCAGGCCCCACAGGGAGACTTCAATGCCCAGCCACCCCTTCCTGCTCTTGTTTTTATCTGTTGCGCTGTTTTAATTTTTCTTATGAATTTTTAAGGTTTTAAATATCACTATTATACTAGACTTAACCTGTGATTTTAAACTATGTTGTAAGCCGCCCAGAGTCGGGTCTACCCAATTGGGGTGGGATAGTAAATATGAGTAATAAATAAATAAATAACCGAAGCCAGTACATTGGCTAATTAGTGCCTTGGGGGAGTTGACTTAGGCTTCTGGGAATTGAAGTCCAAAAAAACCAAAGGTTAGGAAACACTGTTACAGACACTCCCCACCAGTCATTATCTAAGCGTATGTGTGATTTCTTGAGGCTTTTTTGTTTCTATGGACTCCAAATCCCAGAATTCTCAAAGAATTTTCAAGTCAGAATATTAAAAGTTTCAGATTGCACACATACCAACTCTATAGTTTCCTCACCTGGAGCCTTCTCAGAGTCATCGTTGTTTGGGAGGCATCCCCCGTGGTCTCCAACCTTTTGGTTTTCGGACTTCAATCCCCAGAAGCCTAAGTCAGTACATTGGATGATCAGTGCTTTTGGGGAATTGATGTAGGCTTCTGGGAATTGAAGTCCACAACCCAAAGGTTGGGGATCATAGACTCTAATGGGCAGTGAAACTATGATTCCTAGAAAGCATCACAGCTGCATCCTTTGTTTTAAATAGAAAGCTAAGGCCAAAGAAGGCCATGCAGATTTAGGGGTAGGGGTAGGCCCTGGTTCAAACTCCACCTAGTCAACTTTATTGTACCAGTTTGCTAATTACCTATTCTTGCTTCATGGTTGACTTTGTGAATCATCAAAATACTCTAGTGTCTTCCTGGTCAAAGGACAGCCTTATTTTATTGCCCTGCTCAGTTTCATTTTGTTAGACTAGAGTTGTGCAATTACTTAGTCATGCACCCGTTATGGCGTACCTTGTCTGTTCTGCTTTATTTACTCTCAGATATGCTTGGCCAAGTTTCGCCATCACAGTCATACACTCTTCTTTTATTTATTTAGGTTACCTTCATTATAAAATGTATCTGAGCTTGATTGTCCTTGCAGTTCTGGGTACCTGTGATTTTTACTCTTTCTACCGCCATCTCAGGGACTGCAGTGGCTCAAGTGGTTAAGATGCTGAACTCGACGACTGGTAGGTCAGAGTTCGATTCCTGAGTACTGCACGATGGAGTGAGCTCCTGTCTCTGTCCTAGCTCCTGCCAACCTAGCAGTTCAAAAGCAAGAAATTACAAGTGGATAAATAGGTACCACTTCAGTGGGAAGGTAAACAGCGTTCAGTGCACTCCAGTGTTGAGGCATGTCTCCCACATGTCCATGGAAATGGCAGCAGACAGCGCTGGCTCTTTGGCTGTAAACAGAGATGAGCACTGAACCCTAGAGTTGGATACAACTGGATTTCAAGCAAGGGCAACTTTATTTCCATTCAAGTCAGATTTCTCTATGTACCTTTCCCTTCATATTCCTTTTTATGTGGAACATCTCTTATTCCTCGACATCTTGTTTTTCTGTTAAATATGACTTCATGGAGAAGTGAAGGAGGCCACATATCTAACTTGGTATATGACACCCCACTCAGCAGCGTGCTCCTTCAGAGGCACTGCTCCATAGATGCTGCTTCTGAGTAAATTGATTGAGTTTTGTGAAACACTTCCAAAAACTAACTGAACAAGGAAATGCAACTCCACTTGGCAGAAAAGAAAAATACTGGCAGGAATTTTTTAAAATCCTAGACCAGTGATGGAGAACCTTGGCACTCCAGGTGTTCTTGTACTTCAGTTCCCAGAAGCCCTGATCAGTAGGTGTGCTGACTTGGGCTTCTGGGAATTGAAGTCCAAGAACACCTGGGGAGCCAAGGTTGAGGAACCCTGGACTAGCCTAAGCCAATGGCGTTACTTAATCAGACATCTTTTTTAAAATACATAACCAGAAACAAAGCACCTAAATACAGACTCTGCTGGAGTTCACAGGAGAAGTCGTGATTATCCATGAGAAGCACTAAACTTTTAAATTGCTATACATTCTATAGGACAAATAGTAGTAAAGTGCAATGGGAATCGTTATAAGAAGTACAGGATGGAAACCTAGCTCTGTAAGGTAACAGCTTATTTCTGAATGAAGGAATAAATATATTCTACAGAAAAGAAAGTAGCCAACTTGACTAGGAAATCTAAGCTGAAATCTGATCCTTACTGTTGTCTTAAAAGAAACAATATAGTTTTCAATAATACTGTCATTTGTATCTGATGCTCAAGGACTTCTACTGCAGACAGTCGCAGAAATGAAAAAGATGTATTGTTGATGTGCACAAGAAGCAATTTCATCCAAGTTTCAAAATCTGCAGAGCAAAGATGCTGCAAAAAGTATTTATTCAGCTAGTAGTTAATTCAGCCCTACAGAAATGTTCACAAACTGATGCAAGGTTGCCTAGTGCTTCTTTCCAGAAGCTTCAGTCCTTACTTGAAGTCCCACGTGGATTCCCAATGGCCTGCGTTAATTCTACCTTATCACATTTTGATCTGCTAGGACTATTAAACCTAAAAGTTTGATAAAACATCCCCGCCCACTAGCAGAACACATTGGTAGTCTGTGAGCACCATCTGCAGGGGAGATTTTGTGCAGACACAAAACTCATACACAAAACCTATTGCGCTGGGAGCAGTAGAGAACATCTAACGCAATGCCTAGCTAGCTGAATACATTGTTCCAAAAAAGCCCATGAATAAGATCGCAAATTAAACATTTGCCTCAACCCATTTATTGCCTTACGTGTCTACTCTAGGGCCGTGGTTCCTAACATGGGGCACATGCCCCACAGGGGGGCAATTTGTTTTTTAAAGGGAGGGAAACAATTCGAGAATGAGTTATTTACAGTGAATTTTTTTGGAAGCTTGTTTAGACCATGTTAATGACGTTTTAGACTTTCTCCACATGAATACGATAGTTCAATTTTGAATAAGTATATGTCATGGGATGGGGGGCATCAGAATTTTAGAGATGCTTAGGTGGGGCATGGTCAAAAAATAGAGGTTGGGGACTACTGCTCGTCTAGGAGGATAATACCTGTTTTGTGCACGTGGTTCATCAAAGGACGCAAGCAGAGCATCCCACAGTTTGATTCCTGTGTGCTTAAATTGATCAATGTTTCTCCTGAGGTCATACAAGGTCCACACATAGACTTCATACTTCCATGGATGTTTGCTGTCAAAAGCAACACAGGTGACTGCACAATTTAAAATAAATGTGCAGGGTTTCAGGGTTACCTCTGCCCACATTCCTCTCAGCTCTGCTTGTCCCACACATCATCTTTATCGCCTGAACTCACTTACTTGTGGTCTCTTCGTGTTTTTTTCGTGCTCTCTCCCCATGTGCACATAAAACAAGGAGGGAACTTCTTTGTGGTGCTGTGGTGTTTCTGGATCAAAGCGATTGATTATGTATGTCAAATGAAATTCAGTCAAACCTCGCTTAGCGAGTGACTCACTTAGCGAAAAACTCGCATAACGAGCATTTTTTCAAAAAGTGATTTGACTCGTGTAATGGAAATTTTTGCTATGTGAGTCCAACTCGCATAGTGAAAAATTTTGCTATGCGAGTCAGACTTTCCCTATAGAAAACTTGCATAACAAGTGTTTCTATGCGGAAAACTTGCATAACAAAAAAAAAAAAAAATGCTATGCGAGTTTTTCCCTTTAAAAAGCTCGTTATGCGAGTTTTTCCATAGGAATTTTCGCTATGTGAGTCTGACTCGCATAGCAAAAAACTCCCCTAAGGAGCAGCCTTGCAAAATGAATTGAATTCGTTATGCGAGGTATGACTGTTTCTGTCATTATTATTTTCAAATAGTCACTGTTATGTATTTTTATCTAAAAAAGATTTTTGGAATAACGTCAATGGTAGTAAAAAAAAATTGAGCCCACCATTGGTTAGGCTGGACCACTCCTCATCCGACAGCTGAGCAGACTGGTCAAATGGTTCCCCTGCCGTAACATGCGTCCATGGCTGTCATAAACATGTTTATGACAGCTATGGGTGCGTTTTCTCGTGTGTTTTCGGCATTTTTGGTGCCTACGGTAGTGGGAGGGCAGCAGGCCACATGAAATGCCACTGTGGGCTGTAGATTGCAAATCCCTGCTCTACGTCATGCAACAGTATCTGTAGAAGTGGTTCTTGGGGAGGGGGGGCAAAGCTGCACAGTGGAGTGTCGTGGGCAAAGGATGTGCTACTACAACACAGTCTCTTTCTCTCCCTCCATATGCATTAAAACAACAAATACATCTGGGATCTGGGGCGGGCTAACATTCCTCCTGGACACCCATGATGCAGTGGTATAAACTCCCACAATTAACCATCTTGGTAAATTTTTGTCTTCATTTGTTTTACATACTTTTATGTTCTGTAGCGCCATCTAGTGAATATAAGGTACTTGTCTCATTTTGTTAATTTCCCGGATAAATTACAAGGCAGGATATTGACTTGAAGAACAATGTGATACAATTCCTCTTTCATTGACTTGCGAAAGCATTTGAATTGTTTGCCTTCCCCAGCATATTTCTGCTGTCTCCCTTCACCAGGTTTAGACTGCCACAGAAGTCAGATTAGAAGACTTGATCTAGATTGTTATGCTAGCTGGTTAATAAACTGAGATAACCAAGAATACATAATCTTCCTTGAACATTTAAGATGCACTACAAAATGCCACACAGTGCATCAGTTGCAACCAGTAGAACTGTTACTAACCATCATTATTAACAATGGGAAAACACATATCCCACAAAGAGAGGCATGTATTTATTTAATTTCTGTCCCACCTTTCTCTCTATAGATGACAGGAGAGCACGTGAAAGTGTCAGTGAGATTTACCAGGACACTTGTCCAAGGGGATCTTTATATCGAGGAGGCAAAGTCTTATCGGTCTAAGTCACAGAATTATACATCATGTGCTTTTCTTTAAAGAAAAAATGTTATATATTAAGAGAGAGTGAATAAGGCATTATTGCTTCTGTGGGGTTGGCCTTGCAAAAGAATGCCATATATTTAAAGATATGCCACTGAATTTTTAACTTAGTCATTCAAAGGTGCCCTTCAAAAGCTCAAGACTGTTCAATATATGAAGAAAATATATGATATATGAATATATGAAGAAAAATACATGAAGAAAAATCAACACACAACTGCTTCCATGGCTGCTTACAGGTCACCATTCAATGTAGTCAGTACTAGAAAATACCACATACACCAGAAACCATCCTAAAAACAGTTTAAAATACACTTCCAAATAGGCATTACTGAGAGACAAGCAATTCCCACATAGAACATGAAGACTAGTTGGGAGGAAGAACTAGATTTCACTATCGGCCTCCAAATGGGATGAGAATTGCTCCTTGGGTAAACGCCGCCAACGCCGCCACCACCACCAATAAGCTTCTTGGAAGTGTGCAGAAAAATAGGGGAAAAATACTTTTCATGCTTCAATTCCCCCCCCCCCCCCGGGTGCAGCAAGGATGTGACTTCAGGCAGATGTGGTTCACAACCTTAGCTTCTGTACCAGAAGATTAGAGGAACAAGTTCAGAGAAATAGACTCACCTGTAAGGAAATGAATGACTTTTCATCGAAGAATGAGTCTTCAAAATTTACCATAGTTTGAAATCTATGCAATTATATGTTCTAACCTTATATTTTATTTTAGTTACAATCTGATGTATTGAAAATACATTTTTGAGCTGAAACAGAAAAATTAACAAAAAATGCTCTCAGAATGAATTATAACTACTTATTGAGTAGCAACGTCAATCCTCTACATCAGGGGTGCCCAAACTTTTCGGGCTGTGGGCCGATCATGTGGTTCAGGGAACCGGTCACTAAGGCCCGGGGGTGGCCCCTGACGTCAATTCATCCGGACCACAAAGCCCTTGTCACTCCTGGAAGCGAAAGTAAAACGCGCCCATACGGGTGTGTTTTACTTCCGCTTCCAGGAGTGACGAGGGCTTCGCGGGCTGGATGAATTGGCGTTGGGGGCCGTACCCGACCTCCAGGCCTTAGTTTGGGCACCACTGCTCTACATGAGTAAAATTATCAATTTTGCACTTCTTGTGTTATTAATTCTATCACATTATACACCAATTAAACCTGAATGGTTCAGTATACAGGAAGGAAACTTTTAAAAGCAGTGATAAATTTAATTAAATAGAAGATAATATTAACATACAAAAGTAAATCTAAATTTATAAAAACATCAAAAACATTTACCAGTTTGGCTTTGTTGCACATTCAAACCAAGTAGCATAATCAGAATTTTCTTCTAAACCAACATGCTGTGATCTTAAATAATCTAAAATGTAAAATATGATGGAATAATTTTATTTAATAATTTGGAGTTTAATATATAAAAATCAAACCATAGAATGTTAAAAAGAATTCTATACACATTGAAACACAAAGAACATGAGTAGCGTAGCATATTTACATTTAAATAAATACATATCCTGTACAATGTATGAAGGTTAACAGATTTGTTTTTCATTCAAGATAAAGCTTTGTTTTTGGAAAAAGAAACATGACATGCCTCGGGGTCAGATGAAATCTGCACGATTCATGTGATGTGTCTTGTTAGAATGGTGCCTTGCCAACCGATTGTGGCAATATACATTCATTTGTTGAATAGCACCTCATTGCTGAAAACAAATTACCCAACTCCAATCCAGACAGGGGTTTATAGAAATCAGTAGAGTTTTCAAAGATTAGGGGGGGAAGGGGGGAGGAATCCCCTCACTCATTAAAGGGAATAATGCCAATATAATGTATATACTCGAGTATAAGCCTAATTTTTACGTCACAAAAATGAGCCCCAAAACAGGGAAACAGCTTATACTTGGGTCAATGACCACGAGGGTCCCAAGACCACATCGGATTGAGAAGCGCCAAAAGTTGAATTAATTTTACCATATGTTCATGTATTTTGATCATTGAAACTCACTAGCAGCTGCTGCATTTCCCACCCTTGACTTATACTCAGGTCAATGTATTTTCCTGGGTTTTCAGGTCAAAATTAGGTACCTCGGCTTATTATTAAGGTTGGCTTATACTCAAGTATATACAGTAATCTTTGCCTCTACTACAACATACAAATGGCAAGTGAAATCAATATCCCTTGCCAATGTTGGATTTTAGAATAAAATGTTTTTTCTTGAAAAGACGGGCAGACAGAGGCGCTTCCCAATAAGACAACTTGCTACTGGCCTTCTCCTGCAGTACAGAATAAGCTGGAGCATGTTCTAGGGCAGTCAATGGGACAAAGTTATGAACAGGACTATGGTACAGTACAGTCAAGAGACATGGGGTTAGAAGTTAGAACTGAATACAGGGTATGCACACAAGGGCAGGATCATCGTGATCAATCATTCTTGAAACAGGTCCCCTGAAGGCAGAAATGCTGAAAATGAGTCTGCACTGGAAAGGAAGACCTCAGTTGGTATTTCCTTGGGGCTAGTTCTCTACATATTTTGTGATCAGGTACAGATATATAAAATGCCTATAGCTCAGCAATCAAAAGATGACATACATATCAGGTTTACACCCTACTGTAACATTTGAAAATAAGTACTCAACCTTCAGATTATTTTAAAAGAACAAACACATAGCCTTCTGACTTGACCAGAAACCTGTGCGTACCGCAATTTCCAAGTCTTGGGAAACAGAAGTCCCTCCTCATTTTAGTGTACAGCCCACTAAGATACAAAGGATCAAGCTCTTCTCTAATTCTCAGATTAATGTCCTTTAGCCATCTCAGCAGGAGAACTTGGTTTTGGGAAAACAAATTTTCATACCTTTTTGCATGTTTTCTTTAAAAAAGTAAATGTACTTTCCTATTTTTAAAAAGCAATTAAATTGAGTCTATTCAGTTAATCTGAAAAAATACAAATTACTGGATTATAGTGGAAATTGCTGTCCTTGAATCTTTATTGTTGCTTGGTACTTAAAATCTTTGCCTCAGTAGCTAGCACATGAACAATGTGATATTCCTCCTCCATGATTAGGAATACCACAGTCCAAAATTATAAAGTAATTAAAAGTTATACTTGAATTTTTTTTGAATAGTAGCCATGTTAGTCTGTGGTTCAGGCATATCAGAAAACAAACTAAACAAAATAAAATAAAAAACACTGTAGCACTTTAAAGACTAACTGCTATATTTTATTGTTAGCTTTCATGGATCAAGTCCACTTCATCAGAGAAAGAGTGAAACTATAGCAGTTAGTGTGTTTTTTATTTTATTTTGTTTATTTTATTTAGTTTGTTTTCTGATATGCCTTAAAAGTTATAATTACACTACAAGTAAAATGCAAATAATCCCCTCACTTCATTAGGTTACAACTCCAATGCAATGTCATTATGTTTGAAATTGGAAAGGTAAATGAATTATAGCTGCTTATTTGTAACTGTAAAGACTAACAGTTTTATTTTAGTATGAGCTTTCAGGGAACAAATCCACTTCTTCAGATCCATGGTGTAAGGCTGATCATATCATCATCCAGAGCAATTTTTAAGAAATTAACATTTCCCCATCTGTCATGAAGCCTCTAAGGGTCCCGAGTAATCACATTCATCATTGGGAACATGCAACATCAAGAGACAGGCGGGGGAAATATTTCATTACTGAAAATTGTCGGTTGCAAAATGACTTTACCAGTGGTGATGATTTTCAGTAATTAAAGAACTGACTCAAAAAATCAACAGTGAAAAGGATTACATGGGCGGGGCCTCATAATAGGAGATGGAAATATTGTTTCCAAAAACCTGCTCTGACTGATGATGTCATCACGCTTTGCAACTCATATGAGCTGGATTTTAGCCAAGTATACTTTGTTGTTACATTTCATCAAGTAATCTGAGATTTATAGCAATATGAACGAGCGATTTCTAAAATGAACTGTACTCAACAGCCCTGCTCAGTTTTTGTAAACTCAAGCTTCCTTTAGGGCGGTAATGGCGAACCTTGGCACTCCAGGTGTTCTTGGACTTCAATAACCAGAAGCCCAAGTTGGCATTCCTGCTGATCAGGGCTTCAGGGCTTCTAGGAACTGAAGTTCAAGAACATCTGGAGTGCCACTGCTTTAGCGAGTCAACCATCTCATATTTGTTCTTCTTTTTTCCTGCTACATTCAACCTTTCCAAGCATTATTGTCTTTTCAATACAATCTTGTATTCTCATGATGTGCCCAAAATAGTTCCATCATTTTTTTCTCCAGAAATAGTTCAGGGTTGATTTTCTCAAGGACCCACTGGTTCACATTTGTGATAGTCCACCTACCAGCAAAAGCTCTATTAGCACCACATTTCAAACAAATCAACTTTTTCCTGCCAGCTTTCTTTACTGTCCAGTTTTCACATCCATTACATGGTGCAAATACTTATAAAATAATTAAACTGACTATATTATTTGTGGTTGTTCCCAAGTTGTGGAATGTTATCTCTTAGCCATCTCCTTTTTATCCTTTCTCTTCAGGAGGCTTTTGACAACTATAGCTGAGTCTCTGGATGCCGATCTTTTCTTTTTACAGTTGGTACAGTCAAACCTTGCTTAACGAATGCCTTGCTTAGCGAAAAACTCACATAATGAGCGGGCATTTCAAAAAAGGTTTCAACTCGATTAACAAAAATTTTCGCTATGTGAAACGGACTTTCCCTATGGAAAAACTCACATAACTAAAATTTTTCACTATGTGAGTTTTTCCATACAGATTTTTGTTGTTTTTCCATAGGAATTTTTGTTATGCGAAAAAAAACTTGCATAGGGAAACTTGCATAGTGAGCAGCCTCGCAGAATGAAATATTTTCATTATGTGAGGTTTGACTGTATTTAAAGGAGTGTAATTAATGGTATACTTTAATCGGTTTTTAACCTGAAATTTATATTTTTAGTATTATTTATTTATTTATTAAATTTAATACCCCGCCCCAATCGGGGGGACCCGACTCTGGGCGGCTTACAATCTAGTAAAAACAGAAATAAAACCCAACTCCATGTTTTATTACAGTAAAACCCTGATTTGCGAGTGCCCCTACGCTTTTCTTTCAATGCTGCTGTTGTTTTTGGGTGGCTTGATTGATTTTTTTTTGGGGGGGGGCTTTTCTTTATCCCTATGGGAATGCCTTGAGTTACAAACAAATTCGACTTACGAACAAGGCCATGGAACTGATTTTATTCGTAACTCGAGGTTTCACTGTACTTATTTAAACAATGGGAGCCACTTTGTGTCCTCTCATCTGGAGAAAGGTGGCATATAAATGATACAAAATAAATAATACTATGCCCTCTCATAGTGTTGAGAGTCATTACTAGGTAAAGAAAAAAGAAAGTAGACTATTAGGCTGCTAATTACACGGAGCTGCAGGTCCCAGCCAACGTGATAAGCTTTACTGCCTGGTAAATTCATCTGTCACAGAAATGTTAAGTGTAGTTTCTGGGGGAGAGGACTAAGTCTGCCAAGGCATTACAAAGACTTGGTAGTTTATAAATGTAAGAAGCGTAGATTTTTATTAAGGTCCTAAGAAATGTACTACATCTAGTTTATATAGCCAGTTTCTGCTATCTCCCTCTCAAATCTCCCTTTGCATTTCCCCCCGCTACAGTAGCCACTTTGAGACACATAGGGCTGTTCTGGCAGATTGCGGTGGAATTTATTTATGCAGCAAATTTCCAGTCTTCCTCTTCGACAGGGGTTCTCAACTTTTTCAAGCCATGGGCCAGACTACGCCCCCTCAGACAGCTGAGCAGGCCGGACTGGTGGTTCCCCCTGCCGTAAATGCTGCCATCAACCATGTCCGCATGTCTGCAGCTGCTGCAAACACATTTACGACAGCCACAGGAACATTTATGGCTATTGTGAACACGTCTTGAGTCCGCTTCTGGTGGCGGCAACACAGGCCACATGAAATGGTGCTGTGGGCTGGAATCGGCCTGCAGGCTGTAGATTGAGAACCCCTGGTCTTGGGCATTCCCCTGTAGTTTCTTTTTTCTATAACAGCTGCTTTGAGATCTATAACAGAGAGCCCTGGATGTCTGAAGTGGTCTGAAAGTGGCTTCTCTGTGTTACATCCCTAAGAACCTAAACAGAGATGAAGGTTTCAATGTGCACGACATATTAACTGCCCGGATTTCTATAATATATTATGGGCAGTGGTCGGCTTCAGCAGGTAGCAGAAATTCCGGTTGGCCTCACCTACCCAAGTTTTGAAATAAAGTAGCCCTAATTCAAGTGCAATGCAGGACTATTCCCCTGGCCACACTCACCATATAGTAGTTAGTAAAAAAAATGTGAATCCCATCACTGGGCAGGCATGACTAGATCGCCCACCCAGCCACATGGCCACGCCCACAGTGTGGTAGTAACTTTTTTTTTGCAGTCCACCACTGATTATGGGTATAAAATAGTTCTGTCCATCAATGCTTACAACAGATCAGAAACTAGCATATGAACCTTGTGATATTCCTCTTCCATGATTAAGGATACTACAATCTATAACTATAAAAGTAATTTAAAAAAATATGATACTGCAAATGAAATGCAAGTAATGCCTCACTTCATTAGGATCTGATCTCTGCACCTGAAACAACTTCTAGCATTTCTGTGACAGCCAAATCCACTTGGCAGCAGAGCTTGCTATCCTGACTGAAGTCTGCAACTTCAAGAAATGAAAAGCTTGATAGCTTCAAGTCTCCTGTTAAAAGTTTTTGAACTATGCTGTGTGTTAATAATAGTAACTGCATCCAAGTTAACTGAACCAGTTTTGTTTAACTGAAATGATAGTTCAGCTAAGATTAGCTGAAATCTCATTAATTTCAGTCGGACAAGAGTGTATCTAATTTAGCCTACTCTTCTAAGTCACAGAACCACAGAATCATTGAATTTTGAAGTGGATTCAAGTCCACCACAAAAGCTCACATTGAAATATAAGAGTTAGTCTTTAAGATGACACAATGTTTTTGTATTCTTTCTTTATATTTTGTTGTTAACTTTTGTTTTGTTTCTTGCCTGATGCAACTAGAGGGAATTGACCAAAAGAAAAGAATTCCTTAACACGTATGACCAAAAGTGACATGATGACTGGTACTGATGAGGAGAATGGTGCCTGTATAGATGAAGCAGGTTGAGTCAATACAGGAACAGATTACGCAGGCAAGCTTTGTAAAGAGAAGATGTGAAAGCAGTAAATGATGGTACAGCCACTGCCAAAGTAAGATTGTGGCAATAGGCTTAACCACAGTAGATGTTTCTTGAGAATGACAATACTTAGAATGGTACTGTGATGACAGATGTTGTCAGCTCTCATACCTCTCACAGATGTGTCTGTCCCATGTTTGGTAAGTGCAAGAAAGACATTGTGTTTGCCTGCTAAGTGATCACTGTTTCCAAGTGTAGGAAACAAGAATGGAACAGATGTCTTCTTCAAAAAAGTACAGTGTGCAAAATTCCACGGTGAAAATTTGGATGGAGAATGGAGGCTGTACTATAAGACGTGGTAATACTCTTGGTCCTGTGATTTGTAGTATCAGCAGAAGATAGCTGTAGTTTCTTTGATATGTCCCCTGTATCTTTCCTTCCAAACAAAAGACAAGTTGTTCTCAGAAGGACTTCCAACCATTATTCTACATAATCAGAATGTGTCTTGACTAGGAACAATCTTGGTGATGTTAACAATACTGTATTATTTTCAGCCAAAGAGATGGCTGAATCTGCATGTCAGAATCTAATGGACAAATGTGAATCTTAGTGAAGGGCTGGCTGAGAGTAGCATACTAAGGAAAACATTGATCATTTGGATCACCCATGGCAGAGGCCAATTACAAATTGTTGCTGATTTGAACAATTATTGAGAGGTAAATTTAAGACTGTGATTTATGAAATTCCAACAAAGAAAGAAGGCACTTAAGAGTGTCCATTAATTAGGGTATTCTCATATTACATAAGAACACTTTGTAAAAAGAGGCTTTGTGGCCAGAAGCCTCAAAAGAAAACTGCCATGGGATAAATATAAACATCAAAATCTACCTTTTTTTGCAAGAAAAGAACTACTTACAGATGAAGAACACAAATGCTCTGGAAATATTGGGAGATTGAAGTAATGTCCCAGAACGATGCTGATAATTGGTGGACTGAAAAGAACCAAGGTAAATCACTGCCGACACGTACAGCAGAGTAGATGGGACTAACACTAAAATGTCTCTACTCAACTCTAGTTGTTTCCAAAATGTTATGCGCAGCTGAATCACAGATGGGAGTCACAAAGATCAAAATGAAGAATGGAGGTTAAAAATTAAACCCTAATGTATTTCTTTGTTGAGAAGAAACAAGTTAAAATGTTGTTTATTTTATTTATTTATTATTTTAATGTTTAATAGTTTTTGTTCTTTTGCAAATCTCATAAAAACCTAATGCTAAGTTTATGAAAACATGGGTATGAAAATAAGTTTTCATTTGTATGTGCCCTTTTTGTATTAAAAACCTAACTACAATAGAAGTGTCAAAAACATCTTATGCACATTTCCAATGTATCTGCTTCTAAACGTTTTCCCATTCGCTCACAGAGCCAATAAGCTGAGCGGTAGCTGAAAATAAAAAGCCTGTTCTAAAGAATTCTCTATCTGAATAGCTCAGAGATTTAGGTCTCTGGCTGCCCAAAGTCAGAGGCTGGGAGTTTGATTCCTCGCGGCGCCTCCTGGGAGAAGAGCCAGCCTGTGTAGCGTTGGGCAAGCTGTACAGTCCCAGTGTTCACACTTGCCCAGAGAAGGGAATGAATAATATCTTCTGTGTCTTCTCTACCCAGAAAGTCCTGGAATGGGGCATCAATAAGTCTGAATTGACTTGATGTCACACAATTATTATCTAAAGAATTCTCCAAATGTGACACAGCTGTCTTTCTATCATAATCAGACATTATAAAACTAGCCAATTTCTTCCACATTTGCAAGGAGAAAATTACCATCCTGGATTCTGTTACATGTTATGCTCCACACTTATAATGCTATCATGTTGCAGCCATTGTGGAAAAATTAAAAGTTCCCTGTTACTCCTCTCTTAAGTTCCTCTTTGTCCTGGAGCTGCAGGATGAAGGAGAAAAGGTGAGTGCCCCAAAATTGCTGCCAGTTGTCTTGGGCCGTGCTGTGCCTGGCAGTGGCAATTTTCAGGAATTAAAGAGTTCCCTCTCCTGTGCCACAACTCCCAAAGATTTCTTCAGCATCAACAGGGTCCCCAGGGATCCTGTTAACCTGGGGATGTGGACAGGTAGATTTAATTCCACGGCTGTGCCTGATGACATGAAAGTTGTGCAGCACTAACTTGCACAACAGGGTTCCAATTGACTATTAGTGGTGGCAGGCACTGCAGCTCAGAAGTAGGAGTCAAGAAAAATAAACTCCTCAGTCTAGAGCTCCTCACGAAAAGCCACGCTAAACAAAAGCCATACAATTGCCAAAACATACATCAGCAAGGTTTCTTCTAGATATGCGGTCACTCTCCCCCACTTCCCCAGCAAAAACGAACAAGACTGTGTGAGCAGAGTCAGCACCATGGCAAAATACAGCAATTCAGTAAATGTTGTGCTCTATTTCCGAGGATGGTAATTCATCCCAGTGCCTTTCACTTCCTTTTAAAAGAAATGAATATGGCCCCATTCGACCATTAGTAAAGGACTAAATAATTAAGCTTCTGCTGCAGCAAAGTATTTCTTTGGAAAGCCACCGGCCACTGAGTCATTCAAAGATATTCTGCCATAAGCAAAATTTTGCTTGCTAAGAGCATGTCCTTTTCTTTTGATCTTTCTAAAGCCCACTAAAAGCAGCAGCAGTGGGTTTTTTTTAAAAAAAATTAGTTTATAACAAGTAGCTGGCTATAAATCTAAATCTAGGTATGATTTGACAATATTCCACAACTCTTATTCGTCATATACCAACAATTAAACAGAAGTTTTTCCCTTAGGTTTTACCAAGACAAAGAACCAATTTTTTATATATTCCAGAAGCATAAACTGCAGAAAAGAGGACGACATTAATATTTTTTTCCCTTTGGACCAAATAATACAAAGCATATTACAAAGTGGTAATCTGTGTAATCCAGAGTCCCTCTGCAAATGGCTGAAACAGTTTGCACTATATCTAAAAAAAAGCCACTCAGCTATGTCATTCTTTTTTCCCCCTTTGCTTTATGAAAAATAAGTATTAATAATCAGCATAGCTATCTGCTTTTAATCAAACATAATCAAATGAAAAACTAAATCATGCCACTTATTAATTTCACCAGAGATTTACTAAACCTATAGGGGGGAAGGCAACAAAAGAATTAAGCTCTGTTATGAACTCAATTTACTGACTTTTTAGATTCTCATCTATGAAGATAAAAATCATGAAATTACAGTATGAATAACCAGTTGAGTTATAGTAGGCCCATTAAATCAATGAGGATTTGGTGAGAACTCCTCCAAAAATTCAGATGGGCCGACTTTAGCTGTGACTTACTTTAGTGTACCATGTTGCAACTAGAATAGACCAATTCGAATCAACAGAACCTAGAGAGGAATTGACTTGCCAAATCCCCACTGATTCAGTGGGTCTATTTTAGTGAAACTTACTAAGCAAACCAGTAAGATTTCAACCTATACAAACTAAGATTAGCCAAAACCTAGATTTCCAGTTACAGAACCAAAGTACAACTAATGTTTTTGTTCCTTCACACTCACCAATACTACTTACATAGAATATCCTCTGCCTAAAAATTACGCATCGCCTCCTTGTATGTTTGAAAGAAAGGGCTGACAACAACAGGAATTGCTGGGACTATCATTTATACTGTGGCTTTTAAAGTAACCAGTGGTTTGACAGAAACCTCATTACTGATAGAATAAACGTATGTGCATACGTATGTGCGTGCATGCGTTAGACGGCATCCACGAGAATATAGACACAGTAATATCCCGGATAACATCAAAACTTGGTTCCAAGTGTCTTAATGTTATGTGGTTTTTAACGTTATGTGATACATGTATCACATAACGTTAAAACCCTATGGGATGTATCGAACAATGTCAATCTCCAGATACATTGTAACTGGCACAGACTTAAGCAAACGTGCGATACATCCCATAGGGTTTTAACGTTGTGCTGTGCAATCCCCCCCCCCCCGATTCCTTAACGTTATGCTGTTTTAACGTGTGGTACAGACCTTATTCGGGGTAATACTGTAATATGAACTAAAGCAGAAAATGGTCCACTATAGTGGACCGGAGGGGCTCTTTAAAAATATCAACTGCTAGAGAGGCTCTCCTCTCTAGCACTAGATGAAGAGCCTTTTTGGTATCCTCTCCGGCCTATAGAACCTCCTGCCAACTGAACTGCCTCTCCAGTCAGAGCTGCTGCCCTTCAGAAAAGAGCTGAAGACCTGGCTGGCAGGGCAGGTGTGGAGAGGTGGAGAGGGAGCAACTACCCCCCAGCTCATTTAGAGCAGGATCACTCATGCTTTTAAAAGTTTTAAATTAGATTTTTAATTGGTGCGGGTGGGAGGTAATTTTTCAGTGTTTCTGTGACTTTTAGGGGTTTCTGTAGTTTTAAACGCTGGAGATTTTATGTACGCCGCCCAGAGTTGCATGTCAATTGGGGCGGCTATACAAATTGAATAAATAAATAAACAAGGAACCGATGAGGTGGGCAATTCTTTGTCCTCTTTTATACCTTTTCATAGGTTCATTATTTAGCATTAAGAAACTGTAAAAGACAATCATGAAAATGTTGGCAAAAGGTTTGTATTTTCTTAAATATGATCATAACACATGGATGTATAACTTAGAGGCCAGCACAATTACAGACTTTCAAAATATACACATGATCTTCTGTTTAAGCTTTTAAAAAAACCTGACTGATAATATTTTTAGGTGAGATTTTAAAAATCTTAGATGGTCTCTATAACCGAAACGTTGGTGTATAGAGTTTTACTTCTTTACCAAATAAAGAAAAATAGTTCATGTCAAATTAACTATATTTTTGAAAGGAAACTGCTGACTCCTTCTTCAATGAAAATAAATTTCTAAATTGTATCATAATCTGGTGACCAAAGTACAGTAATACCTCGGATAACGTTTATCTCGGATAACGCTAAAATCGCATAACGTTAAGTAATCTGGGGAGGAGAATTGGATCGAATAACATTAAGGTCCTATGGGATGGATCGGATAACAACCGCTAAAGCCTGTGCGGTTACAATGTATCTCTATGGAGCTTTAATGTTATCCGATCAATCCCATAGGATTTTAACATGCATCGGATAACACTAAAAATCGGATAACACCAAGACTTGTGGAACCAAGTCTTAGCGTTATCCGAGGTATTACTGTATCATGAATAACCATACCAGAGTACACGTGATTCTACTAAACTGAAGAAATTCTTAAAATGCCAAATCTATTCTCATTATTACAGAATAAGAGGCCCATGTTTGATCTGAGAGCATTTCTGACTTGCCAACAGTTCACTGATGCTTCTCCTCTTGTAAAAGTAGGTAGCAGGTAAGGTATGTTAGCCTAAGAATCCGACTGAAGATTAGTTCTTTACTTCTAGAATTTCCTTCTCAGCCTTTTCTTTAGTCTTTTCTTTTTCTTCCAATTTTTCCTCCTTTTCTAAGAGTGCCACGATTTCTGCTACTTGATCAGTAGAAATATCAATATCTTCTTTGTCAATCAATTCAATCACCTATGCAAATGTAAAAATCTGTTATATGCATGGCAAACAGCAGTTATTGTATCTATTCCAAAATATTTTGAAATGTCAAACCAAGAAACTGGAATATGCGAACCTAAGCAAAAAGTTGATTTATAATAACTGCCATTCTCAGTTTCATAATAATTTGTAATATATTTTGCTAAGAAAGGCTAAACAAACAGAAATATTTTCCCCAGGAATAGATACTGCTAAGATCTTTTGGAAGTCACTTATGTAGCTGTCATAAAGTGAGATGTGTCCTGATGGCATAAAATAGATCAGTGATGGCGAACCTTTTAGAGACTGAGTGCCCAAACTGCAACCCAAAACCCACTTATTTATCACAAAGTGCCAACACAGCAACAGGGGAGAAAGGAAGCGCTCCCATTGGGCTCCTAGGCAGAGGGGCGGGGCAAACTCTGTGCTGGGGGAGGGAGGAAGTGCTCCTATTGGGTTGCTGGGCAGATGAACTCTGTGCTGGGGTGAGGAAGCGCTCCCATTGGGCTGCTAGGCAGAGGGGTGGAGCAAACTTTGTGCTGGGGTAACTGCATGGGTACCCACAGAGGGCTCCGAGTGCCACCTACGGCACGAGTGCCATAGGTTTGCAATCACTGTAATAGATCATGAAACTCAGTAGAATTGAGCAAATAATTAATGCTGTCAAATCAATTCCAATTCTTGGAGACCCTTTCCAGGATTTTCCAGATAGCAAATATACAGAAGTGATTTACTATTTTCTTCTTCTATGGGTACCCTTGAACTATGCAGTTTGCCCCATGGCTACACAGGCTGGCTCTTCTCCTGGGAGGCACAGTGGGAAACTGAACTCCCAACCTTTGGCTCCAGTCAGGTGCCTAAACCACTGAGCTATCCGGCCAACTACATTGAGCAAAAACATGGCTTATAATACAATTAATGTACTAGAGAAGACTTCCTCCAATTTATCTACTGTATTTCCCTGAAAATAAGATCTAATTGGAAAGAGACACGTCTTACTCTTTTCCTCCCTGTATTTAAACTACAGGGAGAGAGAAACTGCTTGTGTCTCTTTCCCTCCCTGTATTTAAACTACAGGGAGGGGGAAAGAGAGAGACGTGATTGGTTCTCTAGAGACCCAATCACGTCTCTCTCTTTCCCCCTCCCTGTAGTTTAAATACAGGGAGAAAAAGAGACACAAGAAGTCTCTGCGACTGCAGTAGGGTCAGGGGAAAGGTGCGTGCTTTTCCCCGACCCTACTGCAATCACAGAGACCGCTGCGGGTGGGGGGTGAATTGGGTAGTTCTACCCAAACCACCCCACACCCGCAGACCATTGCCTCGGATAACGCTAAGAATCATTATCCAGAATTGTTATCCGATGCAAGTTTTTTACAAAAAACTTGCATCGTTATCCGATTCCAGCATTATCTGATGCAATCGTTATCCGGGGTATTACTGTATTATTATTTTTTTGTTCAGTCACACAGTCGATTCCGACCCTTTGCGACCCTAGGGAGAACTGTCCGCCAGACACTTCTGTCCTCCACCATCCTCCTCAACTCGCTCAGCTTTGTGCCCATTGTGTCTACAATACCATCTAGCTATCTCATTTTTGGCCGCCCCCTTTTTCTTTTGCCCTCCACCCTTCCCAGCATCAAGGCATTCTCAAGTGAATTCTCTTCTCATTTGATGTCCAAAGTACTTTAGCTTCATCTTTACAATTTGACCTTCTAAGGAGCTGTCAGGGTTGATTTCTTCTAAGATTGACCTATCTGTTCTCTTTGCTGTGCAGGAGACTCTCAATAACAGCTTTAAAATAAATTTAAACAGTGCTAGATAACCTTTGAAAGCCCTTTTTCCACATTACTTTGCTTGTTTTCAGCAGTACATGACTAAAACATATCACTGGGATTTATAGCCCAAGCATGTTTCTCCCAAGAATATATGGTGCTTTATGGAACACAGAAAAAGAGACCTTTCAAATACAGTTGAATTGGCCTTAAAAAATTCACTTTTGTTATAAAACTCTGGTAGAAAAATGGAATAATTCATCACCATCACTCAAGTACTCCTTGAAGAGTATGGACTGATTCTAAGATAACTTAGTAAACTTCATGGAAGAAAACCATCATATCATTCTTCCCATTCCCAGCAGTCCCTCATCTCCAATTATTCAGGACCGCTCCCTAAGAAGGGCTTTGTGCTGACTGTAAGGACGAGGGGATGGGAAATTTCTTTTTGTGACTTTTAAAAAATTAATTCATCTTACTATTCAAACCTTTTCAATTAAAATGTGAAAATAAGAGCTGACAAAGAAAAAAATCGAACTACTAGTATGGGGAAAAAGATTTACAAAATCACAGCATTTAGTAGGATGAATTATAAAACAGTAATATTTTAAATAAAAGGCGCATTACTAAGATTGTAAAACAAACTACATTAGATTCTTCAGCAGACTCACCTTCATTACGTCATCTATATCTATTTTTCCATCTTTGTTTTCATCCAGTGCTTCTGCAAGCCTTTTCAGTTTGGTTTCTGGTATCTTCTGAATTTGTTTCATCACATTAATAAGCTCATTGATGCTGATGACATTCTCTCTAAATGGGAAACATAATCTGCATATAGCAAGCAGTAGTTATAAAAACAAAACATCCTTGTACAACTGTTACTCACTAGATCAGGGGTGCCCAAACTTTTCAGGCCATGGGCCGGTCACATGGTTCAGCGGGCCAGTCATGTGGTTCCTCCCACCGGAAGCGGAAGTAAAATGCGACCGCACATGCACAAAATGCTGCCGTAAAACACCTGTGGCTGTCATAAATGCATTTATGATAGCCACTGGTGCAGTTGCGCCAACATTTTGCGCATGTGCGGGGGCATCTTACTTCCGCTTCCAGGAGCGGCGTGGCTGTAGTTTGGGCATCCTTGCATTAGATTGTTAAATTATGTTTAAAAATGGATATATAACTGGAAAACAAGCCATGCTACAACAAAACCTTTGATAGTGCTTTACATGTTCAAACTGGCTTCCAAGGACTATGGTAGAATTAGAATGCAGGGGTGTGGAATTGGATGCTTAACTGTGCCCTACTCCTCCTCCTCCTCAGAAGAAAAAGAAACAGCCTAACACGGAGAAAGTTTGGCTGAGTAGTTCCTTTATATAAATTCAGCATCTTTAATGGTAGAATTGAGCACAGAGTATTCAATATTAAGTCCTGGTTTTATTGCATAGTTCTCAAATTTACCAGGAGGGCTTTTTGCACAACTTCGTGTAATATACCAGTTACGCCCACTCCTGGACCGGGACTCCCTGCTCAGGGTCACACATGCACTGGTCACCTCCAGACTTGATTACTGTAATGCGCTCTACATGGGGCTGCCCTTGGTGACCATTCGGAAACTCCAGCTGGCCCAGAATGCGGCTGCTCGGGTAGTGATGGGGTGCGGGCGCTACGCTCGTGCCGCGCCACTGCTTCGGCAGCTGCACTGGCTGCCAGTATGTCTCCGGGTGCAATTCAAGGTGCTGGTCATTACCTTTAAAGCCCTATATGGTAGTGGGCCAGGATACCTCAGAGACCGTGTCACCCCAAGAATGTCTGTCCGTCCCACTAGGGCGGATCGGAGAGGGTCTCTTGCGATTCCATCAGCTAGAGAGGCTCGCCTCTCTAGCACCAGGAAGAGGACCTTCTCCGTGACCGCCCCGGCCCTGTGGAACCTCCTGCCAATCGATTTACGTCAACAGACAGAGCTCCTCCCCTTCCGGAAAGGCCTTAAAACCTAGCTGGCAGGACAAGTTTGGGGATCAAAAAATACCGGATCCCATGTTGGGTGGCTTATCAGATGAGACAGCCACCCTTTGCTCTTACCTCCTTACTCCTGTCCTGTTTTTTAATAATGTTTGTAATTTTATAACTTGGAATTGTTTAATTCCTTTTAGCTTAACTTTTAATATTGTATTAATTCATATTTTTAACTGTTAATAGGGTATTGAATATTGATCTGTGGTCTCCAACTATGTATTTTTAAATTTGTTATGTAAGCCGCTCAGAGTTGGGTTTTTACCCGATTGGGGCGGGATAGCAAGTTGGAAGAAATAAATAAATAAATAAAATATCTATAAAAGGATTTAATTTCATTTCTTACTCACCCTATGGGAGGACTAGCACCAGTATCCCTCTGTTCATCAACCATTTTCTGGTCTCCTTCTAACTCTTGAATAATTTTGTCAATCCGTCCAATCATTCGGTTCACTCTTTTAACCAGTCGCTTGCTTGCTTTTGATTCTTCAACTATTTCCTCTTGTCCAGTGTTAGACAAATCCTTGATCTCTTGTAAATCCTAAGGATCAAACAGACATAATTTGTAAAGGTAAGTTTTTACAGGCTATCTAGAAATTAAGAGGAACAGGGTCCACAGAAGGGGATTTTCACCGGTCCTTTCCCCCCGGAAGTCTACTAAACCCCTTTTTGGAAGATTCATGAAATCTTTGTGAATGGGGTGGGATGTGGCAGAGGAAATGCTGAAGTATGTACTGTGACAATGGAATTTGGTTAATCTCCTTTTCTATGTAATAAACCAGAAATAAGCTATGATCTTGACCTGTGAGAATGTTTAGATTACAGTAAAAGCAGTAGCTGGCAACAGTTAATGGATATGTCTGAACTGAAGACAGCCACTTATCTGTCAGAGGAAATATCATTTGTTTCACCTCTGTCAGAGGGAAAATAAAAGGAGAGTAGCAACTACTCTTTTACAAGTGGTATGTTTCATGCTTCCTTTAAGTAAAGGTTGAAATTAAGGCAACTATTCAGTCTCTTTTCACCTCATTATACTCCTGCACATCATCCTTGAGTTCCTCAAGTTCCTTCTTCTCATTTGTTAGGGACTTTTTTTGTTCTTTCAATTTAGTACAAGCATCATTTAGCAAGTCAATCTCTTCTTTGGTTAGATCTTCATCCTGAAACAAAGGGGGACAGAAAACTGTTATGGAGAAAATCCCATGAAGAAGATGTTTTAATCAGATGGTTTCAACATCCTACTGTACAACTTTAAAAAAACAAATTATAGGGATTTTTTTAAAAAAAACACCTTTCTAATAATACAGTCAAACCTCGCATAAAGATCGTTTCGCTTAAAGAGTAACTCGCTTAAAGACCAGAATTTTCTCTGAATGTTCGCTTCGCTTAATAAATAAAACCAACCAAAAACTCACTTAACAAATAAATTGGGGTTCGCAATCCCCCCCACAATTGGTCACTTACAATGGTGTTTCGCTTAAAGAGCAATCCTGTGGAACACATTATGCTCTTTAAGCGAGGTACAATTGTACATATCTGTCTTATACAGGAGACATTCAATGAATCTTACAGATTTTAATCTATTGTTCAATTCAGTCAAATACCTAAACTACTAAGCTATGCAGCCACCTATGAAAATAATAGGACAGGAACTTAAGGGGCTTACAAGAGACGATGTAGGTGACGGCAGAGAAATGATGTTATTTTCTACGCGTGCCTGCTTGACATACTACATCTGTGTGTGTTTGCAGAAGTTTTGCTACTTTTTACTAATGTTTTGTCTACTTTTGGGGGGCTGCTAGCTTTTTAATAAGACTTATAAAATCTGTTCTAATCTTTGGAACTAGATTTTCTCAAGGGAAATCTCATACTAATTCTACTCTCTGAACACCAGGCTACAATCTACCAGGATAAATATTATTAGACAGTTTTGCAAAAACTTGGCTGCCTAAAAAGGATGTCTTAAAC
The DNA here is from genome assembly GCA_030440675.1 of Furcifer pardalis. Lineage (NCBI taxonomy): Eukaryota > Metazoa > Chordata > Lepidosauria > Squamata > Chamaeleonidae > Furcifer > Furcifer pardalis. Next base: position 171,474,441 of record CP126890.1, on the reverse strand, counting down.
TGTTCCTATAGTTTAAGTTATGTTCCCATCCCAACAAAAAATCATGGGAATGTGATATATTAAATTTATATTCCACTCTTTGTCCAAGAGTCTCAAGATGGTATACCTCACCCCATTTTTGTTCTCATATCCACCATGCATGTAGGTTAGCTTAAGTGCATGTGTGACCCAGTCGATCATGTACCATCACAACTGAAAAGATTCTCTGGTTGTCATTCGATATTCTTATCTGCTAGTTTAGTAGTGCAGGGGCAAGGGATTCTTTTAGAGATCTTTGCCTTACTTAATTAAATAAAATGTCAATTCTCAAGTCTCCTTAGCTAAAAGGAAAACCTGTGAAAACGGCTGTATAGAAATAAGAAGTGAGAAGAGGAGCCTATCTATTAAAATGAAAATGGATCCCAGAATTTCAAAGTGAAATTAAGGTTGCCAGTCTGAAAAAGCTTGACGAAAATGTCCCCTAACTGAAACATATAATACTGAATGCAAATACCTGCTACCACGCTATCAGTTTCTGTTTGTTGGGATTCACGAAAGATGACTAATTTGAAGATAAAGCAGTGCCCTTCACAGAATCTATGCTTTAGCTTGTAGCACCATCTTCTTTACTACCCCTCCCATTATTCACCTTAACGCCTTCCAATATCGGTGCTGTATCCTTCAGCGTCTCAGAATCCACCGTTGCCAGTTCTTGCTCTGTACCCGCTATTTGGCTTTTCTTCGTATGGACAGCTGAGGAATCAAGATCTACTGTAGGTTCCACAAGTTTCTGAAACCAAGACAAAGAAACACCATTTCAAATTATGTTCCTGAGTTGAATCTCTGAAACTTCCAGGAAAGCCCTACCAGGAAAGCCTTACCAGTTGAACCACATTACTGAAAGGAGGTATTTTGGCTGCTGCCTTTGACATCTTCCTTCTCTGATGAAAAGCAATTGAGCAAATGGATTTACATCTCCACCAATGATTTTTGACTAAGAAAAGCCCCATTCCTAAGGCTCCCCCCCCCCCATTTAAAAGGGAGTTCTAGAAACCCTCAAAAAGTTCAAGGGGGGGGGAGAGAAGAATAAGAAATTTTCAATTAATTTAAATATTTCTGGTGCTTAACGCAGTATATACTGGGGCAATTTTGTGTAACAGGATTTTGCCAAGAATTCTTCTAATTCCCTAGCCTATGGCTATGACCTTCGCCTCAACATTCACGCCTCTTTAGTAGACAGACTTTAGAAATACATTTTTAAGAAAGAAAAATTTGCGAGCATGGCACAGAAGTTGCTTTAAGCCCAAGCATGCTACTGATACAAGTACTGTACACCTATTTGAAAGAGCTGCAAACAGCAGCAGCAACAATAACAAACAAACATAACCCCCCCCCCCTTCTGCAATTTAACCATTAAGTACAGCTGAATCCCGGCAAGACTGAGTGGCTGTGGGTAAGGGGTCCTGTGTTAACTCAGGAGCTGCCACCTTTGGTTCTGGATGGGGCAATCTTGCCCCAAACAGACCCGATGCGTAATCTGGGGGTCCTCCTGGACTCACGGCTACTGTTCGAAGAGCAGGTGGCAGCCATGGCCAGGAGGGCTTTTGCACAACTTCGTGTAATATGCCAGTTACGCCCACTCCTGGACCGGGACGTTCTGCTTATGGTCACACATGCGTTGGTCACCTCCAGACTTGATTATTGTAACACGCTCTACATGGGGCTGCCCCTGATGACCATCCGGAGACTCCAGCTGGTCCAAAATGCGGCGGCCCGGGTAGTGGTGGGGTGTGGGCGTTATGCTCGTGCTTCACCGCTGCTCCGGGAGCTGCATTGGTTGCCAGTATGTCTCCGGGTGCAATTCAAGGTGCTGGTTATTACCTTTAAAGCCCTATATGGTAGTGGGCCAGGATACCTAAGAGACCGCGTCACCCCAAGAACATCTGTCCGTCCCACCAGGGCGGATCGGAGAGGCTCCCTTGTTATTCCTTCGGCGAGAGAGGCGCACCTCGCCTGCACCAGGAGGAGAGCCTTCTCCGTGTCCGCCCCGACCCTCTGGAACCTCCTGCCCACCGAACTGCGCCTTCAGACAGAGCTCCTGCCCTTCCGGAAGGGCTTAAAAACCTGGCTGGCAGGGCAAGTTTGGGGACCCGGGAACGTGGGTTCTCATACCAAGTGGCTTATTTAATGGGTTGCCACCTCTGGGTCCGATCCTGGGATTGTGTATTGCTTTTAACTTCTGATGATTTTTAACTTCTGATATTTTTACTGATGTAGATTGTTTTATGCTTTTATTTTTTGTAAGCCGCTCAGAGTCGGGTTCTCCCGATTGGGGTGGGGTAACAAATGCAATTAAATAAATAAATAAATAAATAAAATAAAGTATTAATTGCTGGAATTCTGTCCATCTGGAAGAAACCCATAATCAAAGTAACCGAAAGGTAGAGGTTGTAAGCACCGGTGTTCCATCAGCAAGACATCACGCATGTTTATTCTGTCACAGGGAGAAATGAAGATATGATTGATGAGGTGAAAAAACAAATGCATGCAAGTAAGGCATTTGTTGTTTAGTCGCAGTTGAGTCTGACCCTTTGCGATTCCATGGACTACTACACTCCAGGCTCCTTTGTCATTCCCCGCAGCCCACACAGATCTACGCCCATTGCATCCACGATGCCACCTACCCACCTCATCCTCTGCCATTCCCTTCTCCTTTTGCCTTTGATCTTTCCTAGCATCAAGGCCTTTTCAAGTGAATCTTCTCTTCTCATTTGGTGGCTGAAGAACTTAAGCTTCATCTTCAGCACTTGTCCTTCTAATAAGCAGTCAGGGTTAATTTCCTTCAGGATTGACTGATTTGATCTCCTTGCAGTCCAGGGGACTCTCAAGAGTCTCCTCCAGCACCACAGAGTTCAAAGGCATCTATTCTTCTGCACTCGGCCTTCCTTATGGTCCAGCTCTCACAGCCAAACATTACTACTGGGAAGACCATTGCTTTAACTGTGCAGATTTTTTTTTTTTTGGCAGGGTGATGTCTCTACTTTTTATTATGCTGCCTAGGTTTGCCATGGCTTGCCTCCCAAGGGGTAAGTGTCTTTTTATTTCATGGTTGCAGTCACCACCTGCAGTCATTTTGGATCCCAGGAAAGTAAAGTCTGTCACTGCTTTCACTTCTTCCACTTCTGTTGGCCAGGGAGTGATGGGTCTGGATGCCATGATCTTGGGGTTTTTCATGTTGAGTTTCAGGCCAGCTTTTGCACTCCTTTCTTTCGCCCTAATCAAGAGGCCTTTTAAGTTTTCTTCACTTTCTGCCATAAGGGTAGTGTCATCTGCTTATCTCAGGTTGTTGATGTTTCTCCTGGCAGTCTTAATTCCAGTTTGTGCTTCATCCAGCCCTGCATTACACATGACGTACTCTGTATATAAGTTGAATAAGCAGGGTGACAATATGCAGCCCTGCTGTACTCTTTTTCCTATTCTAAACCAATCAGTAGTTCCATATTCTGTTCTAACTATTGCTTCTTGGCTTACATACAGGTTTCTTAGAAGACAGATGAGGTGGACTGGTACTCCCATCTCTTTAAGCACTTGCCACAGTTTATTGTGATCCACAATAAACTGTATAGTCAATGAAATAGAGGTAGACTTTTTTCTGGAACTCCCGCTTTCTCTATGATCCAGCAAATGTTTGCAATTTGGTCTCTAGTTCCCCTGTCTCGTTGGAACCCAGCCTGTACTTCTAGAAGTTCTTGATCCACATACTGCTGAAGCCTAGTCTGTAAGATCTTGCGCATGATCTTGCTAGTGTGTGAGATGAGCACAACTGTACGATAATTTGAACATTCTTTGGCATTTCCCTTCTTTGGACTTGGAACACAGACTGATTTTTTCCAGTCCTGCAGCCACTGCTGCGTTTTCCAAATCTGCTGGTATATTGAGTGCAACACTTTGATTGCATCTTCTTTTAGGGCTTTGAATAGTTCAACTGGAATATCATCATCTCCACTAGCTTCGTTGTTAGTAATACTTTCTAGGGCCCTCCCGACTTAACGCCCCAGAATGTCCAGCTCAAGGTCAGTGATCTCACCATTGATCTCATCATTTTGGATGTCAGGGACATTAAGGGTCCTTCTTGTAAGCATAAAAAAGGATAAACCAACCCCAATGCCACTTGCAATGACTAATCTCTCAGATACCTGAAGGGTTTCTTCAGCTTTCTCAACTTTCTCAGCTGCTTCTGAAAGCCTTTCCAACTCTTTTTCTTGATTTTCTTTCTTAATAGCTTCTTCTTCCTGAAGGGTTGCTTCCAGTCTGGCTTTATTATCAACTTTTTCTCCTTCCACTTCTGCTGCTTTCACCTGAGCTTCTTTAGCCTTAAATAAACAAAAACATTTCATTACTTCTAATATTCATGCTTGTGCTATAGGGCACAGAAACAGAGCACTATACTGGGAGATGAACCAGTCTATGTCTAAACCCTGGGTTGCAGGAAAATTCTAATTAACCCAATGCCATCCATTCACATAATATGCTACTTATTGCATTTTTACAAGCCTTTCCTCCAAAATAAGAGAGCATCTTACAATTCAAATATTTAATAATAGCAAAATATGTAAAAATCATGAAGATGTAACAAAATATCCCCACAACATAAAAACAATTGATGGAATGCCAGTGCTTAAAAATTGTCAACCAAATCCCATCAAATGCAGATGATCAGAGAACCATCTTAACCTGCCATGGGAAAGATTATAATATGTTGAGTAAGCTGCCTTACTGAGAGAGCATTTCACAGGTAGAGTGTCACTGCTGAACTGACTCTCTCCCTTTTTTTTACCATCCTCCGAGACTTTCTAGAAGGCGATAATAAGAGAGAGGCCAACTATGTTGCTGTCAGGTAAGAGTAGGCTCATATAAGACAGATGTCCTGTCAAGTAACTGGGGTCAAGAAACATGGTTAGTCCAGCAGCCCATTTCCAACAGTAGTTGACCAGATGTTTTTGGAAGCAAATCAAGTAGGACTATGGCCCAGATATGAGGAAAACATGGTTTTCTGTATGTTCTTGGATTCAAATTCCCACTAGCCCCAACAAACATACCCTAGTGTAATTATAGCTACTGTCATATATATACAGTAAAACCCTGTACAGTAAAACCTGGGATAACGCTAAAACCTGGTTCCACAAGTCTTAGTGTTATCCGATTTTTAATGTTATCCGATGCATGTTAAAATCCTATGGGATGCATTGGATAACGTTAAAACTCCATAGAGATACATTGTAACCGGCACAGGCTTTAATGAATGTTATCTGATGCATCCCACAGGACCTTAACGTTATTCGATGCAATTCCCCCTCCCCCATTGCTTAACGTTATGCGGTTTTAGCGTTATCTAGTGCAAACATTATCCAAGGTATTACTGTATAATGATTTTAATTTGTTGCATGGGTCTGGTCACTATGCAATTTTGTCGTCGTATTATTTTTCCTATGGAAAAACTGTACGTTTTGTTTGTTTGTTTGTTTTTTGCTAAGCAGTTTTTCCCATAGGAAAAATTGTTATATGGGGCACCACTTTCTTTAAAAACCTAATCATTATACAATTTGGTTCATTATACGAGGTTCCACTGCACACACACACGCACGCACACTAAAAGTGCTCTTCATAAAACTTGAGTACTGGTTATATAAAGCACAACATACCACACTTTCAGGTAGAATTTGCAAGGTTGTTTTAAGCTGGTCAGCTGGTGAAAGAGTTTCTGGAAGGTACATAGCTCTGGATAAAATAAGCAGTGAAGTTGGGATTTCTTGATTGAGATGCAAATCCAACCACTGTAATTAAAAGATAAAATAAAGAGTAATAATAGCACACTCTATTACTCTCAAAAACACTGTTACTTAAAATGCATACTGGTCTGAGTAACATAACGTCAATAATCTCTTTCACTAAACACTAAACAGTAAGAAATGTCTGATTAAAGGTGCAATTCATACAGTAGCTGTAGGGAAGAGAATAAACTGAGAAATTATAAAATATTTTCTGAAAACAATTTTCAAAGAAATAGCCATGGTAGTCAGTCTTATAATGTTGCCAAATATAAAGCCATTGGTTTATTTCGGTATGACCTTTTGTAGATCAAAATCTACTATTTTTCATATTTGCACTTTGTGATTGAAAAAAAGTAGATCTTGATCCAGGTATTCAGCATGCCATAATATTATTTTTAAATCTTTCCTACCTCCTTATTTTGACCAACATATCTTCTGTCAGGAAATGAGAGATATTTTATATATAAAATTATCCAGGACAAGACTGAAATGTCAAGATTAGTCAGTTACGACTTCAAAAGCTAGCAATACTTGTTTCATGTGTCAAAGTGGCATCCATGTGCACCCTTAATGTCTGGATATAACTGATAATGATTCCATGAGACAGAATTCAACATTTATGAGGTCTTAGAGAATATTTTGTGCAAATGGTAACTGATGTCCTTTACAGATCTGTTGTATTTGTACAGTTTACTTGAGCAGGGAGAAAATGGAAAGGACCTGTTGGCAATATTTTGGAGAGATCTAAAGACTGTTTACAGAACACAATTGTCCAAAAATGTTTCTTTCTAAACTTGCAGAAGGGATCAACCACAGCACTAAGAAAATCCTGACGTTTAGGCCATCAGATACAAAAGACCTCTAAGCAACGTTAGCTTGTATTTAGTGGGTAAAGTATATGTGTAAGGAAGACTAGGAGTCTCTACTATAATTTTTTTAACCTTAAATAATGAAGAAACCTCTTTAGATGTTACTCTTGTTTAAGCTTTTACTGTTAATATCCAGGAACACAAAATGTTATTTAGATTTTTTAAATCCCTTTCACAGAACACTTGAATTATCTAAGATACCAGCTCTGCATTAGGGAGACTCTGGCTGGGAAAATATAAAAGGAACAACCACAAAATACCTGGAAGGGAGTTTTGAGGGCAGTTGCTTTTACAGTTGAAATTTCTTTCCTAGTAGCATTAAGGAGTAGTGTCTACGGTTTTGGGCATTAAAAAAAGTTTCTGCTTGAGTGGTAACAGCAACTACTAGAAGAGTGGGAGACCTAGCAAGTATGAAAATATGAAGGTTATAATCTCCTTGGTCCTAAATACCACAGTATCCATGTGACAGATAAAATCTGTGAAGGAGATGAGAAGACCTAAAAACTTATTCTCTTTGTCAGCAGAAGCTGGAAACACCTTTCTATCCTTTACTTCTACCAGAACTACATGGAAGTTGTCTCTGGAAGATTTCTGATCCAAAAAGGAAAAAAATGGCCACATTCATTTTATTTTTTTGAAAAAAGTTATCTTTATTCCACTGAGATCACCACTTATCACACTGGGCTGCCACACTGAAAGTCAAGAAATCAGTATCTCACTACATGATACTCAACAGATGATAAATAAATATATTTTTGTTTTTGATACCATCATGGATTACTTATGGCTCTTCAGCCATTGTGAACATCTTTTTGGCCGACTTGGAAGTAATTCTGGGAAATATAGATGATATATCAGAATCTCACATTGCAATGTATGCTTGAATGCTTTCTAGGCAAGCAAGAGACCTGGTTTTCCAGGTTCTTACCCAGATCAAATATATCTATCCATACATATTTTCATTTTACCGGTATATTATATTCACTTTTGATTTTAGTATCTGGTTTTAAATTGTCATACACTGCCCACAGTAGCAATATGCTAGACAAATGGTATAAAAGTGTAATTCGTAAAATAAACAAATACAGAAAACTTTCCTCTCCGGACTTATCACTTTATGGCTAAGAAGGGGACAGAGAAGGGTTATATTATAAGAACATTCATATGTAGCTAAAGTGCTCTAAACCTCTGTTAAGACAAGCAAGATTCAAATTAAAAATGGAAACCATTACTCCAAAAAAGATTTCTTCAGAAATCAAATACAGTAAAACCCAGTATAATGAAGGGCTCCAAAAGTGGGGAAAAACGTACAGCGAAAGGAAATTGAAAAATAATGGTGTCTTGTGTAGCAAAAAAAATTTTTTTTGAACCCCCCCCCCCCGGTTTTCAATGCATTCCTATGGGAAACTGCACTTCGAATAATGAATTTTCATTTTCAATGCATTCTTATGGGAAATTACATTTAATACATTCCTATGGAAAATTCATATCATCAAAATTTGAAGCATTCCAAGACTTCTGTTCTTCCTATATTTCTGTTTTGTTTTTGTTATATATATATTGAAACATATGAACATGGTTAGCTCTTTGAAACCCCACAACCCTAGGAGAAAAGTACCTGCTTCAGCTGATCCTTTAAACGTTCTTCTGTCACACCAAGTGCCCTCATACCCCTTGCTCGGCATGCTGCTTGTAGCTCTTTGACTGTCAGGCTATCCACACCTTCCTCAGATATCATCTAGACAGGATGCAAGATTAATATTTATACAGCTTAGTGTGAAGAAAAGAAATTACCTAAAAACACATTACTTACAAGGAACTGTTCTGACAAACAAAACATAAGAAAACGAAAGCTTCTTCATAAACTAAATTGAGATGGAAAATTGCTTCTATGCTACACTCACAATTCCTTCATTTAAAACAGTTTACCTTTTCTTAGTTGTTTTAATGTCCATTTAGTAAAAAAAAAACAATTTAGAAGACATTTTTCTATTAGCTTTCTGACTTATGAGTGAGCTGCTTTTTTTCACTGTTCACTATGTTAGTAAAATTAAAGGGGGAAAAGAGGGAAAGTAAAGGGGGGAGAATCAAGGACAATATATTGTGGCACTTTAAACACAGCATCACAAAACAGAAGCCCAATTTTACTTTCTTGTTACAGTCTCTTCATCTTGAAAGACAGTACCCTGGGCCAGCTTTATTCCAACTTTTACTACACAGTTTTGAAGCCACCAAAGGAAGAATGAATAAATACTAGAGTAACAAACCAAATACTGACGGCACACACAGAGTGCAGTACAGTATTTGCTTTATGTCTTCCATGTCTACTTTCTCTATTTTCTTGACTCCTTGAAAAGATGCTGCAGAACTTACAAGAGAAAAATAATGCTGGGCAAGAACTGTCTACAGTGACACCTCAAGATATGAAAATAATTTGTTTCCCAAGGGTTTTCATATCCTGAAAAATTTGTATCTCAAAATGCAATTTCCCACAGGAATGCATTGAAAATCAAATAATGGGTTCCAGAGCTCAAAAAAGAAGAAAAAAGGACACACACAACGTATTTTTCCTGTTCAAAACTCTTTCTAAGTGGTGAAAACATGGTGAAAATTTTCAAAGTGCACTTTAGAAAGATTTTTTAACAGATAAAAGACTTCTCCCGACTTTTTTCTGAGCTTGTAAGGTTTTCAATGCATTTCAATGCATATTCAGCACATTTTCAACAGCCCCCTCTAGTGGCCGACTCTGGTAATTGCAGGACTAGTCCTGACAATCAGCTGTTGGGGGGGAAGGGGGAATTTTGGGCACTTCCTGGTTCCGGGGAAAACTTCTGACAGAGCCAAAACATGATGAGGAATTCCAAAATGGAACAGAAATGCTTCCAACACCCTCCTGCTGGCATGGGAATCGTCAGAAGACCCCTCCCAAAAAAAGTTTGTATCTCAAAGCAAATATTTCCTTTTGTATCGTGATTTTTTTTGTAAGTAGAGGCGTTTGTATCTTGAGGTTTTACTGTATTTGATTATGATTGAACTGAATGTTAGGAATAATTTTATTATTAGATACATTATTCCTATATGAATGAAATTCCCTTACCCACAAAACAATTTCTTAAAATAATTAAAAAGGCTTATACTGTATGTGAAAATCCATATAAAAAAGAATCTCCTACTTTATCATCTGCTCTGATAGATCTCAGCTTCATTGTCAGCTGGAAGCGAAGAAAGTTATTTGTCCCAATTGACTGAAGTTCTAGCAGTTTGCAGAGAGCGACCAGCTGGGGTCTGGTGAGATTATCAAGAGTCAGCTCATCCTCAAATAGCTTTGAGAAGCGTAAAATTTCTTCATTGCTTGGTCTTTCTCCAGTTTCACGGATCTGAAAATACAGAATTGTTTTTTTAAAAATACCATTGTTTCTTTTTATCATTACAGAAAAAGAGATAAATATCAGTACAGTATGTTGGATTCTGTACAGTGTGATCTCATTGTTTCTCTTTTAAAGGTAGGTCCATAGCATTCATATACACGTAGACACTCACCCCGCCCATCCAATTGAGCAAGTGCTCTAACAAACATGAGAAGCTGCTTAGTTTTTTTAATCTGGAGGTGGCAGAGGAGAGAGAGTTTTGATTTGGTATATTCTTAAATTTGATCTGACATCGCCTCTTCTGAGTGAGTATTACCCAAAGAACTAAAGTTACAGATGTCCAGGTTTGGAGAACATGTTGAAGCTGTCCCTAACTGGAGCAGTGAGAACTGCTGGCATCCTGGTAAGATAGACTGCTAAATGATTTTAGGAGTGGAAGCCTAGAAGTGCAGGATAGCTTCGCAGCTCCTAACTCGTTCCATTAACAGTTAGGAAGTTTCTCCTGATATCCAGCTGAAATCAAACTTCCTGTAATTTGAGCTCATTACACATTTTACAAATCAGAAATGACTAAGAACAGATCTTATCCTTCCTCTGTATAGTAACATTTCGCGACTTCATCTTCAAGGAGATATCATATCTCATCTCACTCCTCTTTACTCAAAGATAAACATGCCCAAATCTTTCAGTCTTTCTTCATAGGGCTTGGTTTCCAGTCTCCTGATTATCCTTGTCTTTCTTTGAACCTATTCATTTTTTAAAATCTTTCTTAAAGTACAGTTGCCAAAATTTGTCCAAAGGCTTAAATTTTGCCAAATAAAGATGAACTGGTACTTCAGGTGATCTGAACTTGCCTAGGTTTTATGCTTTGGGGAAATTTCTTCTGTCTGTGTTACATCATACATATTACAGTAAAACCTTGATTTATGTAAAAAGTCCATTCCGTAGCTTCTTACGTAAATAGGGGTTTTACGTAAATCAATGCATCTCCATAGGGATGCATTGAATTTTTTTTTAAAAAAACGGGCTTGAAATTGGTTTTCAATGCATCCCTATGGAGAATCGTGCGTTGTACCCCTAGTGGTCATCTCTATAATTACATGTAATTCCCCCTCCCCTTTTAAACTATTCTATGACAAACAGCTGAGCACTCACCAAGTACCCCTAGAAGCAGCAGGGACTCCGAAAAACGTAGCAAAAGTGCCTCTGACGGCACAACCACTAAGGTAAGTGATTTCTTAAGACTTCTGGTGGTGGGGACAGGTGGCATGGGGTGGGATTTGTAATTCTAATATGGTGGCGCCTTACATAAGTCGATTACCCCCTCCCGTAAATCGGGACACTGATTTATGTAAAAAAAAACCCTTACATAAGTTGATTTTTACGTAAATAGAGGCATACGTAAATCGGGGTTTTACTGAATATTGGTTGGGAAAAGAGAAAGCATCTTTCTCAGTGACTTAGCCTCAGCTTTAAAAATCTTTTCCAAGAGAAGTCTGTTTATCTGTACACCCACTTATTCCCAGTGAAAAGCCAATATTTAACTGTGTCTTTAATATTGAAGTTTTACTTAATAGGCTATAGTGTGGAAAAGGTAAGATACAAAACTGAAGGATAACAAAAAAAGAACAATTAATTGAAGTTTACCTTTTGAAAGAAGGCTGCAAAGTCTTTAGTTGCATCTCCTTTGGCAGCTTTATTCTTCAAGGCCATCTCTTCAATAGTATCTTGAAGAAATTTAGCCAGTTCAAGCTTCACTCTTAGTTCTTTTTTCAATCTCTCTTCCTAGGAAGAGATTGTTTTATTTAATAGAAATCATCTTTGGTTTTGCTCCATTTTTTAAAAAATCATCTTGAATTCCTTTGCATTTATATTATCAAATGATTTTTAAAAACTCATGTTAAACCAGCCAGTTCTTGGTAACAAATTAAATCATATACTTTTCTAGTTTTTGTGTGCCACTCAAGTGAGTCACACTATTTTAAATAGGTATGTTCAGGGTATATTTTGAGCATCATCTCTAAAAAAAGTAGACACTTCATTTTGAATGAATGCATTCTTTCCTACTGTTAAGCTCTGATATGTAACTCAGTGGCTGAAATCCTGCTGCTTAGCATGGCAAGTTGCACTAAAATAGATCTATTGAATCACTGGAAATTTGGTGAGCCAACTCCTCTGTAAGTCCCAGATTTAAACAGGCCTACGCTAGTTACTTTAGCTTAGTAAATCATAATCATAGTAGACCCATCTGAATCAATGGAATATACGAAGGATTTGACCCACCAAATCCAACTGATTCAATGGGCCTACTCTAGTCAACATATTACTGTGTAAACCAATGGTTCCCAAACTTTTTTGGCCATGCCCCACATAAGCAACTCTAAAATCCTGATCCCTCACCCCTGTGACTTATAATTCTTATTACAATAAAACCTCTACATACATTTTTTTCCCACAAGATTATTTGTATGTCAAAAAAATGTACAGTATGTCAAAAAAATTGTATGTCAAAAACACATTGCATTACCAAAAGAGGGCATTAGATGTCACCGGTTTTTTTGTACGTTGAATTTTTCCTATTAAAAACTTGTAAGTCAATTTTTTTAAAGCCAGGATTTCTATTTGTATGTCGATTTTTTGTAAGTTGGACCATTTGTATGTTCCACTGTATTCAAAAAGTGAATTCCTGTTCACGTAGAGGAAGCCTAAAAGGCCATTAACTTGGTCTAGCTCATTCTCAAATTGCTCCTGTTAAAAATCAAACTGGCCCCTTGTGGGGCGTCTTCCCCACATTGGGAACCATGGCTCTAAACAATATGATTTCAGCCAATGTAACATTTACCAAAATACCCCAGCCACACTTTAATGAATTTTCCTTAGCTCACTACAACTATCAATGATAAGAGTTCTTTCTAAAAGAATAATTGTTTTCTACTGATAGCCTATTTGCTGTTTGGTGCTCCTATAGGACCTGGTTTGCTGCCAGAACTGACAAGAACAAGAAGACATCAGAGGGAAAACACATATGATATCTATAATTTGCCAAAAGTTTGGAGGACTGCTGGGTAAATGACCCTGTTACCAGCCTAATAAAAATAACTACACATTAATTATAAACCACAAATGCCTCTGGAGCTACAAATAGAGAAAGCATATTCTTAAATGTTTCATTTACATGACATTTCAGACAGATAATTTCTGAAAGAATTCTCAAGCTTTTGCTACACTACTCTTCAGCCTCGAATAATTTATTTTGTATTGTGCCATGTCATAGAAATGTGACCACCTACACATGTAATCAAAATTTCCCTTTCAATCAGACTTTTAAATCAAGTTTTCCAGGAAAAAATATATTAGAGTATTCATCTAATTGGAAAGCACTGATTTCTTAATGGCATAATGGGTGAATTATTCTTACATAAATCCATACTGCATAAACCAGAGGATGTAATGATCCAATGACAAGAATATTTAATTTAAATGAAATGAAAGCTTCCTGCCTACCTCTTTCAGATTCTGAGGTTTCCTTTAACCTTAAGGAGACCCCTTATTCTTGAGGGATAATGTTCTCCCGTGGAGCCTTCCCTAGGTAGCTATGTTCTTGCCATTGAAAAGTTTAACTGGCTCATGGCTTTATTCTGTAGCATTCCCATAGCCTGGGAGGCAGTCCAATCTCCTCCTACGTCTCACGGACAGAGTTAGACCCTTCTGGGATTCAGCCTTCTGACCCTCTGAGGATACAGCAGTTCCTCCCTCTTGTCACCTGTACTGGATTCTGGTTCATCCACGGTGGATGATTTATTTAGCAGGGTCATAACAAGGCCAAGAGAATCAATTATGAGAACCATATCACCACCCTTTCAACAGTAAGCCTCCTTGAATTCTAAATTTGCTCCTCCCTCGCTGAAAATGGAAGAAAGGATGCAACCCAATAAGTAGAAGGAAAATAGGTGGCAATTCTGGCTCAGAAACATATACACTAGTGCCTTGGATAACGTTATGACTAGGAACACCTGGGGATGGCCAGTGTCTGTTTCAAAACTGCTTGCTGCCAGACGCTGGCCCCTTACCCACCTGGCCAGAGGAAGAGGAATACCTGAGGGCTGATTGCTGATTCAGGAGATGATGGTCCCTTTGCCACAGTTGTCAATGTATGTGTTGGTCTTTTGCATTTTATTGCACTGTTACTTTTTATTGCATTGTTATTTTTGTTGCATTCTTACATTTTGTTGTATTGTTATATTTCAATGTACTGTGGTGTTTGATATGTTGTGATTTTTTGTGATTATTGCATAATTTTTGTATTGTGTATTGATTATTGTTTCTGTCATGGGCCATTTTTGTAGGATGTATATTGTGTAATTTTTCTGCATACGGTATTATTATACAGTAATACCCTGGATAATGTTATGACTTGGTTCCACAAGTCATGACGTTATCCTATTTTTAGCGTTGTCCGATGCATGCATCGAACAACGCTAAAAAAAGCCCTGACTTCAGGGACAAATCGCTTTAAAGGCAGGCAGGGAAAGAAAGAGACCTCCCTGCCTTTAAAGCCACCCCCACGCACAGCAATCTCCGGGGAAAGCACCTTTTCCCCGACTCTACTTTAGTCTTCCCTCCCTGTACATTTAAACTAAAGAGAAGGGGGAAATAGAGAGATGTGATTGGTTCTCTAGAGAACCAATCACCTCTCACTTTTCCCCCCTCCCTTTAGTTTAAATGTACAGGGAGGGAAAGAAAAAAACACAAATACAGTACAGGGAGGAAAAAAGACTGCCTGCTCAGCCACGAGAGAATCTAGCCCAGTCCTTTCCTTGCAGCACAGCTGCTGCTCCCACCAGGTTCCCCTTTGCATTGGAACTCATGGCTTCTCTTTCTGAGCTGCATGCTCCGACTGAGCCAGGCTTGATCAGCCAATTGCAGAGCACAGAAGCATAGCTCTGCAATCTCTGTGGTCTGCAATCGGCTGATCAAGCCTGACTCAGTCGGAGCGTGCAGCTCAGAAAGAGAAGCCATGAGTTCCAGTGCAAAGGGGAACCTGGTGGGAGCAGCAACTGTGCTGGCTTGAAGGTATGCAGGGCCAGGCTGGATTATCTCGTGGCTGAGCAGGCAATGGGGTGGGGGTGGGGAGTCCCCAAACTGCTGGGGGTAGGGGTTTGGAAGGAGGGAAGTGGCAGGGAGAGGAGCTTTGACCTCCTTTACTTCTTTATGACGATGGATCGGATAAGGCTAAAAAGAACGTTATCCGGTGCAAATCTTCCCCCCAAATTTGTTGTCGTTATGCGGTTTTAGCGTTATCCGGTGCAATCGTTATCCGGGGTATTACTGTATATTGGATATTGTATCATTATTGTTGTTAAGCGCTGTTTCTTTTTCTTTTCTGTTCTTTGGATGTGTATTGTATAATTGTTGTATATATTGTAATGCTGTATGTTCTATAAGCCGCCTAGAGTAGCTTTCGCGAATGAGGTGGCATAGAAATATCATCATCATTATCATCATCATCCAGATTTTAACATTATTAAAACGTCAGATGCTGTGAGCCTCAGTTTGCCTTGGGAGAAAGACAGCAGATGCTCCCCTCTTTCTCCCAAGGCAAGCTGAGGATCAGATGCTATGAGCCTCAGTTTGCCTTGGGAGAAAGACAGCAGACACTCCCCTCTTTTTCCCAAGGCAAGTTGGTGAGTCCCTGGTCGGCTTCTCAGCCGTGACACTGGGGAATTTGAGGCAAACATTTGCATCGCACAACGTTACATTGTGCGATGTAAATGTTTGCCTCAAATTTCTCGACGTTATCCGATTTTAGCGTTATCTGAGCCAATCGTTATCTGAGGTATTACTGTACAGTAAAACCTCGGGTTACGACGGAGGTCTGTTCCAACAGCCTTCATTGTAACCTGAAAAAAATTGTAACCTGAAACATCCATAGGGATGCACTGAAAAATAAAAAATGGTCCTGAATTGATCATTGTAAACCAAAATAAATACATTAAAAATGTGTAAACCAGGACAGCATTTCCATAGGATTTGCCATTGTAGACCAGAGCAAACTTAAACCAAGGCGGTTGTAACCCAGGGTTTTACTGTATATAAGTCTTCAGATAAAACTAGGACACAGCTATATCATCTCCCACACTTTGTATTTTGTGAACAGAATGTCATTGGACATAGTTTCATTTTTCTAGTGCAGTGCTCTAATATGTTTTATTAAACCTGAAAAGCACCAATGTGTATAAGGGGACACCATGGGATCAGCCATAGAAAACAACTTATTTCCTTGTGCTTGATAAGATCTTGGATCTAGTATCAAGAGATTTTCTTTTATTTTCTTTTTGCCCTGTCCTTTCACTAAAGGATAGCATACAATGTAGCATACAAACCTTTTAAGAGGATAAAAACAGACAAAACTATATTAGCTAAGAAGTTAATAAAGTCATACCACCTACACCTTAAAACAGGGGTGCCCAAACCACGGCCCACAGGCCAGATCTGGCTCCCGACGTCAATTCATTTGGCCCACTCCACCCTCGTCACTTCTGGAAGTGGAAGTAAAATGCATTTTACTTCTGCTTCCGGGAGCGACAAGGGCGGAGTGGGCTGAATGAATTGGCGTTGGGGTTGGATCCAGCCCACGAGCCATAGTTTGGGCACCCCTGCCTTAAAATAATTAAAATTAAACTAAATACATTTTAAAAAATAAACTATGCAGATTAAAAACAATGCAGCAGGGCAGACTGGAAGGGGATCCTTAGATTAATACATTTGTTAAATACAGTATTTTTAAAAAAGTATTTCATTTACAGCTCTTCTTAAGTACAGTACTCTGAAAATTGTTAACATTTGACTATCATTTCCCTCCATCTTATGTCAATTTTAATCACAGATTTTACTGTAGGACAAAATGGATATACAGTTGTACCTCACTTAAAGAGCATAATGCGTTCCACAGGATTGCTCTTTAAGCGAGTTTGCTCTTTAAGTGAAACACCACTGTAAGTGACCAGTTGTGTGTGTGTGTGTGTGTGTGTGTGTGTGTGTGTGTGTGTGTGTGTGTGTGTGTGTGTGTGTGTGTGTGTGTGTGTGTGTGTGTGTGTGTGTGTGTGTGTGTGTGTGTGTGTGTGTGTGGATTGTGAACCCTGATTTATTTGTTAAGCGAGTTTTTGGTTGGTTTTATTTGTTAAGCGAATCAAATATTCAGAGAAAATTCTGCTCTTTAAGCGAGTTACTCTTTAAGCGAAATGCTCTTTATGCGAGGTTTGACTGTATCTGTTCTATGACACACACCTATGTTTCTTCAAAAACCAAGCTGTAAATATTTATTAATAAATTATAATTTTAATAGAGGGATAAAGTATTCTAGTATAAACACACATTCCAATTTTTCTTGAAAATATGTTAACTAGGTCTTCCTTTAGGTCTTATAAAGCTTCTGCTATATAAAATACTCAAATATTTCTGCTTTGACAATCATCATAACCACAAAGTATTAAACAGTCTATCCACATTACAGTTACCTTCTTAGACTTTGTCTCAAATGTTGAAGGAAGCATGTTGGGGAAGAGCTTTAAGGCTACAGGAAGCAGGAATTCCATGAAGGGAACAACAAGAAAGACTAGGAAGGGGACCAGCCGGAAAAGATCAGCACAGATACGAAGGAACTGAAAACAAATACATAATAAAGTTACGATATCTCATCATGAACACAAGACGGGCAACAGTTCTGTACTGCTTTACATCTTTGTAAGAAAAGTTACACATGTAGGGCCTACTGTTTATAACAGTTCTCAACCTTTTTAAGCCGGGGGCCATTGGGTCATGGTCCCTCAGACAGCTTTGGGGGCTGGATGGCCATTTCCCCCTTCCTCCACCACATGGTACTTCCTGGTGTGGTTAAGGCGGGGGGGGGGGCACATGAAATGATGTCATGGGCTGCAGCTAGCCCATGGGCCACAGGTTGAGATTCTGATTTATAGCAATATTTATTATGTGTCCTTATTAGAAAAACATTTCAGTAACAGCACAAACAGTGTTACTTTTTTTTTTTTAATAAAAAGAGACTAAATCTAATTGGTAGTCCCAACAACAGTATTTCCACTGAATCTAATGGCAAGTTAACACTTATGCAAGTGTTCAGTGGGTGCACCTTTGTGGGTACTACAAGCTGAATCCAGGCCAAGATATTTTGCATTTGTTAAATACTGCCGAGGTTAAAGAAATTTCACATGAATAGGAAGTAAAAAGAAAGCCACTGGTTCAGTACCTGTCTCCGTTCTCGACGGGATAAAGTGCTCCCATGAAGTATGCGCCAGAGTGTCCTTGCAGCAATCTTTGTATCGATCCATAGTAATCGAAAACCATGATAATAATGCTTCAGCTCATCAACAATTCTTTGTCCAAGAGACCTCTTGACTATGCTTTCTTCCACTGTTGGACTATATACAGGTCCTCCTTCTTCTAATTTCTTATTTTTATCCTTAAGAGACTTCAGGGATTTTTCTACCACAGACTCATCATTATTTGGTTGCGAAGAATGCCACTTTCGGACCGGAAAATAGCAGGGTCTCCAAATACCTCTATTAAGAGACACTGGCCGTAAGTCAAGTGACCTAAGCATTGTAAAGTGTCTTTTTTCTGATCCTTCAGTCCAGCTATAGCCATTTCTTGCAGAATAAACAGGAGCGATACCAGGACAATATTTAAAATGATTTTCCCTGTAAAAAAATTAAATGGAATTCAGTATTTACATTGCACGGACTACTTCAGAATTCACTCCACTGACCGTCATAATTATTTTGTGAGTTGCACTAAGTAGAAATAGTGACTTACAAAACACCACTTAAACCTATCTGTTTATATCAAAGGAGACTGAAATATGTTTCCACACCGAAATCCAGCATTCTATTAAAATATTCATGTTATATTCATGTTATTCAATATTCATTAAAATGTTCTGATAAAAATATATATATAAAGGTCATGTTAAGAAATTCTCACTTAACACTATCAACCTTCTTTTTAAAAAATTACAACAAACCACACAATTCTTTCTACAGTTGTACCTCGCTTAAAGAGCATAATGCGTTCTACAGGATTGGTCTTTAAGCGAGTTTGCTCTTTAAGTGAAACACCATTGTAAGTCACCAATTGTGACTTCTGGTGTGTGTGGGGGAATTGCAAACCCCAATTTATTTGTTAAATGAGTTTTTGGTTGGTTTTATTTTTTAAGCGAAGCGAACATTCAGAGAAAATTCTGCTCTTTAAGCAAGTTACTCTCTAAGAGAGGCACTCTTTATGCGAGGTTTGACTGTACTTAAATCTAGCAACTGGGATTCACTGTTTCTCAAGACAATTATAGCTAGAGAACC
The DNA here is from genome assembly GCA_030440675.1 of Furcifer pardalis. Lineage (NCBI taxonomy): Eukaryota > Metazoa > Chordata > Lepidosauria > Squamata > Chamaeleonidae > Furcifer > Furcifer pardalis. The sequence goes on along the minus strand of CP126890.1, from coordinate 171,455,026 downwards.
AGCTACAACTCTGACAACCGATCTTGTAAACTTTCAGTTATACATCACAAAGACAGACAGGCAGACAGAACTGTGCTACCCCTGTCAAAGGGTTAAAGTTTATGAAGACACAAAACATTATGAAAAGGAAAATGTTTTTGCTTGGTTGCTAAGAGATGGGCATTTGCTGCCCAGATATGTAAGATGCAAAAGACATTTTGATAGAAGGTCTTGAAAAGGAAAAATAAAGTTTAAATGACATCAAGAGGATCCAGGAAAGGATACATACACATGGTAGGGAAGAAAACATGTTAAGAAGGACTGAATCACTTGAGGAGCAATCAGAAATGATAAATCAAATGAGTTATTCAGGGCATTAATTTTTTAAAAATAAGCAGGCGTTTATAATGAAGCCCAAAAGGAAGAGGGAGCCAATATAAAGAACAAAATACAAGGAACAATTGAAAATGGAAAACAAGCAGTGGTGCAGAAATAGGATGCTTAAATTAGTGAGCATATTCTTGGTTTGCAGGAAAGAATGGGCTACCTCCTTTCTCAGTCCAGTCCAGTGAGGAGGAATGACCCTAAAACAATTATTCAACCTAATTCCAACAAGGAGCAAATCATACCTTGCACTGTCCTCAAAGACAGAACACTAGGAGGAATTTATATATTGTATTTGTAGACACCTCCAGTGCGTTTACTCGAGTTTAGCTGCAAAAGCTCCACTATAACCAATCTGACCCTTAAAAGCAATCAATATTTAGTCGGTCAGCCTGCACCCTATTGGTCACAGTTGCCAGCTATCAGCTGTCAGAAGACACAGTTCCCATGGATGAATAAATAGGGTTACTTACATATGATTTATCAGCCTCATGGATGTACAGCTGACGCAAGTGCGTTTTTCCAAGTGACCTTGAAGTAAAAAAAAAAAAGGTTAGCAAACAGGTGGAATGGAAATACTGTAAATCATAATTTCAATATAACTTCCCTTTTGGCACCACAAAGCAGAGCACCGATTGATTTTATTCATGTTCTTCTTCCATGTCTAGGCCAGACACGAAACTGCCAAAATGAAGGCACCTTTTGGTGAGTTCATTCTGCAGTCCCTTTCACCTGACCTAGTGTGAGAAAAATTAGCCAGTAAAACAAGGTTGCTGTTAATAGGGTACACCTAAATGTGGTCCAAAAATGCCACAATCTTTGAGGAGGCTCTTTCTGTGTACCCCATTCTACATGTTAATTATGCTTTGTATAGTAGTATACTTATTAATAGTTAGACATAATATGGCGACAATGCATGCAAAAGATTATCTTGTTTATATAATAGGACTTAGATCGTGCAAGACTAAGTACATAGTTGAGAGCCGCACATAGTGGAGAGTCCATAATACTCAGTCTGAGCGCTTATTTCCCCTCCCAAAAAGTTAGAGATCTAATATTCCCAACTAGAGCATATCCAATGCATAAACAAGACCTGAGATTTATGTAAGCCCTTAGATTCAAAGGCTGAAATCCTTAAGTTCACTGAATAACAGTAATTGTTTAAAATTAAAACATTCCTGATTTCTCCTTCAATGGTTCCAAGGCTTCCAGGGAATGCCCTTCATCATTAGGAAGCCTCAGTGGGCTGTAACTGGAGTCTTAATTAGTGAATATAGCTGCTGTTGGTAGCCATCCCAGTAAGGGCTGTTTTTTGGTAAAGTCTTCCCTTCCCACCCAAGCATCCTTCAGTGGCTTCTTAATGTGGAACCCTCAAGGGAGAAATTGGAAAAAATGGAAAAATCTAGACACATATTTTTCTTCCACTTTTCTACCAGAAATACTGGAAGCATTAAAAAACACAGTGAAGCATACAACAATGGTATATTCTTCCTTTAGAATTAGCTACATACTTTATAAGACCAAATGTCACCCGCTTAAAATACAAAGCATAACATTTTTAGTGTTGTTGCTGTCATCTTAATAGATATACAGAGCTTTGTTGTCTAAAAACTGTTATTTTCCTTCTGATGACAGTCAATAATGCCCAGTGTGGTACAATGGATGGAATGACGACTTGGTTTCAAATCTTGATCATAGAAAGTAACTGGGCAATAGCTTTGGTAAAACCATTTCTTAAATATCTCTCTTACCTGGAAAAAACAATTAGGGTCATTATAACTTCACTCTAGCTTGACAACACACATCATCATCATGGTGGAAATCCAGTAGTAAGTTGCAGCTAGAGTAAGCCCAATGAACCAATGCAACATATCTTAGAAGCATTGGCTTACCAAATCCCAGCTGATTCAACAGGCCCACTAGCAAATTTTATCCTGTATTCATCCAGATAAAGGTACTGTACACCCTAATGAGGTTGTTTTGGTATAGGAGGCAGAATACCTCAGGAAGGTATTACTTCCAGCAATCTTCTATTCATTAATATTTCCAGCGCACTTTTGGAGAGGAAATAAGGACCTTATCTGTATAAAATCACAGAGCGACAATAGACACTAAAAAAGAATTTGAGTTAAGCAATGAAACTACTGAAAGCAATCTGAGTGGATTTAATAGGGTTTCCAAGAATTTCCATTATATCACTAGACAAAAAAGGATTCAAATATATTATAAAATAGAACCTTTTTTTTCATATCCTTATATTGCATTTACTGGAGACACACATCCAGAGAACTGTAGATTTTTCTATTCTGATAATTTCTATTCTGCTTTGGTTGTTTTGTGAGGTTGTGTTTTATGATTTTTACAGTACTGTTGCTGTTTTGACTGTAAGCCGCCCTGAGTCGCCTCCGTGAGTGGGCGGCAATATAAATCTGAACAAATAAATAAATAAGTCCTCTCTCCTGTGCCTTGGGGGAGCATTGCAATAATTAACAAACTTAATTGTTGCCCTTGCATAACACCCAGAAGGTGCTGCTTCAGCGTCAGATGGTGGCACCGCATGGCCTCCAGAAGTGCTCAAGGGCAACAGCATCTAAGAAACGGACGCCTGGATTAATGTGCAAGGGCAGCAGTGGGCAAAAGCCACTAGAATGGCACTCCACTGGAAACCAAGCCCATGGCAGGGAAATGCCCTCCTTTAGCCGCCTCCGTGACATGATGCCACCTTAAACCGAATCAGATTATTGGCCGATCTCATCCGGTTCCGCGGACTCTCCCAAGGATTTAACCAGCACTGGGTGGGGGTCAGTGACCACTCCGGGACCTGTTGAGGGGGTGAAGGGGCCAGAGACGGAGGATCTGCAGCGCCAGCCCAAGCCTTTTTGCCCCTCGGCTACAGGGGAGGAAGGAAAGGGGCTGCAGTGGCTCAAGTGGCTAAGGAGCTGACTGGGAGGCAGCAAGTCAGCAGTTTGATACCCGAGTACTGCAGGACGGAATGAGTTCCCGTCTCTCTCCCAGCTCCTGCCAACCTAGCAAGACATTGCAAGTAGGGACCACTTCCGCGGGAAGGGAAACGGCGTTCCGTGAGCTCCGGTGTCTGGTCCAGTGAGTAGTAGTCATGCCTGCCACATGGCCACGGAAACGTCTGCAGAAACAGACAGCGCTGGCTCTTCGGCTAGGAAACAGAGATGAGCACTGAACCCTAGAGTCGGATACGACGGGCTTCCGAGCGAGGGTGACCTTTACCGGGAAGCGTCCTGTGAAAGGAAGACATAGGGAAGAGGAACAGGAGCAGCCCCTTCCTTCCTTCCCTCCGAACCGGGCTAAGGCTCTTCCCTCCCTTGCGAGAGGAGGACGCCCTGCCGGGAGGACTGGAGCTCCCCCCCAACACACACACACACACACATATCTCAGATGAGCGGGCTGTAAATGCAATAAATGCAATAAATAAATGAAACCCTATCCTTGCTTAGAGCCACGACAACCTCCTCCTCCTCACCAGGCTCCGGTTCCCAGTTGACCCGCCTGGGAAGGCAGGGAGGCGGCCTTCGCCCGCAACGTGTCAGGAGCACGAACGCCATTCTTCGGGCAAGGCCGCAGCAGAGCCCCGGGGCAGGGCAGGGCAGGGCAGGGGAGCCGGCGCGGCCTCTCTCGCGGCAGCCGCCGGATCCTTTTCCTCCGCCGCGGCCCACGTGACGGGAAAGAGGCCCGGCCGGGCCGGGGAGAAGGGAAGCCGGGGGAGGGAGGGAGGGCGAGCGGAGGAAGGCGCGGCCGCCGCCGCCGGCCACCTCCCCGCCTCCCCCTCCGGCTCTGCTGGCTCCACCCGGCCCGGCCCGGCCTCTTGGGGCCAGCCCCACACGCGCACAGGTCGGGCCTCCTCGGGTGTTTACTTTACGCCGCCATCAGGCCTACTTATTTCCCGGATTAACCCGATGGGTGGCTCTCCTGGAGTGACTATAGTCTTCTCAACCCGGAGAAAACATAGCAGAGAGTAAACAAAACAACACACACACACACACACACACACACACACACACACACACACACACACACACACACACACACAACACCGTTGTGGCACCTTAAATACACACACACACACACACACACACACACACACACACACACACACACACACAAAACACCGTTGTGGCACCTTAAATACACACACACACACAAAACACCGTTGTGGCACCTTAAATACAAACTCCTGTACAGTATTTTAATCAGAGCGTAAATTATGGGGAAGAAGTAGATGGGGAAGAAGTAGAAGCAGTGACAGATTTTACTTTCTTGGGATCGAAGCTCACTGCAGATGGTGATTGCAGCCACTAAATAAAAAGGCGACTGAGTCTTGGGAGGCAAGCGATGAGAAACCTGGGGAACAGAGTGAAAAGTAGAGACATCACATTGCAAACAAAAATTTGTATAGTCAAAGCAATGGTAATCTCTGTGGCAATGTATGGTTGTGAGAGCTGGACCCTTAGGAAAGATGAAAGCTAAAGTACTTTGGCCATCAAATGAGAAGAGAAGATTCACTTGAGAAAGCCTTGATGCTGGGAAGGGTGGGGAGGGCAAAAGAAGAAGGGGGCGGCCCAAAATGAGATGGCTAGGATGGTATTGTAGGAGGTGGGTGGGGCACGGCAGTGGGCAGGGCCAGCCACTTTTACTACTGGTTCTGCCGAACCTGTCCAAACCTGCTGGTGCCCACCAATGTGAGATACCCTAGCTCTGATCCTGAGCACAAACACTGGGTGAATGGAACATCCCAATGCCATGCTAACTATGCCATATGTAACTGCCCTTTGAGCAGCAAAAGCTTCTCTCAAAGCACTGAGGGAGGGAAATGATAGAAATTGTGGGAAAGCAGGACTGCAAGTAGAGGAAGTCAGATAGCAAATAAAATGAAAAAGACAAGAAATGTGGCACTGTAAAAACCATATTATAATATTAGCTTTTGTGTCTACTTTGTCTTTTTTGTTTTATTTACTATCTGATATGTTTGCACAGACTAACACGGCTAACACTTCAAAAAATTCAAGTAGTGGATGATGTCTAAAGCCCTTTGTAACGCTCAGTGCATGAGGCAGCATGATAGTGTGATATAAAATCCTTGTCTGAAAACACTTATGACACCAGTCTTTTATTATTCATTGTCCCATCTCAATGAATGAAATTAACTGGGGTTTTGCATGACATCAAAGTGGTTGTAAATTATCAATTCATAGCCATTCCTTGTTTCCCCCCAAAACTTGTTTTGTCTTTTTCCTACCATGGATAATCTGTTGAGAAAAATGAAGAGCTGCACAGTGCCTTCCAGTTGAATGTGTGAGAAGCCCTCCATCTAGAAACACTAATTCAGGTCTTGTGTGAGAAATTTTCTATCTCCAATTTTGAAATTTTAAGAATACAGTACATTGTTAAAATGTTTCTTTAAAATTAAAATTTATACCCATGTCTTCTTGTATTTAATGCATTTTATTTACACTTTAGCACACACACACACACACTCCAAAAGACTTCCAGAGGAGCTTGTAGGTTATAAACTTTCCCAGCCCTCAGGTGCACACTCTAAAATGTAAGACACAACATATATTAGATAAGGGATATGGAAAAAGGAGAGAGAAAATTATTTCAGTGCTCAACTGATGGACAGTCAACAAAGGAGAGGTGTCTGGCTGTTGCTATGTTCCCCCTGTGAACAGAGCAATGGCTGTTGTAGATAGAGGAAGGGGCACAATAATAGTGTGACTGGGTCACAAAGTCTGCTCCAGAGAAGGTTGGCAAAAGAATAATATACCTGATATTGGGCAGATGTCATCTAGCCCTTTTTAATTCTATTTTGTTTTTAGAAGTGTTAATTTTAGCTTTGTATGTTATTAAATGTTGGTGGTGCATCTGACACGAATAAAGAAAGAACATCCTCTCTCATCCACTATTAGGTTCAGGATGAGAAAATGCAGCACTGAGCTTGAGGATTTTTTAAAAATGTGGTATTGATAATAAAATGGTTTTTTTTCATGGTACAGTACTATCCTAAAATAGATTACACTGCTCTAGAGAAGTTACAGACACATATGGTTTAGTATTTTTGTTTAATAGCTAGAATCCAACTGGTGAGTTATGTTTGCATAAGTTAAATTGCAGTTTCATCATTTTTGCCTTCAGTGATGGATCAGGTATAATTTGCTCTAGGAACATCATTTGACTTTCTCATAGTTCAGGGTAACTACAAAACTCTCCAATACCATATTCCAAACAATATTCCCTCCTGTTAACTTTCTTTACTGTCCCTCTTATAACTGATCCATGGGGGTCAGAAATAAAAGATTGTGGATGATCGTGGCCTTGATCTGCAGTGAAATATTCTTACATATGATATTTTCTAATTCTTTAATTGCTGCCCTTCCCAGGTCTTCTGATGTTTTGGCCACACACTCCATTTGGATTGATGATGGAACCAAGGAATACAAAATCTTTCACGATTTCAAGTTCTTCATTATCACCATTAAAGACATGCAGTGCTTCTATAGTCATGATGATTGTCTTCTTAATGTTAAACTGCAGTCCTCCTTGGGCACTTTCTTATTTCATTTTCACTAGAATTTGTTTAAACTAATTGCTGTTGTCTGCCCGAGGAAGAAGATGCCAAGGCCTAGCAGTGGCCTGAGGAAGAACAACGGCCTGAGGAAGAAGATGCCAAGGCCTAGCAGTGGCTGAGAACATCGCCCCCTCCTCTGGGCCCACAACAATGGCCTGAGGAAGAAGATGCCAAGGCCTAGCAGTGGCTGAGAACATCGCCCCTCCTCTGGGCCCACAACAATGGCCTGAGGAAGAAGATGCCAAGGCCTAGCAGTGGCTGAGAACATCGCCCCTCCTCTGGGCCCACAACAATGGCCTGAGGAAGAAGATGCCAAGGCCTGGCAGTGGCTGAGAACATCGCCCCCTCCTCTGGGCCCACAACAATGGCCTGAGGAAGAAGATGCCAAGGCCGAGCAGTGGCTGAGAACATCGCTCCCTCCTCTGGGCCCACAACAAAGGCCTGAGGAAGAAGATGCCAAGGCCTGGCAGTGGCTGAGAACATCGCCCCCTCCTCTGGGCCCACAACAACGGCCTGAGGAAGAAGATGCCAAGGGCTGGCAGTGGCTGAGAACATCGCCCCCTCCTCTGGGCCCACAACAACGGCCTGAGGAAGAAGATGCCAAGGCCTAGCAGTGGCTGAGAACATCGCCCCCTCCTCTGGGCCCAAAACAACGGCCTGAGGAAGAAGATGCCAAGGCCTAGCAGTGGCTGAGAACATCGCCTCCTCCTCCGGGCCCACAACAACGGCCTGAGGAAGAAGATGCCAAGGCCTAGCAGTGGGTGAGAACATCGCCCCCTCCTCCGGGCCCACAACAACGGCCTGAGGAAGAAGATGCAAAGGCCTAGCAGTGGCTGGGAACATCGTCCCCTCCTCCGGGCCCACAACAACGGCCTGAGGAATAAGATGCCAAGGCCTAGCAGTGGGTGAGAACATCGCCCCCTCCTCCGGCCCACAACAACGGCCTGAGGAATAAGATGCCAAGGCCTAGCAGTGGCTGAGAACATCGCCCCCTCCTCCGGGCCCACAACAACGGCCTGAGGAAGAAGATGCCAAGGCCTAGCAGTGGCTGAGAACATCGCCCCCTCCTCCGGGCCCACAACAACGGCCTGAGGAATAAGATGCCAAGGCCTAGCAGTGGCTGAGAACATCGCCCCCTCCTCCGGGCCCACAACAACGGCCTGAGGAAGAAGATGCCAAGGCCTAGCAGTGGCTGAGAACATCGCCCCCTCCTCCGGGCCCACAACAACGGCCTGAGGAAGAAGATGCCAAGGCCTAGCAGTGGCTGAGAACATCGCCCCCTCCTCCGGGCCCACAACAACGGCCTGAGGAAGAAGATGCCAAGGCCTAGCAGTGGCTGAGAACATCGCCTCCTCCTCCGGGCCCACAACAACGGCCTGAGGAAGAAGATGCCAAGGCCTAGCAGTGGCTGAGAACATCGCCCCCTCCTCCGGGCCCACAACAACGGCCTGAGGAAGAAGATGCCAAGGCCTAGCAGTGGCTGAGAACATCGTCCCCTCCTCTGGCCCACAACAACGGCCTGAGGAATAAGATGCCAAGGCCTAGCAGTGGCTGAGAACATCGCCCCTCCTCTGGGCCCACAACAATGGCCTGAGGAAGAAGATGCCAAGGCCTGGCAGTGGCTGAGAACATCGCCCCCTCCTCCGGGGCTACAACAACGGCCTGAGGAAGAAGATGCAAAGGCCTAGCAGTGGCTGAGAACATCGCCCCTCCTCTGGGCCCACAACAATGGCCTGAGGAAGAAGATGCCAAGGCCTGGCAGTGGCTGAGAACATCGCCCCCTCCTCCGGGGCTACAACAACGGCCTGAGGAAGAAGATGCAAAGGCCTAGCAGTGGCTGAGAACATCGCCCCCTCCTCCGGGGCCACAACAACGGCCTGAGGAAGAAGATGCCAAGGCCTAGCAGTGGCTGAGAACATCGCCCCCTCCTCTGGGCCCACAACAACGGCCTGAGGAAGAAGATGCCAAGGCCTAGCAGTGGCTGAGAACATCGCCTCCTCCTCTGGGCCCAAAACAACGGCCTGAGGAAGAAGATGCCAAGGCCTAGCAGTGGCTGAGAACATTGCCCCCTCCTCCGGGCCCACAACAACGGCCTGAGGAATAAGATGCCAAGGCCTAGCAGTGGCTGAGAACATCGCCCCCTCCTCCGGGCCCACAACAACGGCCTGAGGAATAAGATGCCAAGGCCTAGCAGTGGCTGAGAACATCGCCCCCTCCTCCAGGCCCACAACAACGGCCTGAGGAAGAAGATGCCAAGGCCTAGCAGTGGCTGAGAACATCGCCCCCTCCTCCGGGCCCACAACAACGGCCTGAGGAATAAGATGCCAAGGCCTAGCAGTGGCTGAGAACATCGCCTCCTCCTCCGGGCCCACAACAACGGCCTGAGGAAGAAGATGCCAAGGCCTAGCAGTGGGTGAGAACATCGCCCCCTCCTCCGGGCCCACAACAACGGCCTGAGGAAGAAGATGCCAAGGCCTAGCAGTGGCTGAGAACATCGTCCCCTCCTCCGGGCCCACAACAACGGCCTGAGGAATAAGATGCCAAGGCCTAGCAGTGGCTGAGAACATCGCCCCCTCCTCTGGCCCACAACAACGGCCTGAGGAATAAGATGCCAAGGCCTAGCAGTGGCTGAAAACATCGCCCCCTCCTCCGGGCCCACAACAACGGCCTGAGGAAGAAGATGCCAAGGCCTAGCAGTGGCTGAGAACATCGCCCCCTCCTCCGGGCCCACAACAACGGCCTGAGGAAGAAGATGCCAAGGCCTAGCAGTGGCTGAGAACATCGCCTCCTCCTCCGGGCCCACAACAACGGCCTGAGGAAGAAGATGCCAAGGCCTAGCAGTGGGTGAGAACATCGCCCCCTCCTCCGGGCCCACAACAACGGCCTGAGGAAGAAGATGCCAAGGCCTAGCAGTGGGTGAGAACATCGTCCCCTCCTCCGGGCCCACAACAACGGCCTGAGGAATAAGATGCCAAGGCCTAGCAGTGGCTGAGTACATCGCCCCCTCCTCTGGCCCACAACAACGGCCTGAGGAATAAGATGCCAAGGCCTAGCAGTGGCTGAGAACATCGCCCCCTCCTCCGGGCCCACAACAACGGCCTGAGGAAGAAGATGCCAAGGCCTAGCAGTGGGTGAGAACATCGCCCCCTCCTCCGGGCCCACAACAACGGCCTGAGGAAGAAGATGCCAAGGCCTAGCAGTGGCTGAGAACATCGCCCCCTCCTCCGGGGCCACAACAACGGCCTGAGGAAGAAGATGCCAAGGCCTAGCAGTGGCTGAGAACATCGCCCCCTCCTCCGGGCCCACAACAACGGCCTGAGGAATAAGATGCCAAGGCCTAGCAGTGGCTGAGAACATCGCCCCCTCCTCCGGGCCCACAACAACGGCCTGAGGAAGAAGATGCCAAGGCCTAGCAGTGGCTGAGAACATCGCCCCCTCCTCCGGGCCCACAACAACGGCCTGAGGAATAAGATGCCAAGGCCTAGCAGTGGCTGAGAACATCGCCCCCTCCTCCGGGCCCACAACAACGGCCTGAGGAAGAAGATGCCAAGGCCTAGCAGTGGCTGAGAACATCGCCCCCTCCTCCGGGCCCACAACAACGGCCTGAGGAAGAAGATGCCAAGGCCTAGCAGTGGCTGAGAACATCGCCTCCTCCTCCGGGCCCACAACAACGGCCTGAGGAAGAAGATGCCAAGGCCTAGCAGTGGGTGAGAACATCGCCCCCTCCTCCGGGCCCACAACAACGGCCTGAGGAAGAAGATGCCAAGGCCTAGCAGTGGCTGAGAACATCGTCCCCTCCTCCGGGCCCACAACAACGGCCTGAGGAATAAGATGCCAAGGCCTAGCAGTGGCTGAGAACATCGCCCCCTCCTCTGGCCCACAACAACGGCCTGAGGAATAAGATGCCAAGGCCTAGCAGTGGCTGAAAACATCGCCCCCTCCTCCGGGCCCACAACAACGGCCTGAGGAAGAAGATGCCAAGGCCTAGCAGTGGCTGAGAACATCGCCCCCTCCTCTGGGCCCACAACAACGGCCTGAGGAAGAAGATGCCAAGGCCTAGCAGTGGCTGAGAACATCGCCCCCTCCTCTGGGCCCACAACAACGGCCTGAGGAAGAAGATGCAAAGGCCTAGCAGTGGCTGAGAACATCGCCCCCTCCTCCGGGCCCACAACAACGGCCTGAGGAAGAAGATGCCAAGGCCTAGCAGTGGCTGAGAACATCGCCCCCTCCTCTGGGCCCACAACAACGGCCTGAGGAAGAAGATGCAAAGGCCTAGCAGTGGCTGAGAACATCGCCCCCTCCTCCGGGCCCACAACAACTTCCTGAGGAAGAAGATGCCAAGGCCTGGCAGTGGCTGAGAACATCGCCCCCTCCTCTGGCCCACAACAAAGGCCAGAGGAAGAAGATGCCAAGGCCTGGCAGTGGTTGAGAACATCGCCCCCTCCTCTGGGCCCACAACAACGGCCTGAGGAAGAAGATGCCAAGGTCTGGCAGTGGCTGAGAACATCGCCCCCTCCTCTGGGCCCACAACAACGGCCTGAGGAAGAAGATGCAAAGGCCTAGCAGTGGCTGAGAACATCGCCCCCTCCTCCGGGGCCACAACAACGGCCTGAGGAAGAAGATGCCAAGGCCTAGCAGTGGCTGAGAACATCGCCCCCTCCTCTGGGCCCACAACAACGGCCTGAGGAAGAAGATGCCAAGGCCTAGCAGTGGATGAGAACATCGCCCCCTCTTCTGGGCCCACAACAGCGGCCTGAGGAAGAAGATGCCAAGGCCTAGCAGTGGCTGAGAACATCGCCCCCTCCTCCGGGCCCACAACAACGGCCTGAGGAAGAAGATGCCAAGGCCTAGCAGTGGCTGAGAACATCACCCCCTCCTCTGGGCCCACAACAACGGCGTGAGGAAGAAGATGCCAAGGCCTTGCAGTGGCTGGGGACCTTGCCCACTCCTTTGGGCCCGCAACAACGGCCTGACGGGAGTTAGTGTTCTGGTTTGGTTGTTTTATGTGGTTGCATTTTATAATTTTTATTGTACTGTTGTTATTTTGACTGTAAGCTGCCCTGAGTCATCTCGGCGAGTGGGCGGCAATATAAATCTAAATAAATAAATAAATAAATAATTGATGTTTCTTCTACTAATTTTCACTCCTCCTTCATCTGAATGTAGTCTGGCTTTCTGTATTATATGTTCTGCATATTCTGTAGATTGAATAGCTAAGGCAGGGGTTCACAAGCTACAGCCCGCGGGCCAGCCCCAGCCCATGGTGCCATTTCATGTGGCCTGCCACTGCTGCTGGAAGTGGTGAAAACAGCAAAAAACGCACTGCTCTCGCTCCTACCATCGCTGGAAACGGCATAAGCAGCAAAAACAGCAAAAACTGTACTATAAATGCACCCGTGGCTGTCATAAACGTGTTTACACAGCCGTAGACACATTTTATTGTAGCGTTTATGGTGGGGGGGGACGACCATGTGTCTGGCCCACTCAACCGTCTGAGGGGCATGGTCTGGCCCACGATGGGAAAATGTTGGGAACCACCCCTGAGTTAAGGGGATAAAATGCACCCATGTCTGACACCTTTGCCTATAGGAAACCTTTCTGTCTCTCCATGTTCTGACCTAATGCTAGCTTCTTTTACACAAATATCAAGTGCCAATTCATCTCCTCCCTCCGCCAGTCCCCCCCTAATTTCTCATGATCCATGTAGCTAAAACTTCAAGCAGTGGTGGCCAACCTTGGTGTCCCAGGTGTTATTGGACTTCAATTCCCAGAAGCCCAAGTAAGCACACCTGCTGATAGGGCTTCTGGGAATTGAAGTGCAAGAACACCTGGGTCAATAAGGTTAGCCACCTCTGGCTGAAGGCTTTACTGTAGCCTATAAAGCATAGGTTGCTGATGAGCTCAAGAGCCTCTTCCTTTTTTAATCCCATTTGAACATCAGGCATTTCCCACTCCATATACAGTATAGTGGAACCTGGGTTAACAAATGGCTTAGTCAACATAAAAAATCGCATAACAAAACCAAATCCATAGAAAATAGTGGCTCGGTTTGCAGGGTTTTTTTGGAACAGATTAATTGGTTTTTCAATGCATTCCTGTGATTGTGCAACAAATATTGAAAGCATTAAAATGTTTTTAATTTGAAAGATAAAAAAAGCAGTGATATATATTTGTACGTTCATAATGTGGTGAGTTTTACTTGCAGGTATACAGTGGTACCTTGCATAACAAACGCATCGCATAGCGAAAAATTCGCATAATGAAGCATTCGTTATGCCAGGGCGATACCCTGCATAAAAACAATCATTCCTTATGTGGGGTTTTGGTAACCAGGGTATACCCGCTCAATGGGAACCCCGGTTAATGAACTTTTTTTTTGTTATGTGGGGTATCTCCCATAGGGAACCGCATAACAAAAAAAAAAAAAACCCCACATAGGGAAGAGCTCTGTGGAATGGAGTTTTTTTGTTATGCAGTGTTCTACTGTAGTCCTAATTTGGATGCAATGCAGGGCTTTTTCCCTGGCCACGCCCACCATACCACACCTACAGTGTGGTAAATTTTTTTGGAACCCATCACTGTCTAAAGGGGCCAACAAAGACGGGTGGATGATGAGCCCCTTTAGGTGGGGTGATGGTCCTCTCAGTGGAGGAAATGCCCCTGGAAACCCAGTAACGCAGGCTCCCACCTAGGATGGCTGATTTAAGGGCAGCCATCCCTCCCCCCACCTGGCATCTGTATCTGTATCTGTTTTTAGCTGTTTTATTTGTTTTATTGTCTTAATGTTTTAATTTTTTATGAATTATTACGAACTTTTAAGGTTTTATATGCTGTTATGACCATTACCTATGACGGTAATGTATGTTGTAAGCCGCCCAGAGTCGGGTCTTCCCGATTGGGGCGGGATACTAAATGCGAACAATAAATAAATAAATCCTATTGGGCCCCACGGCAAAATGAGGAGTGCCGGAACCACTTCTGATTCTCAATGGTCATGGAGGTGGACGAGCCCATGCCAGGTGGACTGTCTGTGAAGGTGCACCGTGTCCATATCCTCAAGGCTGCTGTGTAGTAGTCCATTGCAGTCCCCGTGTTAAAATCCTACATGTTGTGCTCCCTATTTGCCCCCTACGAGAGGGTTCCCAGATCATAGTGTGCGGTTCATGCGCTTGGATCCACCTTAAATAAATTCACGCCAATGCCGTTTGTCCTGCTTTAGGAAAAAAAAAATACATTCTCAGATACAATTTGTAGAAAATATGTATAGGAGGATTGGATTAATTTGTTGACTGTTTTTTCTTTTTAAAAATGGATCTTTAAAATTTAGTTTTGGGGGTCACTAATTTATTGTACACTGTAATTTAATACAAGTAAAACCTCATATAACACTAAAACCTGGTTCCACAAGTCTTGGTGTTATATGATTTTTAGTGTTATCTGATGCATGTTAAAATCCTATGGGATCCATAGAGATACATTGTAACCACACAGGCTTTAGCGGTTGTTATCTGAAGCATCCCATAGGATCTTAATGTTATCCGATGCAATTCTTCCCCCCAGATTCCTTAATGTTATGCGATTTTCGTGTTATTCGATACTAATGTTATATGAGGTATTACTGTACTGTGAAATGCCAGGGAAGCTCATGGCAGAAATCATGGAGGCACATGCATGCATGCCTCCACAACCAAGCAACGTCTAGGCAAGAACCCTGCGGCCAGCCGCTCCACAGCCTCCGCCTTCTTCCTTCGGTGTCGCGGCCACCACCAGGCCGCTTAGCAAACCCCCCCCCCACCCGCCCTGCGCGGCTTCCGCGTGAGCTGCTCCGGCGGCGGGTTTTGAATGGCCCGCTTGCGGGGTTGGGGCGCCAAGGCCGCGCGGGCCAATCAGCGCCAGGGATTTTTCGCGCTGGTTTTGGCCGGAGAAGGAGGCGGAGCCCGAGCGAGAGGCCGAGGGGCGGCGGGGCGCGCAGGGAGGCGAAAGCCGGGAAGGGTGGACCGCACGGGGGGGGGGGGGGACACCGCGGCGCGCGTGGGTTGGAGAGGGGGGGGGGAGAAAAAAGACTATGCGAGAGAGACGGACCCCCCCTTCGGAGCGCAGCAGGTCAGTGGGAAAACGGGAGGGAAAGACGACTGCGGGAGAGGGTGGGGTGGGTGGGGGGGAGACCTCAGCCGCCCACGGTTTGCAGCCACTCCGTGCCCTTCTTCCCGCCTCTCGGGCAGGAGGTGGTGATGCCGCCTCCCCCCCCCCCCCCCGGAGCCACACTGCCCGCTGGAACTCGAGGCGTCTCCCCGGTCGGTTGCCGGTGCTGGGCGCGCTCCCACCTTCCCTCCCTCTCCCGCCCAGGGCTCCTCCTTTCCCCCAGCCCCGCGCCGCGTGGTGGGCTCCGCTGTGGACTCTCTGGTGGTGCCTTCCCCGAGACCCTTGCCCGTCTCTCCCTCCCCCGTCTACGGTGGGCCAGGTCTGGCCTGCCCGTGGAGCGCCGCTGCTGAGCGGGAAAGGTTCGGGGGTGGCGGCGGCGGCTCAAGCCTCGTCAAGTCAGAATAGATGGAAGGGGTCGGTGTGTGTGTGTGTGTGTGTGTAGGGGTCTGGGTGGAATCCTAAATTCGCCACGGATACCATCCTGCTAAATCATGTAGGAAGCGCGCAAGTGAGTGTCGAGATGGGTGGCTGCGCCTTCCTGCGCTCCTCGTCGGACGAAAACGCTTGGGGTGGGTTTTTTTTTTGGGGGGGGGTCGCCTGCTTTGCTCCTTCCTTCCTCCCTGGCTCCCTCCTTCTCTCTCTCTCTCTCTCTCTCTCTCTCTCTCTCTCTCGAAGGCAGCTGTTGCTGCTGTTTGAACTGGGAGGCAGGAACCGAGGGAGCCAGGATGTAACTCTGGGAACGTATGGCGGGGGAAGCCATGTTTGATTCATTCTCCAGCAAGTAAATGCTGGGGCGAGAGGGATGCGCTTCTTGCACCCCCTTCCGCCGCCCCCCCTCTGCTGGGTTAGGTTTTCACGAAGGGAGAGTGGAAAGTGATGGTGAGCCCAGATAAAAGTGCATCGCCTCTATCCGCTACCCTGGTTTCAAGCAGGAGGACCAGGCTCGAGGATGCCTCCTTGGTCCAGGAGGTGGGTGGGTGGGCGTCGAGGAGAGGAGGCTTATTCCCGTGGTAGAAGAGAAGTACAAGTAAAACCTCATATAACACTAAAACCTGGTTCCACAAGTCTTGGTGTTATATGATTTTTAGTGTTATCTGATGCATGTTAAAATCCTATGGGATCCATAGAGGTACATTGTAACCACACAGGCTTTAGCGGTTGTTATCTGAAGCATCCCATAGGATCTTAAATGTTATCTGATGCAATTCTTCCCCCCAGATTCCTTAATGTTATGCGATTTTAGTGTTATTCGATACTAATGTTATATGAGGTATTACTGTAAATGGTAAAAGAGGCCAATCCTCTGCTTCCCTGGAAAATAAAATTAAGCCTTACTTTAGGCTTAACTATGCCTGCTTTGCTGAGAATGTACATGGATGAGTGAATTAAAAATTTAAATCTTCATTCCATGAATCTTCAGTCTCACTGTGCATCGATGATTCCTACGGTACACAGGATGCACATATTAATTAATCTAAATTACATGACTAGAAGAACTGATTTCTCAGTGTTTTGAAGTCCAGGGATAAGCTATGGACTTGTGGCAGATAAAAATGCTAAGTTTTTTGTAAGATTTATTTGGTTGTTTTTTTAATTATAGAATACATTTATGGGTTGGTCGTATCAGAGTAAACAAAATACAGTCAAACCTCATATAACACTAAAACCTGGTTCCACAAGTCTTGATGTTATATGATTTTTAGTGTTATCTGATGCATGTTAAAATCCTATGGGAGCCATAGAGATACATTGTAACCACACAGACTTTAGCGGTTGTTATCTGAAGCATCCCATAGGAACTTAATGTTATCCGATCCAATTCTTCCCCCCAGATTCCTTAATGTTATGCGATTTTCGTGTTATTCGATACTAATGTTATATGAGGTATTACTGTAACATAAAATGTTGTGGCACCCTAAAGACCAACTCCTGTATTTAAATGTGAGCTTTCGTGGATCAAGTCCACTTATTTTAAGGTGCCACAATTTTTTTTTTGGCTTTTGTTTCCTTTACTCTCTGATAGGCTTGCACAGACTAACACTGCTACCACTTCAAACATTTCATAGAATTTTATAGGCAGTTCTACATATGTGTAAGGGAAACTGCAGGGTTTAGTGGTAAATTGCCACTCACTTGCAAGGTGCTGCTTAAGTCCCTTGGTGCACTAAGTAGTTTGACTGAGTGCATGCCTACAAGTATAATCAGCACCTCAGTAATGAGTGGCAATTTGCCACAAGACTTCTATAATTTCCCTTGTGGAAGTCTAAATTGTCAGTAGGATTCTGAACACTACAGTTTTAGAAATTATGTGGACTCCCCCTCCAATGATGTATGTTTAATTTCATTGGCTTATGACAGAGGTTTGCAACCTATGGCCTGCAGTTTGGACCTGGCCCCTTACGCCATTCCATCTAGCCTTCAGCAATGACTTGCGTTTACGACAGTTGTAAACGTGCCCACTGCAGTTTGCAGCAGGGGAAAGCCACATCTCCGCTCCGCTGTCTGAGGGGGTGTTTTCCTGCCTGTGGTGCGAAATAGTTTATTATTTATTTATTTGCTCATATTTACTATCCCGCCCCAATCAGGTAAACCCGACTGAGCGGCTTACGGATTAAAATCATAGCCTAAGCCTATGATAATACTAATTCATCTTAAAACTTCATACTTAAAACTATAAAAAATCATAAAACATTAAAACAACACCAGAAATTGAACCGAAAGGGTGGCTGTTCATTAGATCAGCCACCCTACATGAGATCCCACGTTCCTGGGTCCCCACAATTTCCCTGCCAGCCAGGTTTTTAGGCCCTTCCGAAAGGGCAGGAGCTCTGTCTGTAGACGCAGTTCGGTAGGCAGGAGGCTCCAAAGGGCTGGGGCGGACACAGAGAAGGCCCTCCTAGTGCAAGAGAGGTGCGCCTCTCTAGCCGATGGAATAACAAGGGAGCCTCCAATCCGCCCTGGTGGGGCGGACAGATGAGAACCTCTTGCTTATGAAAATAGATTCTGATTTTATTATATTTTGTTTTGTTACTTTTACTATTTAGTTTTATATCAAGGTATTCACTTGTTATGTCCCCTATCTTGAAAAGATTTACAGGTGATGCTGCATAGTTTCCATTATGTCATACAAAAACTCTAGTGGAGGTTCAGAATAATTGCATTGGTACACAATGGAGTGAGACTAAAAGCACAATATGTCCTGTTTACTCAGAGGTAACCATGCAGTTAATAACAAAGTACAGTACTCAGAAGTACCTTAGGTTTTGTGGAGTTTCCTTCTATTTAGGTCATGCAGGATTGCCCCTAGACCAGTGGTTCCCAATGTGGGTTCCATGCCCATCAGGGGGACTTCAATTCCCATAAGCCTAAATCAGTACATTGGCTGATCGGTGCTTTGGGGAATTGGCTTAGGCTTCTGGGATTTGAAGTCCAAAAACCAAAGGTTCGGAAACACTGCCCTAGATCAGGGGTTCTCAACCTTTTCAAGTTGAGGGCCAGGTCAAAAAAAATTGAAATACATTTTTTCTGTTGCATGGTTCGCAAAATTGAATTTGTCTGCAAAGAAACATGCCTCTTAACAGCAAAAATGTCTAAAAATATAGCGAGTTAAAGAAATTTCAATTCTATTGTTCCTCTACAAATCTGTAAATTTATTCCTCTGCAAATTTGGACACCTTATGTACTAAGTTTCAGGAAGTTCATTGAATAGAACAGGGGTGCCCAAACTTGCTGCCATTTTCTCTGCTTAAACCAGGGATGCCCAAACAACGGCCTGTGGGCCAGATCCAGTCCCCGACGCCAATTCACCTGGCCCATGTTTTTCCCGGAAGTGGAAGTAAATGTGCCCAGGTGCATTTTACTTCCGCTTTCAGGAGTGACAAGGGTGGTGCAGGCTGGATGAATAGGCATCAGGGCCAGATCTGGCTCACGGGCTGTTTTGGAATAGAAAATCATTTCTGGTGAGATAGGTTTGAATAAGGAGATTTTAAGAGATAGCCAGACAATCATTAATTTTGTAATATAATTGTAAAACTAATGCGAGAAGTTTTTATTCTAAAATGGAACTACACTAGTACCCCGAATAACGTTATGACTTGGTTCCACAAGTCCCGTCGTTATCCGGTTTTTAATGTTGTGCGATACATTGAACACACAATGTTAAAAAAAGCCCTGTTTCCCTGGAGGCTGCAGGAAGCCAGAACGTCGGGATTTGAATCCTGACATTTTGGCTTGCTGCTGCCTCCCGACCTCCCTAGAGCTGATGCGCGCTAATTTTGAACTTCCCCCACCCTCTTTTATGCTGCAGCAAGCCAGAATGTCGGGATTCGAATCCTGACATTGTGCCTTGCTGCAGCCTCCAGGGAGGTGGGAGAACTTTGGAAACAGCTTGGAGTGGGTCCCCACACCTCCCTGGACCCGGCGGGGGGGGGGGGTCAGAGACCCCAAAATTGGTAAAAAAAAAAAAAAAACGTCCCGCTGGGTCCAGGGAGGTGTGGGGACCCGATCCAAGGTGTTTCTGGGCTTCCCCGACGTCCTGAGCCAGTGCAGCAAGCCAGAATGTCGGGATTCGAACTCTGACATTCTGGCTTGCTGCACTGGCTCAGGACGTCGGGGAAGCCCAGAAACAGCTTGGATCGGGTCTGCCCACCTCCCTGGACCCGGCGGGGGGGGGGGGGTCAGAAACCCCAAAATTGGTAAAAAAAAAGGACGTTTTTTTTTTTACCAATTTTGGGGTGTCTGACCCCCCGCTGGGTCCAGGGAGGTGGGCAGACACGATCCAAGCTGTTTCTGGGCTTCCCCGATGTCCTCAATCAGTGCAGCAAGCCAGAATGTCGGGATTCGAACCCTGACATTCTGGCTTGCTGCACTGGCTCAGGACGTCGGGGAAGCCCAGAAACACCTTGGATCGTGTCCCCTGCCTGCTCCAGGGAGATCAGAGGACCCGATCTACAACTGCAGGGTGGCTGGGGAAGCTGACGGGGACTCCCTGTCGGCTTCCCTAGCCACCCGCCCATGCCTCTGCAGCTGTGGGGTGGCTGGGGACGCCGACGGGGGAGCCCCCCATCAGCTTTCCAGCCTCCCCACCCACCCTGCTGCTAAGAACGACTGTATCGGATAACGTTAAAATCGTGTTATTTGAAACATGATTTTTCCAAAAATCTTGTCACGTTATACGGTTTTAGCGCTATATGATACTCATGTTATATGGGGTATTACTGTAGTCTGGAACTCTTGAAAATATTAAGAGTATAACAACTGGTAATAATGAGCTTATATGTAGAAAACCATGATTGAGTCTTATTGATTAGTGATTTAAGTTGTGATTTAAATCAAATTATCCCTGGTACCATACTGCTCTGTAATTATTAGATAGCTTTTAGTTAGCATTTTCAAATTGCTTCCGTAAAACAATCCTTTGAAAATAGTTGTGATCTAAGAAACTATGTTTGGTACATTTTGTCCTTGGGTATTACTTTACTGAATGCAAAATATTTAAAGAAATAACTATCGAATTGTTCATATTTTTATATGAATTTGCTGAATACAGTATACTCATGATGATCTTTTCCTTTTACTCATAGTGGTGTCAAAAATATTTGACACAATTTGGTATATCTTTTCATTTATTTATTGGCTGTAGTTGCTGACAAGCTTGTCAACCTGAAAATGGAGGCATGATGGGGGATGGCAAGTTAGTTGGATCAGCTGATTATTTATTAGAGCATGAAGAGTTATTAGTAAGCTGCAGAATACTTACTTCAAGCTAAGTGATTGCAGGCTTGTACCTTCACATTTAGGTTTTCTTGCTTTCTTAGCAACAGGAGAAAGGAAAGTAAGCATCAGGGCTAAGCTAAAATTCTGTCTCATGTATCTTTTGATAGCAATAGCAATCAGACTTGTATAGTGCCTCATAGAGCAAAAGAAGAAGGGGGCAGCCCAAAATGAGATGGCTGGATGGTATTGCAGAGACAATGGGCACAGAGCTGAGCGAGTTGAGGAGGATGGTGGACAGAAGTGCCTGGCGGACAGTGGTCCATGGGGTCATCGCAAAGGGTCAGAATCGACTGTGCAACCGAACAAAAGTGCTTAGTACATTCTGGGTGGTTTACAAGGTAAACCAACATGCTGGGTATTCATCTTACAGACCTTGGAAGGATGGAGTGCTGAGTCAACTTTGTGCCCCATCAGGAACAAACTCACATCAGCAGTTTTGGCTATAGTACAGCAACTGAACCACTGCGCCACAAGGACTCTTGATACCGCCCAGAGAGTACACTAGGTGCTGAGGTGGTATAGAAGTGCGATTGCTTTGCTTTATGTGATTATTTTACTATTCATTTTTGGCATTTGTGAACTGGTAAACTGTGGTCGCTCAAGTGGTTAAGATACTGAACTTGCTGACTGGAAGGTCAGAGTTCGATTCTGGGGTACTGCATGATGACGTGAGCTCCCGTCTGTATCCCAGCTCCTGCCAACCTAGCAGTTCGAAAACAAAACTGCTTATGATTTCAGACATGTACATTGGCAGGTTGGTAAAAGAGGGGCAATGTGTTTTTATGGATCTTCAGTCCAGCTTGGAAATGTGACAGACTCTTACTGGAGGGACTGACTTTTCTTTTGTTTGCTAGCCTCAGTGGACTCATGCTATTAGAACAAACTAATGAACTTCTGGCCGGGTTTTTTAGAAGGCTACCTTAACAGTTTTTTTCTTCTAGTGCACTAAAATTTTCCCTGTACAGTATTTGCAGTAAGATTTGTGTCCTGCAATAGCTTAAGTGTGATCTTAATTCTATTGTTCTGTTGCAAAACTGTTTACATACTCAACCCCTTCTTAAGTGCTACATTTCAGAAATTCACTGAAGACTGTTGGGAGTAGAATAGATTTGCACCAGAAACTAGATGTGAAGAGGAGGGCAAGTAGTAAAAATGAAAGTGCAACCTACAAAACCAAGATTTAAATCCAGTCTTGCTGGCTAGTGAGTTAAATGGATTGTTTTAAATCAGATCCACCCGGATTGGATGTTTGGTGTTTGTAGGTAAACAAAATTCTAAGCTTCATAAGATGGGATACTGTTTAGTCACAGATTCGATAGGCTTACAGGCAGCTTTTGGACAGGATTATACTTGATCTGAAGAATCAGGATTGTAGTTTTGGGATACTCATTCATTCTAGTGTTACCTCTGGAGATGCAGATATTCTCTGGGGCTAGACTGAATTACCCTGTCTGAAAAAACTGAATAGAGTAAGAGTGTGATGGTTATATCCAAACTGAGTTATTATAATTAATTTAAGTAGCTATGGTCATAGTAATGCAGGGGTTCCCAACCTACGGTCTGCAGGCCTTCGTATCCAACTGTCTGCTTCTGAAGATGTTTCCATGGCAATGTGGCAGGCGTGACTAGACACTGGAGTGCACAGAGTGCTGTTTACCTTCCCCGCCGAAGTGATCCATATTTATCTACTTGCAATTTCTTGCTTTTGAACTGCTAGGTTGGCAAGAGGTGGAACAAAGGTGGGAGCTCATTCTGTCCAGCAGTATTTGGGTATCGAGTTGCTGCTGACCTGCCTCCTTCCAGTCAGCGTCTTCTTAGCCACTTGAGCTGCTGCAGTCCAGCTGACTTGCTGACCTTCCAGCTAACAAGGCCAGCTTCTTAACCACTGAGCTCCCGCAGCCCCCTGCTTTAGATAATGTTAGTACTGCAAAGATCACTCTACTACTGATGTCACCATCTTTGCTTTGACTCCATAACATACCTCATGGGGCTAGTGCCACATTCATCTGGTCAGCAAGAGTCTACGTCACTATGTGGCTTGCCTTGGTCTCTTCTCCAGTGCTCTTTTATTCTTGTGTCTAGTAGCAATTTTCTGTCTCCCATGCTGGCCTCTTGGTTCTTAAGAATGAAAGAACAAAAGAATAACTACACAGAGATCCCTGGTGGCACAGTGATTAAAAGGCTGTATTGCAACGAAAAGGTTGTGATTATATTCCCGACCAGGGCTCAAAGTTGACTCAGCCTTCCATCCTTCTGTCAGTAAAATGGGTACCTAGCATGTTGGGGCCAAAATGCTAATTAACATGTGAACCGCCTAGAGAGTGCACTAAGCGCTATGGGGTGGTAGATAAGTGTGATTACTTTGCTTTGTTCCACAAATGTTTCTGTAATAGCATTTCTGTCTTCCTGAACTCATTGAGGGACTTGCAAATGACTAGTTTGAAAAAAGTACAGAATGAGACCTGAAAGAAAAACAGTTGAGATAAGGCATATATGGGGGCTACAAAACCACTTAAAAGGATTGAATATGTCAATATTTGCTATGTCATTACTGAGTGAAATACTACATTGATTCCCACAGTTTGCCACTTGTGTCAGGTATGTTATTGTTACTTGCAGGCTGTGGATAACTGACATTATTCACAGCCTGATAGCCTGTTCCCTTACTAATGACCTATTGTCACTTCATCCATTCTTAATATCTCCACCTGGTTACTGGATCAAGCATTAATTTGACAGTGATACAATCTCACTTTTATGTCAAAGAAAGTGAACTGATCCATGAAAGCACAGATTAAAATACAGTAGTTAGTCTTTAAGGTATCAGAATGTTTTGTTTTTTGTTCTAATTGTCTGATAAGCTTGCATGGACTAACCTAGCTACTTTTTCAGAAAGATAGATAACTTGGCAATACAGTTAATTAACACATGAATGGAACTATCAAGTTCTTAATTTCATCAGGTTTTCAGGCAAGTAATGGACAGAGGACATCAAGCCTCAGTCAACACAGGCAATAAGTAACATTTGGTAACTCCACTGTAGAGTGTGGAGTATTTTGCTGTTTAGATATGATACGCCTTTTGAGAACAGTTTAGCTTTATTTGTGTTTGAGAATGAGATGTTACCTGATTTAAATTGTAATTTCTTGAGGTTAATTTAATATATAGTAATACTGTATTACGATAAAACAGGTTTAAATGATGTAAACCAGGTTTTAAGCTAAAACACCCCCCCCCCCACCATTTTCTGATAAATAACATGCCACCTTTTTAGATGATTTTCTTACTTGGTTTATTCTTGGTGGCAGTGTCATTTACAGTTGAGCCGGCTTATTACCAAGTCTTACTATCCCACAAAGTATGTAAATTAATTAAATCTCTTAAAATTGTTTGCAAATATTTCAGTAACAAAAGTAATACAAATCAAAACACCCCAAAGATGAATTTTCTGGTATTAATGCTGCACCTTCTTTCTTTCTTTTTAATTTGGCAGTGTTTAACTGGATATCTTTTTAATTGAATGGATTTCAAAAGTAGTTCTCTGCTGTTAACTAAAAAGAGTGTGAACCACATCAAAATGAAGCAAGTACCAGAAATCCTTGGAAGTCCTGCAGGGAAGACACAAAACTGTGAAATGAATCGTGAATGTTCTGTCTACCTGAGCAAGACACATCTTTCTGCCACACTACAAGAGGATGTTATGCCAAAATATAATGGCCGTGATACGCTCCCATATATCCGAGCAGAGAAGCTGAAAGATTTCACATCTCGTGTGTTTAATGGAGAATCAGGAGCACAAGATTCCAAGCTACGTTTTGAGTCTCGGGATATAAAAGAAGCTGGCACGCCACCTAACACTACACCTGTCAAGAACAGCTCTCCAGAGATTAAGCTGAAAATCACTAAAACATATATGAATGGAAAGCCTCTGTTTGAATCATCCATTTGTGGTGACGGGGGAACTGATGCCTCTCAAGCAGAGGAAAATGAGAAAAAGACTTCAAACAAGGAGAGGAGAAGTAGAAAAAGAAGCATTAAGTATGACGCTCTGCTTGAGCGAGGTTTCATTGAAGCAGCGCTAGTGTCGGATATATCTAATCCCTCTGAGAAGGTACTGAGCCTTATACTTTGTTCAGGTGACAGCTCCTGATGCACCCCAGTTTCTTAGCCCAGAGGTGCCCAATCTACGGCCTGGGGACCCGATCTGACCCTCCAACGCCAATTCACCCAGCCTGGACCGCTCCTGGAAGCAGAAGTAAAACGCGCCCGTACAGCCTTTTACTTCCACTTCCAGGAGCGGCAAGGGCAGCGTGGGCTGGATGAATTGGCATCTGGGCCGGATCCGGCCCTTGGGCTGTTGTTTGGGCACCCCTGTCTTAATCCATTATTAGATGAGGGAGAGGATGGATGTTGTCCTTCATTTCACTTGCCTTACTCTCGTGTCCACTTCTCATTTCTCCTCAGGAAGGCTGAACAGTTTTGTTTCCATTGCAGAACTCATTTCCTACTGCCCTTCTACTGCTGTTTCTCTGTTAAGGCTACATTTTGCAGACCAGATTCTTTCTTTTCCTAGCCTATGTTGTACTTCCCAGAAGCAGGAAAAAAATCTGGCATAAGATGGCCCTTAGTGATATGCAGGAGGTTTTATAGTGGTAGCGGTAACTGTATGTGACTGTTTGCTTTCAATATTTATATAGCACTTTATTAAAGAGAGTTCTCTGGATACCCTGCTAGAAAAGGGTTTATTACATGCAAAAATACAACATGAAAACAAATGTAAAAAAGAATAAAACCAAGAATGGAGATTAGCTTCAATAAAACTGGATCTAACATGTATTAAACGTGAAAGATTGGGAAAGTTGAAAATCCTCAAACAGGGTTGTGTCATGGAGACTGCATGCAAGCTGTTTTCATCTTTCCAAGATAGAAAAAAAAGACAAAACTCTATGGGCTTGTTTGAACCCAACCACTGTCTTTTGTGTCTCCCCCCCAAATTTGTGAGGTCATTACTTGCTGGGACCAAATGACAGCCTTTATAATAGCTCCAGTCGCCGGGCAACAGTGGTTCAAGGTTCCAATAGGATGTGGCTACTCTCGCCCAGTCTCTATTACAGTCTGGTCTGGTTACTCTCACAGGCCCCCACGTCTTTGTCTTTACTCTAAGCTCAGGCTCTGTTGGCTCTGGTTTGGGGTCAAGGTGGTCCTTCTTTGGCCTGGCTGCAGACCTCGTTGCTGGTGTCAATCATATTGTCTCTTTCCCATCGTGAGGGCCCTGATCTTCCTGTGGACCTCTTGCACAGGGGTTCCTTAGCCTCTCTGTTGCCTTGGCCCTCTGGTTCAGGTGTTTGGTCCCCTGAGGAGTCAGTTTCCTCCCAATCCTTCCAGACTTCCCTTAGTGTCTACTTTACAGTAATACCTCGGATAACACTAAGACTTGGTTCCACAAGTCTTGGTGTTATCCGATTTTTAGTGTTATCCGATGCATGTTAAAATCCTATGGGATGTATCGGATAACGTTAAAGCTCCATAGAGATACATTGTAACCGCACAGGCTTTAGCGGTTGCAATCCGATCCATCCCATAGGACCTTAACGTTATTCGATCCAATTCTCCTCCCCAAATTACTTAACGTTATGCGATTTTAGCGTTATCCGAGGTAAACGTTATCCGAGGTATTACTGTATATCCTTTTCCTCCCAAACCTGGTGGTTAGGCTCCCTTCTTTTCTGCTTCTGTGAATGCTAAAGCTATCTCTGCCTCCAGTGATGGCTGCCCCTTTCTCAGGAGAGCTGGAGGTTGGAAATCTCTGGTTGTGGGTTTCTGAGGGCAACAGACCACTGGCTGCAATTTGCTCTTGCTTACAGTTTGAGCACTAATGCAGAAAAGTGAGAGGGAGTTTCATTTGTAATGTATGACTTCAATCTTAGAGCCTTTACAGCAGTGTTTCCTAACCTTTTTGGATTTCAATTCCCAGAAGCTTCAGTCAATTCCCCCAATCACTGATCAGCCAGTTGTACTGATTTAGGCTTCTGGGAATTGAAGTGCTCCTTTGGGCCAGTGGGCAATCTCTGTTCTACAAGCGGGACCTGCAGTGAAATGTTTCAGCATTCATTATTGCATAACTGAACAGGTGTCGCCTATTGAGAGTTGGTCACTCATCTTTATTTCCAAATGGGCAAAATCCTATGGGGTGAATGTGCTTGGTGTTAATGCCTTGGCCATAAGGAATTGTACAGTTCAATGGCACTATCAGTTGGGGTTCCATAGCATGACCAGTGGTGCAGTGTGCTGGCAGAAGTGTGTCATGAATAGCACTTGCATCTCAGTACTACCGCAGGTGCAATGTTGAGTTGCGCCTGCTTAGGTTATGTAACAGGATTTTGTTCTATGAGATGCCTCCTCCTATATACTTATGTGGTAAACATGACAGCTTAATTGCGGGTCTGATTCCTTAAAAACAGAAACATTTAAATAAAGCGTTGTTTAGTAGATACTAAAAGGAAATAACATGCATCCTGTACAAACCTATTACAGTTGCTAGCAAAGACTTTCTAAATTTATAAATACATAAAAGTATTTTTTATATTGTTTGCTCTCATCTTTTGTCAGTTATGCAACTGATGTGAACTGAGCCGAGAAGTCTGTGTAGTCTGGAGCACAGTTGCCATTTCAGTAGTGTCTTAATGTTTGTGTTCAATATAATCTCAAACGAATCTGTGGAACGCATGTTCATGGTTTTTAAAACCTGTAGCAGAGAGCAAGAAATACCTCCAGTCTCTGAACATATTTACAAGCTTTCTTTCCTCTAGATTTGTTCTGTGCTTTTAATTTTTTTGTTGTATATGGCCTGTGTAATAAAATGTGTGTGGAGGTTAGTATGTAATTTTATTTTAATATTTCATATGAGCAAGGTTGACACAGTGGAGAGTTTACATAAGCTGTGATCACAGAATAATTGAGTTGGAAGGGGCCTATAAAGCCACTGTATCCAGGCCCCCATATGAAAATAGCACATCTGTGAAAGCATGTAATCATATGAAAGTAGCACAGTTAATTTATATTGGATTTGGCTTTTATTCCTGCAATGTGTCTTGAGGGTGTATGTGATGGAAACCTCTCCCCCCCCCCCCCCCTGTTAGATATAAAGAAAAAGATTCTTCTTTTCCCCTTCCATAGCCCTGCATTCTGTTTCTTTAAAAATATAGTCAAACCTCGCTTAACAAGCATTTCGCTTAGCGAAAAAAATCACATAACAAGCGGGTTTTTCAAAAATGGATCCGACTTGCATAACGAAAATTTTCGCTATGCGAGTCGGACTTTCCCTATGGGAAAGCTCGCATAATGAGCATCTCTATGGGGAAAACTCGCATAATGAAACTTTTTCGCTAAGTGATTTTTTTCCATAGAAATCATCGTTATGCAAGTTTTCCCATAGGAATTTTCGCTACGTGAAAAAAACTTGCATAGCGAAAAACTCACATAGCAAGCAGCCACGCAGAACGTGGCAAGGTTATGCAAGGTATGACTACAGTACTGATTTTTTAAAAATTGTGATTAAAAAGAGATTAGATTATAGGGCAGAGAAACCTTTTAGGGAGAGTGTTAACACTATCTGGCTTGCTGTCTTATGAGCAAAAGGTCATCCCATTGAGAGCAATTTGATTTCTGCCTGTGCAAGGAGATGCTGAAAACCAGTCTGTGCAATGATTGCAGAAAAAGCATCCTGTATGAAACTGAGTAATATGTGCAGGGTAAAAATGGAAAGGCTTTCTTATAGATGCCTATAGCAAATTAATGCCATTAATTCTCACTCTTATGTCTGTCGAAGTGGGCTTGATCTGCGAAAGCTAACATTAAATACAGGACTTAGTCTTTAAAGTGCCAGAACATTTTTGTCTTTATTTGTTTTGTTTTGTTTACTCTGATATGCCTATAATATGTATCATCGGGGGGGGGGGCACACACATATGATTTTATATCTAAATTTGACATAAAAGTTAAACTTACACTCTGCCAGACATGACTGTTGAAATGAATTGAGCAAATGATTGTTTGTCTTCTGTGACTTTCCAAAGAAAAATTTCATGTGAACATTCATTTCCTAATCATGGTGCTGGAATTTGATTTAAAAAAAAACAAAAACAAAACATTGTTTTGTCTTTTTACATTGAAAGACTCCTGTTAAAGAAGATTCTTTTTTACTTTCTGGAAGAGTTGACAATATCCATTCACTGAAGTACAATGTAGGAGACTTGGTTTGGTCCAAAGTATCTGGCTATCCATGGTGGCCGTGTATGATTTCAGCTGATCCAGTTCTTCATAACTTCACAAAACTAAATGGTATTTCCCTTTTATTACACTTTGTCATTTACAACGTTTAACCATATTGAGCCAAGAGAATAACAAGATAAAAAATCCCTAAGTAGATTATTATCTTTTATTCAGCTAGCTTTGTTGATTTAAGTTAACTTTGCCATCATCTCGTCATTTAGAGTACCGTTGTTATCTCCATTGAATTTAATATGACTGAGATGGCTAGATGGTATTGTGGAGACAATGGGCACAGAGCTGAGTGAGTTGAGGGGGAGGGTGGAGGACAGAAGTGCTTGGCGGACAGTGGTCCATGGGGTCATCGCAAAGGGTCGGAATCGACTGTGCGACTGAACAACAACAAAGGAACCCCATCTTTCCTTAATTCACCAAATATGTTCCGTGTGTACCTTGTTTCCATCTGAAGTTGTATGCAAGTTGACTTGTGAACAAGGCATGTTCCTTGTTTTAATAGGGAGAACCAATTTGGAAAGAAGGTGTGCAGAGAGTTTGTACTTTGACTTAAAAGTAGAGTGCTTTTTAAAACCTTTGCACTGTAGGAGTTCTGGCTATGATGGCAATCTAGATGTTTCAGTAGGGACTAGGAAACAAAACAATAACAATGGAGTACAGATGTATCCTATGTTACATGCTTCTAACTTAAACTTGCAGGGAAGAAAGGGCATGCATGGTTTTTTGAATTTCACTGAACTATTTTTTAGGCCACAATAGAAGAGGTGACTTGTTTTGTATCACACTGATTAGCTATTATTTGTTAAATTTATTTGTCATATGCCCTTTGCTATCCCGTTTACTACTACTACTACTACTACTTATTATTATTATCATTATCATTATCATTATCATTATTATTATATTTCGATTTGTATGCTGCCCTACCCGGTAAAAACTGACTCAGGGTGGCTCACAGAACCTCCAAATATAACATTACATGAAACAATATTACAATATAAGATATAAATATAACAAAGCATATACACATTACAATGGCCGTCCAGCTTTTAAAGTCCCGCCCTGCCATTCCGCTGTTCCTGGTCCCCTCAACCAGGCTGGCCAGTGGAGTGTCCGGCGTCCCCTAAGTACATACTTGTACTTAGCTAATTGCTTAACTTATTTGTGGGGGATGGGTACAGCCAAAACTGACTTCTGTGCATGTGTTTTACAGATGTGAGGTTTTGTCTTGTACAGGTATTTTACTTTTAGCATCTCGGTATCCCATACACTTAGACAACCAAGAATAGATTTATATATATATATTTATTATTTTTATTATTTTCAACAATATTAAAAAAATAACAAAACAAACAACCATAACAAACAAACAAACAAACAGTTACATATGAAAAAAAACATCCCAAGTACATCTTACAGCATTAAAAATGAGGAAAAAAGATAATACAGTAAAACCTCATATAACACTAAAACCTGGTTCCACAAGTCTTCGTGTTATATGATTTTTCGTGTTATCTGATCCTCTATGGGATCCATAGAGATACATTGTAACCACACAGGCTTTCGCGGTTGTTATCTGAAGCATCCCATAGGATCTTAATGTTATCTGATGCAATTCTTCCCCCCAGATTCCTTGATGTTACGCGATTTTCGTGTTATTCGATACTAATGTTATATGAGGTATTACTGTATAATATAGTCACATGTTACCTCAGTTATTTTCTTTTCATTTACTATACTGAATATTTTCACCTTTATATCAACTATCCTCTGTCACCACCATATTACAACTTTATTATTTTATACATAGTACAAATATCACCCAGTGCAGTAGAGTCCTTGAGTCTACCAGCCATTCCTTTTACAATTTTATAATTTTGAGATGTCTCACAAGATTGGGAATTGGAGTGAATCCCAATTTTGTTAAAGTGAATCATAGTCACAAATAATACATTTTTCCATGCTGTCATTAATAGTAAAGAAAAACCCTTAAGATTTGATAAAGTTCATATATCTGCTGCTTTTACAATTGACATATTAGAGACAAAAATGGATATAGTATTAAATAAATGCATAGGAAAACTTAACTTGGATAAGTGTAACAAAGGTGAGATACCCCTAATTTTAATGTAATACAGTGGAACCTCATAACGCCCTGTATAACAAAGAAATTGCATAACAATTAGGTTTGGGGGGAAATGGCGTCCCGCATAACAATTTTCCCTATGGGAAAAAAAAACACAACATATTTTTAAATGAGAAAAACCACTTAGCAAAAAAAAATAATCATTGTACAATGCATCCCATAGGGAAAATATAAGATGCATGCCTCATATAGCAATTGTTTCGTACAACAACGAGCCCTGTGGAATGACTTAAAATCATTGTATGGGGTACCACTCTATAAGTTTACATGTATATTAGCAGATTAAAGTTGCACTGTTATGTAAATATGCTTGCTGTATTTTTCAGGGCAAAGGAAGAGTTTTCGCCAGTATCATGTACAGTTCTTTGGGGATGCTCCAGAACGTGCATGGGTGTTTGAAAAAAGTCTTGTACCCTTCGAAGGAGAAGAACAATTTGAACAATTATGCCAAGAAAGCGCAAAGCATTCTCTTTCCAAAGCTGAGAAATTAAAGGTAAAATGAAGCATTAGGTCTCTGACTTGAATATTCACAGAAAACATTCAAAGTAATTGGGGGGTGGGGAGGACCTCTTTCACTACATCAACTATACATAGCTCCCCCCCAACACAAAAAAACCATTGTTCTAAGCCCCACCTAAGGTTTTTTGCCCCCTTTTTCTGTGTTTTATAAAAGCTTTACTTCAAATGTGTTAATAGTAAGAATATGAATCATGTGTATTTTTAAATTTAAATACATATTTATATATATATATATATATATATATATATATATATATATATATATATATATATATATATATATATATATATATATATATATATATATAAATTTAAAAATTTATTTAATATAATTGATCTTGCTTAACCTTTTTATGGGATTCCCCACAGATGTTAAAGCCAGTTTCAGGAAAACTGCGTCCCCAGTGGGAAATGGGTGTTAAGCAAGCAAAGGATGCATTACACTTGACAGGAGAAGAACGGAAAGCCAAGTACACTTTCCTTTATGTTAGAGGAAGACCGCTTCTTAATCCCCAGGTAGCAAAGGAAGCAGGTCTTGTTGTGAAATCTTTGGAGGAAATGGATAAAATTTACACAGATGAAGACATTTCTCAGACTTTGAAATCAAAGAAAGAAAGTGATATTCCCACAAAAAGGAGGCGGAGAGCAAAATGGCCTGTGGTAAACGAATCTCCAGAAATCGCAACACCGATCCCTTCTCACAAAGTTATTGAAGAGGGAGAATCCAGAAGAGGTTCGGGGTCACCTGCCAGCAGGAAAAAAGTGATCACATATACTCCACGAAACAGAAAAGGAGATGCTGTTTCTCAGTTCTTGGTTTTTTGTCAGAAGCACCGAGATGAGGTTTGTGCCTTCAGAACTTGTGTTCTAAAATTTAATTTGTTGTTGTACAAAGGTTTTTCTCTAATAGTATCGCAGAAGTGCCATATAACTGCCTAGTAGAGAGCTTCCCAATTTTTTAGACCCGTGTTTCCCAATCTTTGGCTTTTGGACTTCAACTCACAGAAGCCTAAGTCATTTCCCCAAAGCGCAGTACAGCCAATGTACCTGAATTAAGCTTCAGGGAATTGTAGTCCCCCTGTGGACTACAATTCCCAGAAGGCTTCACCACTGGCTGTACTGGCCAAGATTTCTGGGTGCTGTAGTCGAAGAACATCTACACCCCCAAGGTTGGGAACCACTGGTCTAGTACATGAAATCTGCATTCCTTTTTCATACTTATTCACACACGTTAATAAATGCAGACACTCCTTGTGGGATTATTTCTTTTCTCCTGGTGACAAATCTGTCTGCTTCATCTGGTAGAGGGTGACTTGTCATGGTTGTAGAGGACTTGAACTGCAGTGCTTCAACTGCTTTGTCACACTGGTTCTGTGCACTGCATAAATACTTTGGCCTTAATCCCAAAAGCTGCATTAGATAAATAGATGCAGAGATGTTGAGTGCCTACCGCAGGGTTTCGCAACCTAGGCCCCATGGGAAGGACCTGGCCCTCACCCTCACTTCCACTGCTGGCAGTAGTGGCGAAAACAGCCAAGAACCCGCCTCCACCAGAAGCGCTGAAAATGCCATGAATGCACCTGTGACTGTTGTAAATGTGTGGACATATTTTAGAGTGGGGGGAACCATGTATCTAGCCTGCTCAGCTGTCTGAATGGACGTGGTCCACCCCCCGGCTGGAAAAGGTTGAGAACCCCTGGCCTACAGTCTCACATCCATATATTAGTGAAACAACGTTCAGCTAGTTGTACTGAATCAGATATTTTTGCAACTTAAAATAGAACTGAAAAGTAGAAGTAATTGGGTGAGTGAGTGAAGCTGAAGATACTACAGTTGTACGTCAACAAATAAAGTTAAACTATTGATATTAAATTCAGTTCTCAGTAAGTATGAGTCCTTTAAAAAAGATAATGTTCTTTCCAAAATAGGCCATTTAAAAAAATATGCTATTTTTATATCAATACACATATTCCAATAAAATAATTTCCATATCAAGTTTTGTATGTGTTTGAATATGAACATTAAACAAACATGCTAAATCAGATATTTTAAGAGCATTGGAAAATTTTCTTCCTTTTTCTGAAAAGCCCACATCACTGCATGGACTGATTTGGCCACTCAGCATGCATGTTAAGGTCTTTGATTAAACAGTAGTGCTTCTCTCTTGATCGTTAAAAGTTCTAACAATATTTTGAAAGTAGTGATGAAATTGGATAAAGTATAGCATGGGCTCTCAACCTTTTTACGCCACTGATTGGACCACTCTCCTTCAGACAGCTGAGCAGGCCAGACACGTGCCCCTCCCCCAAATGCTGCCATAAACTGGCAGGCGAGTTTGTGGATGCGGGGGGGTGGGGTGTTTACAGCTGACGTAAATTCTTCTGCTTCCGGGGTTGTTGCGGTGGGCTGGATGATTTGCCATAGGTTACGAAGCCCTGAAGTATAGGCTCACTGAAAAAATGTGAGTAGAATGTGAATACAGTAATACCTCGGATAACGTTTACCTCAGATAACGCTAAAATCACATAAC
Source organism: Furcifer pardalis (assembly GCA_030440675.1). Classification (NCBI taxonomy): domain Eukaryota; kingdom Metazoa; phylum Chordata; class Lepidosauria; order Squamata; family Chamaeleonidae; genus Furcifer; species Furcifer pardalis. Next base: position 171,420,670 of record CP126890.1, on the reverse strand, counting down.
GTTAAGTAATCTGGGGGGGACAATTGCATCGAATAACGTTAAGGTCCTATGGGATGCATCGGATAACAACCACTAAAGCCTGTGCAGTTACAATGTATCTCTATGGAGCTTTAACGTTATCCGATCCATCCCATAGGATTTTAAGATGCATCGGATAACACTAAAAATCGGATAACACCAAGACTTGTGGAACCAAGTTTTAGCGTTATCTGAAGTTTTACTGTAGTTTTAAATCTCATCATCACTTCAATTGTTATTCCATTAATGGCCTGAAGGTGATGTCAAATTCACATTCACCACATATGATGCTGATATGCTTTTCCCTAAGTGGAAGATCTCCTTGTGGGGAAGAGAGATTTCAGCTGTGGAATATGCACAGAGGAAAAATGTATCCCAGCACATGTGCCTCAGGTCACATCCAGTTCTTCATTTTCCTTTTTCAAAACAAAATGTATCTGGATGTGTGTCTGATTCATTAAATTGTGCTATAAAATGGGATTGATCACAAATGCTCACAAATTTCAAAAAGATACAAATGCTTCTGTAATCTACAACAGTCATGACTTTTCTACCTTGTTGGTCTCTTGGGGGGGGGGGGAAATATTCCAGTCTAAGATTTGTCTTAAGTCTATATTTTTGCTGATTTGGTCTATGCCTCTTAGAGAAAACTTTTTGGTTGTGATTAATATATCCCTCCAGTTACACTACTTAATATTAAGCATAGTTCCACCAAAAATTTCACAGCCTGACTGTTATGATGAAATAGAGCAACAAAATTTAACTAGGGTACTTTTCTTTCACTACTGGTATTTTCTTCTCTCTCTCTCTCTCCTAGTAATCTTTTGCTTAATTTAGAAAACTGTGTATTGTTGTTGATGGTTTTGTAATGAACTGTAACATGAATGAAATATAGCTTCAATCCCTCCCAGTTGATGCTGTAATCAGTGAGGAATAATACGTCAGTTGTGATGCATTATGTCTTTTCCTGTTGAGGACTTCTAAATACAGTAAAACCTCATATAACACTAAAACCTGGTTCCACAAGTCTTCGTGTTATATGATTTTTAGTGTTATCTGATCCTCTATGGGATCCATAGAGATACATTGTAACCACACAGGCTTTCGCGGTTGTTATCTGAAGCATCCCATAGGATCTTAATGTTATCTGATGCAATTCTTCCCCCCAGATTCCTTGATGTTATGCGATTTTCGTGTTATTCGATACTAATGTTATATGAGGTATTACTGTACAGTAAAACCTCAGATAACACTAAAACCTGGTTCCACAAGTCTTGGTGTTATATGATTTTTAGTGTTATCTGATGCATGTTAAAATCCTATGGGATCCATAGAGATACATTGTAACCACACAGGCTTTAGCGGTTGTTATCTGAAGCATCCCATAGGATCTTAATGTTATCTGATGCAATTCTTCCCCCCAGATTCCTTAATGTTATGCGATTTTAGTGTTATTCGATACTAATGTTATATGAGGTATTACTGTACAGTAAAACCCCAGCATACAAATGCCCTGAGTTACATAAAAACCAACTTGCATAATGATTTTGTGCTAAAACCATGTCCCGATTTACATAAATTTCCTGATTTACATAAATTTATGTAACACGATTTCCTGCGGGTTTGCTTTGAGTTACATAAAAAAATTCATTTACCTATGGGTTTGCTTCGAGTTACATAAAAAAACGATTTAAGCAAAAGCCTACAGAACAGACTTTTTGCGTAAGTAGGGGTTTTACTGTAATACAGTTGTACCTCACTTAAAGAGCATAATGTGTTCCACAGGATTGCTCTTTAAGCAAATTTGCTATTTAAGTGAGACACCATTGTAAGTGACCCATTGTGACTTCTGGCAGGGGGGATTGTGAACCCCAATTTATTTGTTAAGCGAGTTTTTGGTTGGTTTTAGTTGTTAAACAAAGCAAACATACAGAGAAAATTCTGCTCTTTAAGTGAGCTACTCTTTAAGCGAGGCACTCTTTAAACGAGGTTTGACTGAGTAATACCTCGCTTAATGAATTTAATTCGTTATGCGAGGTTGCTCGCTATGCGAAACAAACAAAATTCAAATGGAAAAACTCGCATAACGAGCATTTCAAGGGGGGGAATTCGCATAGCGAAAAAATTCGCTATGTGAGTTTTTCCCATAGAAACCCTCTTTATGCGAGTTTTTCCATAGGGAAAGTCTCACTCGCATAGCGAAAATTTTCGTTATGCGAGTCAGACCGCTTAGCAAAAATTTTGCTCATTATATGAGTTTTTCGCTAAGTGAAACGCTCATTATGTGAGGTTTGACTGTAGTTTGTATTTAAGTTGAAGATGCTTACAAAATGATTGGATGGAATAGGGCAGTGGTTTCCAACGGGGTACACAGCCCACAAGTGGACTCCAATTCCCAGAAACCTAAGTCAGTACACTGGCTGATCAGTGCTTTGGGGAAATGACTTAGGCTTCTGGGAACTGAACTCCACAAACCAGCATTTGGGAAACACTGGAATAGGGAAATAGTGCTGTGTTATCTGGAAGAAAGATAAGTACAGTAATACCTCATATAACATTAGTATCGAATAACACGAAAATCGCATAACATCAAGGAATCTGGGGGGAAGAATTGCATCAGATAACATTAAGATCCTATGGGATGCTTCAGATAACAACCGTGAAAGCCTGTGTGGTTACAATGTATCTCTATGGATCCCATAGAGGATCAGATAACACGAAAAATCATATAACACGAAGACTTGTGGAACCAGGTTTTAGCGTTATATGAGGTTTTACTGTAATCCTTTCCATGAGGATTAAAGGAGAACTTTTCTCAGTCATTGTAACCAATTCATAAAATTATGTGAGGTCATAATAACCAAGTCATTAATATTAAACTTTTCTTTGGATAAGTCGTTTACCATATTTAGAGCTCAAAAAGCTATATCTCTTCAGCTATTGCTATTCATTATTGACTAGGTGCGGTCAGGTTTAGGATCTCAACACTTGATTCCCATCTCCACTTTTCTCATGGAGCCTGCTGACATGTGAACTCTGAGGGATCAGCTTAGTGTCTAGGCCAGACATGAAACGGCCAAAATTAAGCCACCTTTTGGTGAGTTCATTCTGCAGTTCCTTTCTCCCGATCTAGTGTGAGAAAGATTGGCCGGCACAAGGTGGCTGTTGCCCGGGGTATGCCGGATTGTGATTCAAAAATACCACAGTCTTCGAGGAGGCTCTTTCTCTACTCCTGAGGAATCCGCAGATCCTGCAGATATTTCCCAAATCAGTCTTTCCTTACAAGGGAAAGTTTTTATCAATTGACTGCATTTTTTGCGGTCTTTTTCCAGGTGACAGGACTCTAGGCCAGGTGTTCTCAACCTACAGCTCACAGGCCAGCTCCAGCTGCTGGCGGAATCGGCTGCAGATTCATTTACGGCTGTCGTAAGCGCATTTACAACAGCCATAAATGGTGGGGTGACAACCAGTCCAACCTTCTCAACGCTATGTTCTATTTTCAATGTTTCTATTTTCAATGTTTCCATGTTCAATTCTAATTCAGATCTGGCCCCTAAATCTCTAGAAGTTGTTTACCCTTAGCAGGAGTGTGATATAGTTTGAGATGTGAAAAGTAAATAGATTAAATAAATGGGTTAAAGAATCTTCTTAAATGAATGAAGACATAGTAATACCTCGGATAACGCTAAGACTTGGTTCCACAAGTCTTGGTGTTAACTGATTTTTAGTGTTATCCGATCCATGTTAAAATCCTATTATGATGGTTAGGGAGAATACAGGGATGGATATTCTAGCTAAAATGCGTCAGAGTGTGTTTTAGCAAATGCCTATCATTTTTCCAGTTGTGCAAGCTATAATACATATGTTTGTGCGGTTCCTAGGAATGTTACTGCTTGCATAACCATTCAACAACCAGTTGCATGGGCAATTAGATGTCTGTAGGCAAAGTAACATGTGCAGTTGTAGAAGGACACTGTTAGGTACTGGCCCTTATCTTACACCTCTTATCATATACAATACTAGCATTGCTTTCAAGTGCTCAGCTGCTGATATATTGTAATTTTTACAACAATCCTGCAAATCGTGTTTGCAGGTCTAACCCCATTTTCTCCCTGTGATGATTCCCATACTGTTTTCTATCCAGGAACTAACTACTAGGCAGAGACTTGAATTTTGTCACGGTAGGTGCATCATGTGCCATCACACTACCTATGTTTACTAGCATTGGGTAGAGAATGAGTGATGTGTCATATGAGTTCAGATGGTTTTTTTTTTAAGTACAGTAAAACCTCATAAACACTAAAACCTGGTTCCACAAGTCTTGGTGTTATATGATTTTTAGTGTTATCTGATGCATGTTAAAATCCTATGGGATCCATAGAGATACATTGTAACCACACAGGCTTTAGCGGTTGTTATCTGAAGCATCCCATAGGATCTTAATGTTATCTGATGCAATTCTTCCCCCCAGATTCCTTAATGTTATGCGATTTTAGTGTTATTCGATACTAATGTTATATGAGGTATTACTGTACCAGATTGAGAGAAGATGTTTGTTGAATTACAAATGTATACTTTATTTTTCTTTAAGTCACTTTTTATTCTTTTGTAAAAACATGTATGAAGCACCTAAAGTAAATTGAAAGAGTTCAGTCCAGATTACTAATAGTGTACCGCTTCCTACTTTCTGAAAAATCTTATTGAATTATTGTAGTTTGAATAAATGTTGACTTAGTAAATTACACTCATTCAGTGGATCTACTATGGTTAAGAATAACAATTTGATTTAATTCTATGTGATAATCAACTAGTGAATACACCTGCTACCCCTAAGAACACTTTTATTTGTGGATGTCATAGGGCTTGCTCTTAATTGTCACCTTTTAGTAACAAAACATTTCTTTTTAAATAGTAAAGCATTACTTTTAACACAATCTGTATTAGCATTTGAACAAATGTCATGTTTGCTCAGGTGATTGCTGAACATCCTGATGTCTCAAGTGATGAAATTGAAGAGCTGCTGGAATCGCAGTGGAACATGCTTAGTGAAAAACAGAAAGCACGTTATAATACAAAATTTGCCATAGTGACCTCTCCCAAATCTGAAGATGACACTGGTAAACGTAAAACTGTGCTAGTATATTCTAAGTTTTAATGTATGTTTTGTGTTAAGAATAAGCACACGTGAGGCTTGTAGGGAGAGGGTTTTTGCCTATTCTCCGCTTCTAATTTTGGTGTGTTGTGATAGCAATGAATGCAGCCTTGACAATAAAAGTTAATTATGTCTGCATTTCTTGGTCATTGTTTTGCAGAATTTTGCTATGTAAACCTAATGTTTAGATATTGCTGGTTTCTCATTCCTTTCTTGTCTAAAAGCAGCTGCCATTAATATTGCCGTCAACAAAGTGAGAATGATAGACAAGAGAAATAATAATGTATCTTGTCATTCTGCTTTTTAAAAAGTGAAATGGATGAACATATCAATAGCATCTATTTCCAAATTGTAAATAACCTGCTGAGTAATCAGGTCGGAGCCTGCAAGGGATTTAATTAGCTAGGTTACTTTGTTGACTTTAGTTGAAATCCAGTAGCAGGTCACAGTTAGAGCAGGACCATTGGGGCAGTGAAACCTTTAGAAGAGTTGACTCACCTAATCCCAACTGATTCAATGGGTTTACTCCAGCTATGACTTACTGTTGGATTTCAGTCACTGTATAATATCCAATGTAATATTAACCAGGATATTTGTTGACTCCTTATATGGGAAATGAAAAAGTATTTAAAGTAGTCAATATAGTTGAAGGAGAAATATTGGGAGCAGTATTTATTATTTTTCTCCCTAATGGTAGTGATAAAACCAACAAGAACAACATAAATTTGAATATGTTGATTTTATTAGCATGTTACAGAGGTTTTAAGCCATCAGGTTGCTGCTTTGGGCAATGAGAGGAATGAAGGTGTGTTTTCCAGATATGTCAGTTTTGGAAAAAAATGTATTAAAAGTGCAGTAAGTTGTGTTATCTGTGTACAAAATGACATGTGGGAACGTAAACACCTTTGTCTCAATGTATAAAATATGTGGATGTAACAAGCACAAACAACACTACACAACATTCTATATCTCTCAAGGTTCATCACAGAAGAATATGGGAGAGGCCAAACGTAAAGTGTTTCAAGAATCACCTAAAAGAAGATCAACATTCAGAAGTAACTGAAATCTGTGCTGTGTACTATTTGATTCCTTATAAGTATTATTTAAGTGTGTTTTTTCTGTAATTGCTCACAAAGCATTTCCCCCTCTCTAAGATGTTATGTTCCTTGACGTCAGATTTCTGTGGATCCTGAATTAAATATTTGAGTGCTGTCGTAATGAATTTTGTTTAACTTTACAATAGTTTCATTCTTCAAAATAATTAAAATGGATATTGCTTATATTATATGGACCATCCTTTTATGCCAGTGTATTTTCTGCCAATTTTTGTTCTGAAAAGATTGACATGTATACATATAATAAATACATGCCAATGTTTTCAGAACAAACTTTCCTGTGTCTGAAAAAAATACTATTTGTAGTACTTTATATATTTTAGGTGACAGTTATTCATAGCTTAAGGCAACAAACACCTATCCTAGTTGAATTTGCTATAGGATGTATTTTGAAATTGTAACTGCCAAGAGCAGCCATTTCTCTTTGAGGCTCTTGAATTGGCTCTTTGGCTCCTTATTATGTATACAGCTTGACCTCATAAACCAAATAGAGGACAGAAGAACAGACAGGAAGAATTTTGCTGTTGGCTTTTCTCTTTCTTTGTCGATACAGACTAAGAGATCAGACTTTTTGAAGTAGTTTTAGATCAAGAGAACACAAATTAGCTGTTGATCATGTCTTAGTGTCTGCAGCATGGTATTTGATTACTAAATTGGCTCCCATCCCTCATACATAAATGTAAGAGATATTGAGCAGTTGTCATTTTTTTGAACTTTGACTAACACAGAAAACAATTGGGTTTTCTTAGTCTTTGTACAAAATAAGTTCATACTATACCTGGATTTCTATATACCATGCAAAACATCAGAGAAGTGACCTGTCACAAGAACAATTTCAGAGGTGTAGGCAACTTAATTTCTTAAGCTTTATTCTTTTAAAAATTAAATTCATTACTAAATTGATTGGGGGGGGGGAGGTATTAATGTTAACACAGAATAGCAGTGTGTTTTGATATGAAAGCTTATTCATGAGATGTTTGTACTTGTAAAATTAAATTTAATAATGGAGAAATGAGCCCTGAGATAAAAACTTATCAGAGCAATGGTATAACTTGATCAGTTCAAGGTAATTTCAAAGTGAGCTTTAGATCTTTTTCATGTAAGTTTCCCCCCATCCCCCACTCCAAGGTAACTTACATGGAAATAAAAGGAAACCAATAAAGAGGACAAAGAAACCTACAGAAGATTTTGAAGCTCAGGAAGCACCTAGGAAAAAGCTCAGGATGGATAAAAAGAGTATTCAGAAGGTAACTATGTTGTTGGTTTGTTTGGATGCATTATAGCAAGACTAGATTTGGTTATCTGGTTTCAGTTTATCAGACCTTCAGTAATACTCTCTCCACCTTATTTAATTATGAGTTATGAATGTTCTTTTTAAAACACTGAGGTTTCGGATGAAGCATCTTCTATAGCCGTGTCATATATCTCTGTGGTGACTATCTTTCCTTGAATTGCACTAAAGTAGAAGGCATACTATCATAAAGTTGAGAGGAAACAGAAGAATAGCCTTCCGGGGAACCCATCAGTTTCACTTTGTGAAGAGTGTGTATGTGGTAATGAAACCTGTCACACCAAGAAAGGGCAAAAATGCTTAAAATGACAATATTGACTGGTGGGCACAAAAATCAAGGTGGGGATTCAGTAAATAAAATGCACTGTGCTAATACTGTAATAAGACTACTTGAAAAAGCCAGAGGATTTTACCTTTTTTTATGGTTCTGAATACCACAATAAATACACAGCCATGTATTTCAGGTATAGAACAAAGAACCTGGACATTGAATTTGGACTCCAGAAGTTGCATACTATAAAATGTATGTGTGGTATATTGAAATATTAGCACTTAAATCCCAGTTTATGTGCAGTTATTGGTTTGTTTACTTTTAAAATCTGATTCTCTTTGTTTTGTGTTGGTGAGGAAAAAACGGTCTTAAAGTAAAGCTTAGTTTAGTGCTCAGAAATGGATCTCCCAGTCTTTTCATGTTTAACAAACACCACAGGCAAGTACTGTAGCTAAAAGCAAAGCAATAACATGCATGAAATATTATGAACCATCTGCTTTTCAAAAAAACAACAACGAATTCCTTTCTTATAAGTATCTAAACTCCTTTTTCAGTGTATGAACAACATAAAGGACATAGAAGACATTTTAGAGCAATCTTTGAACATATGCTGCTGGGGGTCAGTCAGGTGTCTTTTCAGTGGCCTTTCATGTTCTGCATCATTAACTATCAGAAAATGTTATACATTGAAGTCTGTGATTGAACTGTGGCCAACTGGTGTATTACGTAGGTCAATCTGTCAATGAACTTTGTAGTGTTTGGGCTCGTAATATCCCTGCTTGGACTGGTCTACAAAATCTTTTGATGTCTACCTACTTTTTGGTTTTATACCAGCCAATTAATTTTCTCACAGTTTTGGTTGATCTTTAATAGATGCTAAATGTTTTCTATTTTTGTTAATGGTGTTCCTTATCCAAACCACTCAGAAATCGCAGAATGCTTAGTTTGCCAGCTACTTAAGCAAACCTTAAGCACAAATGGAGATTCATGTTTAAATGTGCAAACAGAATACAGTAATAGCTCTGATAACGTTTACCTCAGATAATGCTAAAATTGCATAACATTAAGTAATCTGGGGAGAAGAATTGGATCGAATAACGTTAAGGTCCTATGGGATGTATCGGATAACAACCGCTAAAGCCTGTGCAGTTACAATGTATCTCTATGGAGCTTTAACGTTATCCGATCCATCCCATAGGATTTTAACATGCATCGGATAACACCAAGACTTGTGGAACCAAGTCTTAGCGTTATCCGAGGTATTACTGTATCAGTTCTAATCTCTTGTGTGTCTTTTAAAATACTTTCAAACTTACAACTCAGGATATTTAAGGCTTGGTCCAGGATATCTAAAGCTTCAATGCTTGTCTTCCTTTTCAAACTTTTCTTGCAGTAGGAAAATGTAGAAACTAGAAAAGGCTCTAGTTCTTGAAATCTCTTGCTTTACTGGTAGGGCATGGTGCTAATAGTTGGCTAATTCCCCTTAGTGGTGGCGAACCTATGGCACATGTGCCAGAAGTGGCACTCAGAGCCCTCTCTGTGGGCACCAGTGCAGTCACCCCAGTACAGAGTTCGCTCTGCCCAGCAACCCAATGGGAGCACTTCCTCCCCCCAGCACAGAGTTTGCCCTGCCCCTCCACCCAGCAGCCCAATGGGAGCATTTCCTTCCTCCCCTGTTACTGTGTTGGCACTTTGAGATAAATAAGTGGGTTTGGGGTTGCAGTTTGGGCACTCAGTCTCTAAAAGGTTCTCCATCATGTTCCTAGAAGGTAGACTTTCCTTTTAGTGCTGTTCCTAAAATTGGAATAAAAAAACTTTGAGAAAAATAATGGAGTTTGTCTTGTGATTCAGTAGTTTTGCCATCTTACTGGTCTTTACTCTCTTTAGGAAATCAAAGCATATGATTATATATATATATATATATATATATATTAAAAAAAGATTTTGTTGGATCTTCAGAACATGTAACTTTAAGCTAAGTTAGAGAACAATGCAGTTTCAAATGCAGGTACTAGTGAAATATAGCTAGAGATGCACATGTAGAGATTTATGTGTTTGGATACAAACTTAGCACTGAATATAACTTTCAGAAACCTGAACAGTCAAATTGTAGTTACTTTCTTTCTGATATAGTGCAACTATGACATTACTTTAACTCTTCATTTAAAATCACTATTTGTTTATAATAGTTCAGTTGTCTGGGCTCAAAAAGTAAAAAATATTACTGTACTAAAATATGTTTTAGTACAAGTGGATTGGGTTTAGTGTGATCTATGGCAATTTGATGAAGACTATATTGTCTTGATGCAAAACTTATGAGATTTCAGTCTAGTTAATTGTTTTTTTTCTAACTAGCGTATGAAATAAATGCAACATGATTTTGAATTATACAATTATATTTTGTTACTAGTAACATCTGGATTTTAAATCCTTGTCAAACTCTATAAAATATTTTTACATCGATAGTTTTAAAATAAATGATTATTGTAGTGAATAGCATCTTGGTTACACTGGGAGAATTTCTATATTTGAAATGATCCTTCAGCTGTAGGATGGTACCCTCAACTTCATCTCTTATATCTGTTAGCAATTTGTATTTTTAAAAGTATACAAGTAAAGACTCTTTGTCTGGTAATAAAAGACCTGAAATAATTTCCACACTTATCCAAATTAGAAAGGGTTTTTTTATTTTATTTTTTTCATTTTTCCTTTTTTATATTTTGAAACAGAGGGACACAAGCAATGACAAAACAGCAAAAACAAACTCTACCAAAGTCACAGAAACCTCTTCACAAAAGAACCAGTCAGGTAATGTGGTTAGAATAAGTTTTGATATATCATTTTGAATTAAACCTTTATAAATTCTGTTTGTTTAAAAGATGGTAGATATATACAGTAATACCTCGGATAACGTTTGCATCAGATAACGCTAAAACCACATAATGTTAAGCAGTCGGGGGGAGGAATGCATCACATAACATTAAATCCTGTGGGATGCATCGGATAACGTTTGCTAAAGCCTGTGTCAGTTACAATGTATCTCTATGGAGTTTAACGTTATCCGATGCACCCCATAGGATTTTAAAGTTATCTGATGCATGCATTGGATAACATTAAAAATCGGACAACACTAAGACTTGTGGAACCAAGTTTTAGCGTTATCCAAGGTTTTACTGTGTATATATAAAAAATTAAAACCTGTGGCAATGTTTCAGTACCAGTGTGAGTTGCTTTTTTCCTTTATTGCCATTTTGGTCATCATCCATTTGTTTTTCTGATTTTAAAGCAGCAGCTGATGAATTGAAAAATAAATGCTCAAAGGGGAAAGGAAATCAAATCATAAAATTACAAAAATTCTTTGTCTTACCTTATAGAAATCCATTAATTCAGGAGGAAATTCTAGAAAACTAGGTTTAGGCAGAGAGTTCAATGACTGGTGTTTTAAATAGTAATAGATTGTAGTGTGATCCTGTGTGCTTTCAGCTTACTGGAAAAGCAGCTGATTTTGCTGGCCTTTTATACCCTGAAGTTTCCTAAGGCTAGAGTAAATTTCAGCATATCTCATAGTGTTTAGACACAAGTGTAGAATGCAATATTCTGTCAAAAAATCTACATTTTTACAACCACTAGATTGACCTGAAGACCTGGCTAGCACAGCGGGAGGGGGGGGCGCTGGGGCAACGGCCACTGTAGGGTGGCTCATTTGAGGGTTACCTGGGTTTTTAGCTTAGTTTTAAAAGAAATCCTGTGATGTGGCTGCTGGGAGACTGTATGTTAATTTTAAATTTTAAACAATTTTATACTTTTACTTCATTGTTTTATGTATATCTATGCTGTGGTTTTATACTTGTAAGCCGCCCAGAGTCGCCTCGGCGAGGTGGCAGTATAAATATGACTATTAAATTAAATTAAAATTATTATCTTTTTTTATTTGGAGCCAGTTGCTGCAGTTACGCAAGCAGAGGGCATTTTGCTTATGCATGGTGGTATTTCACATTGCCCATTCTCATCCAGCCCTGCCATAGAATGTGTGGTGGAAGATTCCCCACGTTCAGGAACTATTCCAGTTCTTAGAACCCAAGATAGTTCAGTCAAACCTCGTATAAAGAGCGCCTCGCTTAGAGAGTAACTCGCTTAAAGAGCAGAATTTTCTCTGAATGTTCGCTTCACTTAACAAATAAAACCAAATAAAAACTCACTTAGCAAATAAATCGGGGTTCACAATCTCCCCCCTGCCCAGTAGTCACAATTGGTCACTTACAATGGTGTTTCGCTTAAAGAGCAAACTTGCTTAACGGGCAATCCTGTGGAACACATTATGCTCTTTAAGCGAGGTACAACTGTGTTTTTATTAAGTTGATGAAATTAAGTGTGATAGATAAAAAGGATTGGAAAATAGTTACAAAATTATTTAAATAGATATCCTTTGAAAGGATGTGGGGAATGACCTGTGACATTTTTGGCCAGAGTGCATTTTTATTATATGATCTTGGATGTGTTTACTCAGATGTAATGTATGTACAACTGCAGCATTTTTGAGGAAGATAGAGCAGCTTGAGTCCTTTAGAACTGCAAATCTGTTTTCTGGAGAGTGTGTGTATAAGTGAGACCACAGAAACAGTTTCCACAATTTTCTTGTTACCTGTTGATGTCTAGGCATGTGACTGAGCACAAGACAAACGCGTCATCACAATCACTTGCACTGATGCTGCAGTTCCTGATTTGTACTGTGCAAACCAGATAGGATAGGATTCTGGTCACTGTGTCTAGGAGAAATTAAATAAACTGCCTACTGACTATCTATGGGAAATTCAGAAATCCATATTGTAAAATTACGTAGATTGTTTAGATTTTCCCTCAAGCAGCCAAGCAGGGAGTAGAAATGCAGTACATAAATTTGAAGTAGTTTTATGTGAAATTTAGGTATCCATACACATATGATATGAGAGAATGTTTTCTACTGATTTCAAGGAAGTACATTAGAATTCCAAGTTCACATTATAAACATTATTTTACCACAATGACAGGTCTGTCAGATGCATGTAAACCACTGAAGAAGCGAAATCGGGCTTCAGCAACAGAATCTTCTCATCTTGCTTATAGCAAAAGTTCATCTCCTTCAGCTTCCTTAACTGAGAATGAGGTAAAAATATGAACAAAAAGTGAGATAAGTCACTGCAACAGAAATGTAGGCTTTTCTTTTTTTAAAAAGATAATATTTTTTAAAAAATAGAACAAGACATAGTAAGGTGTATGTGTCCGGCTCCTTTCCCCCTCATTTTTTTTCCCTGCAATGTATTACTTTTGCTTGTGGCATGCTACCTATGGAGGCTGATGGAGCAAAGGAAAGGACAATGAATAAATTGCCCTCCTGTGCAGTTAAATGGTTGGATAACTATTTTATCCTCTGAATTTTGGGATTTGAGTTCTTAAGTATTGTATGAAATTGAGAAGGTATAGCAGAAGCTTCTCAAGGAGGCTAAATTGACAGATTAGGCAGTCAAGGTAAGAAAACAGGTTAACATCACAGTTGGGGTTGGAGTATTCAATATAATATAGTTTGTGGAATATTTTAATATGAGGTACACATCAAAAGTTCTAGGGCAGGTTTTCACAACCTTGGGCCCCATATGTTCTTGAACTTCAATTACCAAAGCCTTGATCAGCAGATGTACTGACTTGGGCTTCTGGCAATTGAAGTCCAAGAACACCTAGAGTCTTAAGGTTGAGAAACCTTGGTTTAGGGCAGTGGTTCCCAACAAGGGGTACACAGCCCACAGGTGGACTTGAATTCCCAGAAGCCTAAGTCATTTCCCCAAAGCACTGATCAGCCAATGTACTGACTTAGGCTTCTGGGAATTGAACACCAGTATTTGGGAAACACTGGTCTAGGGCATAGAGTTCAACTTTACACAGGTCAGCAAAGTACCCATGTGACAGCTTTCATATATGGCAAGCATAGAATTGTATGCATATCTTGTCAGGAATAAGACCCAGCGCAAACAATTTCCTAGACTGGAAATCAACTTTAATTTTTCCTAAGGTGCAAGAACATTCCAGTATGCAAATGACAGTTCCTGTTTCATGCAAAACTGATATACAAGTTATACCAAAATGCTTAGGAAGAGATGTTCATATCATATATGTATTATCTCCTAAAATAGTCTACAGCCACCAAACATATTTATAGTACAGTACTTTGTTTCTTTCTTCTGTTCTGTGTAGGATCTTTCAATGTAAGGTAGAATAACGAATCAAAACAATCTCATGGTCAGTAGTGCTTTGAATTACATGGATTTCCCCCCAAAAGTAGCTATGTTGCAGTAAAAACAATACAGAGTCTTGTAGCAACCTCAAAACTATTAGGTGCTATTTGACATGAAAACTGGTTCCAAATCATTCTTTTAAAGTATCATATATTGCATTTCTATACAATTCAAGTTATACTGTGGCCAAAAATCAGTTAAAATTTGTTTTTTAAAAAAATAAATAACAGAGTTTAACACTAGTTAGTTTCAACAGAGTGATTTATATATCTCCCACATATGTGTGTGTGTGAGTGTGTTTGTCCCTGAAAGTCAAATCAAGGAGATTCTTTAAATTACAACAGAATTGTTCTGAAAGGTTGTTATATAATTTCCTATAACTTGCACAAGTGTATTGAGATCAACACATCATAGAACTATTTTGTGTAAACCAAAGTATTTAATGCAGCCTCCAGTCAAACCTTTATGCAAAGCATTCCTTAAGTATGTTTCTTGAAAAGTGTTTTCCCTGACTGCCCTCACTTTGGCATGCAGGGTCTCACAGAAAAGGATACTCTTAACCAGAGCAAAACATCTAGTAGACAAAGGAGTTTTGATTCTAAAACCAAAGTCCCTCATTCATGATTTTGTTCAAATCTCTCTAGGCCAGTGGTTCCTCACGTGGGAGACTTCAATTCCCATAAGCCAAAGTCAGTACATTGGCTGATCATTGCTTTGGGGAATTGACTTAGGATTCTGTGAATTGAAGTCCAAAAACCAAAGGTTGAGAAAGACTGCCCTAGACTTTTTGAGGAGCATCATGATGGTAGATGTTCATAGTGCCATAAAATTTATTTTAAGGAAGACAAGGGTTTCTAGAATACAGTAATACCTCGGATAACGCTAAGACTTGGTTCCACAAGTCTTGGTGTTATCCGATTTTTAGTGTTACCCGATGCATGTTAAAATCCTATGGGAAGTATCGGATAATGTTAAAGCTCCATAGAGATACATTGTAACCGCACAGGCTTTAGCGGTTGTTATCCGATACATCCTATAGGACCTTAACGTTATTCGATCCAATTCTCCTCCCCAGATTACTTAACGTTATGCAATTTTAGCATTATCCGAGGTAAACGTTATCCGAGGTATTACTGTATCTGAAACAGAACAAATAGATTTATTCTGCTTTACCTAATTAGTATGGGATATGGTGATGAATTGGTATAAGATGTTATTTGTTGTCTAAAAGTATAGGTTAAGTTTTCTATTACAGTAATACCCCGGATAACAATTGTACCGTATAGCGCTAAAACCGCATAACATTACAAGATTTTTGGAAAAGTCTTGTATCGAATAACGCAATTTTTTAGTGTTATCCGGAACAATCGTGTGGGGGGGGGAGGGGTTGGATTGGGTAGAACATCTACCCAATCCAACCCCCCCCCCCAGGGCCCGCCCGCACTATGTTTGGAAAGGGTATGGGCCCCCAAACCCTTTCCAAACATCGTGCAGGCGCGCGCCTGTCAAATGCGGCTTGGGGAGCATACGGAGAAAATCTCCGTATCCTCCCCAAACCGCGTTTGATGCACGTGCGCCTACGCGCCCGATGTTTGGAAAGGGTATGGTCCCCCATACCCTTTCCAAACATCGGGCAAGCGCGCGCCTGTCAAACGCGGCTTGGGGAGCATACGGAGAAAATCTCTGTATCCTCCCCAAACCGTGTTTAGCACGCGCGCGCCAATGCGCCCGATGTTTGGAAAGGGTATGGTCCCCCATACCCTTTGCAAACATCAGGCAAGCGCACGCCTGTCAAGCGCGGCTTGGGGAGGATACGGAGAAAATCTCCGTATCCTCCCCAAACCGTGTTTGGCGCATGCGCGCCAACCGCCCGATGTTTTTTTGCATTGTTCGGTGTATACCCCGGACAACGCTAAAAACCAGATAACAACATGACTTGTGGAACCAAGTCATAACGTTATCCAGGGTACTAGTGTATTTTAGTCTAGAACCTTGGCAAAGACTGCTGTGCCAGCAGTACAGTTCAAGCCACTAGGAGTGCATTTAGATTGGCAGTTTTTGAAAGTAAAGTTCTTCTTTCAGATACCGTAAGATGCCATTTAGAAGATATGAGATTTTTTGTGAGATATTATTAGATGGATCATTTTACACCTTCTATAGTGGCCTTTGGATACAGGTTCTTTCAGCAAATAATGCATTCATAACCTGTGGCTAGCGTTCTCAACCATATTATTATTGGTATGTCCCATGTTAAGATACTCCAGAAAGATACTCCTTGTACAACACCCGTTCTCTACAATTGTAGGACATTTTTTCTCACCAAGTAGAGTAGCAGAAGCACTGCTGGATGGTTAAATGGTAGAGACCTTGTTGGGCCCAGTAAATGTTTTCTTATTCTGTCTTTTTTTTGTTTATTCCACAATTACTTTATCATTTTTCTGTGTTCATTTTACTGTGGTTTGGAAATGAATCTGGCTTCTCTAGTTGTTCCTTCCTATCTGAAGAGACAACCTATGTGGAAAAAATCTGCCTTTCACTGAAAAGAATAAACATTTTACAGTAAGTACCAGCATAGCATGTGGAAGGGGGTACTGTGTTCCATTGACAGCAAGGAAATGAATTTATGTGATCCTGGAGCCTCCATTCAAACCTTTATCCAGGGTGATTCTGGAGTCATAAAACTAGTAGATGCAAGTACTAAACTGAGAAGCAGCTGACTGAAAAAATGGTATTCCACAGAATCCAGTGGAGTCTATAAATTCTACAGACACACCTTTAATCTCAGAAGGAATCATCAAAGTTGGGAGCTGTTAAAGGATATTTTTGGTATTTCCATTTAACAATCCACTGATGAGATTTAGGGTAGGGTTTTTTGTGTTATTTGTTTTGACATGTAAGGGAAGAAGATGAGGTAGTTAATGTGTTAAGAGTAAATTGGCAACTTCATCTTGATGCTTTTGCTCCACCCCTCTTTAATCCCAGGATTATCAGAAACCTCTTTAATTGATTGATTTTATTGTTTGATTTATTGGATTTAGATGCTGCCCACTTGACATATGCCACTCAGGGTGGCTCACAGAAATCTCAACACATCAACAATACAGTACAATAAAATATAACAATGCAGTGGAATAGAATATCATACAGTAAAATACAACAATAAAATATGACAATACAGTACAATAAAATATAACAATGCAGTGGAATAGAATATCATACAGTAAAATACAACAATAAAATATGACAATACAATAGAGTATTATATGATGGTGGCATCATAGTTTTTATTGCTGTTCTTATTGGCCACCGTCCTTCCAACAGCTATGTCCTTTTCCTCCGCCAGGCGGGTGAGGGGCAGGAGTCCACCGGCAGCTGCAACACTGGTTTTATATGAGTGGGAACGTCCTCAACTGCCCACAGCCAGCGGTGCTTTGTCTTCCAAGCGAGGATGGCGGAGGTTGGTGGGCGGGAGCGTCCTCAACTGCCTGCAGCCAGAGGCACTTTTAAAGTCTGGGCGTAGTTGGCGGGGGGTCGGTGGACAGGAGTGTCCAGGCACTTTATCCTCCTCTGGGTGTGGATGGTGGAGCCCAGATTTCGGTGGGCGGGAGCCGGTGGTGCTTTAACCTCCATATGTAGATGGCAGGGTCTGGAGGTCAGTGGGTTGGAGCATCTTTGACCACCCGCGGCCAGTGGCACTTTATTCTCCTCCAGGAGAGGGTCCTTATTGTTTCTGGTTGCTGAAGAGATCAGTGGCTTTAGTCCAAGAGTCTTCCATTGCCCTGACTAAGTCCTCTTCTACAAATGTTAGCTTCTCCAGCCAACTATCATAGCTCAAATAGGCTTTGTTTAACTATTGGGACTTTTACAAGATAGTCTAATACAATTTTAGCCAGGTTTTAGGTTTGTCAGATACTAGACATATCATCATGTTTTGCTCCAATGTCACACCCTTGGTTTCCCTTAGCCTTCTTTTTTTAAATTTTTTTCAATCACCCACCCAAAACTCTTCACCTCCCACAACCCACAATAACATATAACTTCTAAACAGTAACATATA